>CM035417.1:119446918-119471918 GCA_020310875.1 Ceratopteris richardii | reverse complement strand
CACATTCAATGAAGAGCTTGGTTATCTCTCGGATCGCTTCATTCATCTATCGACGACTATGTACATGTAACAAACACGGGTGAGAGAAGGTTTTTGGAAATCTAAGGAGTGAGCGCGGAAAATGTTTAGGACTTTTGGGCGGCTAGTGATAAACTTCACTAAAAATTTTGCTTTATCTAGTATGGTTCTTACCCATGGAATTCCCCCTATGTCTTCCATGAGTAGATCTAAGCTATGTGATGCACAAGGTGTCCATTTGATTTTGGGATACATATCCTAAACCATACGCCCCATGGACATGCAGTTAGATCCATTGTCGGTCACAACTTGCACCACATTTTCACTCCCCACGTCCTCAATGGCTTTTTGAACATGTGAAAATATGAATTGGCCAGTAACCATAGTTGTTAGCAACGTTTTAGCAACGTCCAGGGCAACGTGTTTCTAACGCGTTAGAAACGTAGCAACGTTTGGGCCTAGACGTTGCTAAAACGTTGCGAACACGATTTTTTTTTTGGGTTCTTTTTTTAAATATTTTGGTACCCTAAGCTTCCTATATTTAATATATGATGAAGTACATCGTTTTACACACATAAATATATATACACACACACACATTATGAATTAAAATTATATATGCGATATGTTGTATGTAGTATATATATTACACACATGCATACATACATATACATACATACATACATGCATGCTTACATCTATCTATCTATCTATCTATATATCTATCTATATATCTATCTATCTTCCTATCTATCTATCTATCTATCTATCTATCTATCTATCTATCTTTTTATCTATCTATCTTACATACATACATACATACCTACATACGTAAGTAGGTACGTACATATAAATAGATACAAAGATACTTGCATATTACATACATACACACATACACATGCATATTTGTAATTATATACATACAAACATACATTTAAATTAATACCTACACAATTCAACATTCATGATATGGCTATAGATTATTGAGTATAGATTAGTCCCGACTCCCTACACAATTCAACATTCACAGTGATTTTTGTACTATTAACTAAGTAGTGAGATCAATCATCATAGAAGAGTACCCTTGGCTTTGAAGGGCAAAGGCTAAGGATGAAATTTTTGTCTAAGCTCTATAAGTACATTAGAAGGAGAACATTGGAAATCCAAAAAATTTGGATATCTCAAGGTGATAAGGCCCATACATAAATCATACACAAATGAATCCCTACACTTTCTATGGATTTTCATGTCTTCCTTATTCTCCATGCTTTTTCATTGCATGTATTGGACATTTTGGATATGATTTGAAATAATTTATTCTCTCTCCTAAGAAAAATATAATTTTGGGTATTTTTTGGACTACCAAAAAAATAGCATGCAAAGCAACGCGTTGCGAACGTAGCAACGTTGCGAAGTTGCGGTTGCGAAGTTGCGAACCGTTCGCAACGCGTTGCGATGCAACTATGCCAGTAACCACTGTGCCAGGTGCATGTGCATGTATGGCACGTAAGAACATTGTGCCCTTGCATGAGGAGACAAGAATGTTGTAAACATTCCTCTTCCTCGTGTCTGACCAACCATCACATAGAATAGAGGAGCCATACTTTTCCCATGAGCTCCTCAATGACAACATTTCGGTCTTAACTAATGTCTTTTGTTTGGAGAGCTCAGAGGTACGTAAGACTTGTCCCGATGGACCCTCCCAAGGATAACCAATCCTACTCACAACTTTCATGGTCCTCTTCCATGCATTTGTGTTTGCCACATTGAATGGGATACCACATTCAATGAAGAGCTTGGTTATCTCTCGGGTCGCTTCATTCATCTATCGACGACTATGTACATGTAACAAACACGAGTGAGAGAAGGTTTTTGGAAATCTAAGGAGGAGTGAGCGCGGAAAATGTTTAGGACTTTTGGGCGGCTAGTGACAAACTTCACTAAAAATTTTGCTTTATCTAGTATGGTTCTTACCCATGGAATTCCCCCTATGTCTTCCATGAGTAGATCTAAGCTATGTGATGCACAAGGTGTCCATTTGATTTTGGGATACATATCCTAAACCATACGCCCCATGGACATGCAGTTAGATCCATTGTCGGTCACAACTTGCACCACATTTTCACTCCCCACGTCCTCAATGGCTTTTTGAACATGTGAAAATATGAATTGGCCAGTAACCACTGTGCCAGGTGCATGTGCATGTATGGCACGTAAGAACATTGTGCCCTTGCATGAGGAGACAAGAATGTTGTAAACATTCCTCTTCCTCGTGTCTGACCAACCATCACATAGAATAGAGGAGCCATACTTTTCCCATGAGCTCCTCAATGACAACATTTCGGTCTTAACTAATGTCTTTTGTTTGGAGAGCTCAGAGGTACGTAAGACTTGTCCCGATGGACCCTCCCAAGGATAACCAATCCTACTCACAACTTTCATGGCCCTCTTCCATGCATTTGTGTTTGCCACATTGAATGGGATACCACATTCAATGAAGAGCTTGGTTATCTCTCGGGTCGCTTCATTCATTGATTGTTTTTGTATTCCGGCCCTCATGCTACCTTTCACAAATATATTGCTCTCTGGAATCTTGGGTCTAGGATCCTCAGAGATGCTCATTGAGCTAATGCTCTCAGTGCGGGGCCTTTTGGATGAACTAGGGGTATAAACAACGACATCAACGGGATTGGTTTGCTCTTCATTGCTATGACAATGAAGATGAACCAATTGGCATCTTACCCACCCCTTCGCTCAATTGAAGCTGAGCAATTAGCTCCTCAACGATCCTTGGAAGAATAGAAGTGCATTTTCCAATGCTTCCACCTTTCAAGCCAAGGAGATGAGCTTTGATATGAGATGCGGTGCCCGTGTAAACTCTCATGCAATACTTGCATCGCCATGTGTTCTTGCCAAGCTCTTTCACATGGTTGCGAATAATATTAGGAGTTCTTCCCATGATGATAAAACTCAAAAAATAAAAGTGTAGGCTTAGGACTATACTTCTATAGCACTCAAGAACAAGGCTCAAGAGGGCAAATTGCAAGGGGCTGATAATTGAAATCTCACTCAAAATAGGTGGCTGAAAATTGAAGGCTCTCTCTTTATAGTGTTTAGATTTCAAGGTAGGCTGGCTGCTGAATACTCAAGGCAAGCTGAATACTCAAGGCAAGCTCGAAGGCTCTCTCTCTCTCTCTCGCGCTCTCCGATCACGAATGAAAGGCTAAAAATCTTGCATGCATCAACTATGAAATGAGTCCAATTCGGTGAACATAAAAAAACCCTCGATTTTTTTTGTCAAAAATATGCATAAAAATCGTCATTTGCGATTTAAATCGCGATTGCGATTTAACGATTTTTATTTTAAAAAAATCGTGTGATTTTTGTAACTTCCTGCAAGGGTGTATACATAGCCACTTGTGGACTTGCGTGTGTCCACATCACCTGCCATGTCTGAATCACAAAATCCTTTTAACTCCAATGGACCTTTTCCATAACATAGGCATTTACCTTTGGTCCCTTTCAAATATCTCAAGAAAGATTTGACTGCCTCCCAATGAGCTCTACCAGGATTAGATTTGATTGCCTCCCAATGAGCTCTACCAAGATTAGCCATAAACCTGCTAACAAGTCCCACTGCAATAGCAATGTCTGGCCGAGTGGCAACCATAGCATACATAAGTGAACCACAAGCTGATGCATATGGAACACTGTTCATGTAATTGGCTGCATCATCATCTTTGGGACAGTAATCCTTGGAAAGCTTAACATGTGGCTGCAATGGCACTCCAAGAGGCTTAGCATCAGCCACATTAAATCTGTCCAGCACTTTTTCAATGTACTTTTCTTGGGATAAATGCAAAGTATGCTGCTGCCTATCCCTTTTTATTTGCATACCAAGAATATGCTCAGCTTCCCCAAGGTCTTTCATTGAGAATGCAGAGTTCAGCTGCTGTTTTAGAGCATTCAGTGTGCTCTGTTTCCTCCCAGCGAGCAGCATATCATCTACATACGGTACAAGAATGATTGGCTGCCAACGTCATCCTTTTTAGTGTACAAACAGTGGTCTGCATGGCTTCTTTTAAACCCATATTTGATAATAAATGCATCAAACTTCTTATACCTTCGTCTGGGGGCCTGTTTCAGCCCATATAAGCTCCTTTTCAGCTTGCATGCCAGATGTTCTTTTCCAGGAATGGCATATCCTTCTGGCTGTTTCATGTACAACAGCTCTTCGTCTAAATCACCATGCAAAAAGGCTGTTTTAACATCCATTTGGAATAACTCCAAATCCCAGGCAGCTGTGAGAGCAAACAACACACTTAATGTGGCCATTTTAACCATTGGAGAGAACATCTCTTGGAAATCAATGCCCTCTTTTTGGGCATATCCCTTAGCAACTAGCCTTGCCTTATACTTGGGTTTGCCATCAACAGTTTTGATTTTGTACACCCACTTGTTGAGAATGGCCTTCCTACCTTTGGGCAACTCAACCAAATCCCAAGTATCATTTGCATGCAATGCCTTTATCGCTTCTTGCATGGCTAACTCCCACTTCTTCTTGTGCTCACATAGCTTTGCCTCTTTATAAGTAAGAGGCTCACCCTCATCTGATAACATAATGTAATGTATAGAGGGGTCATATCTATTCACTGGCCTCCTAGGACGTGTAGATCTTCTTACCCAATGATCCACATTACCCAGTAATGGATCTAGATGAGGAGGTGCATCAGCTTCTTCATTGTTAATGGGCTGTTGTACATCATTTCCAGCTCTGTTTTCAGCATAGGTGGCTGCATATGCCCATCAGGAGCATCATTTTGCTGTCCAGCATCATCTGGCTCAATGATCACGGACTCATTGTCATTTCCAGCCATATGTGGTGCATCTCGAGGGTGCATATCAGATTTAACTGGTGGCTGTACATACTAAAATTTGACTCTTTTATGGTCATCTTTAGAGGCACAATTGTTATTGAGCAGCCTTCCCTCATTAAATACAACATCTCGGCTGCGTATTACCTTCTTGAGTTGAGGTAGCCAAATCTTGTAGCCCATTTCACCGTCATCTCCATAACCGATGAAGATTCCTTTCATGGACTTTGCATCTAACTTGCTTCTCAACTCAGGCATTATATGCACAAAAGCATCACAACCAAAGATGAGTAGGTGGTCATATGAAGCTTGTTTGCCAGACCAAACCTCTTCTGGAATGTCACCTTTCAAGGACATATGAGGGGATCGATTGCAAACATGAATTGAAGTTTTCAAAGCCTCCCCCCAAAATCCATGAGGGAGATTAATTGTGGACAACATGCATCTCACCCTCTCACATAAAGTCCTATTATACCTTTGAGCCGCACCGTTGGAAGAGGGGCTATATGGGACTGTTAGCTCCCTCTTAATACCAAGGTTTTCACAAAATCTATTTAATTCAGCACTTGTAATCTCACCCCCATTATCTATACGTAAGCATTTCGGCTTTCTACTTGTTTGGGTGGTCACAAATGCATGAAATTTCTTAAATGCAGAAAAGGCTTCCTGCTGCATCTGATAGTTCCTCAATGACTACACTAGAGGTCACATTGGCGTTCTCTTTGTCCTTGTCCTTTGAGTTGTCATGTGCTTCATTCTTGGTGTCCTTTTTCTTCCTATCACGTGTGTTCTTCTTTCTTTCTAGTTCAGCTTTATAGCATCTGCAATTAGACTTCTTGTGACCTTTCCTACCACATTGGTAACAAGTCACTTCAGCCTTGCCTTTGTCTTTGCGAGAATCTTGCACAAAAATTTGGAGAAGAAGATGGAGAAGTTGTAATTGAAGAAGTCCCAACCAAGTTATGAGACATTTGGGATCAAGCGTTGTTGATAAGTGACTTTGAGGTCATTTGGGCATGTTCACACATGACCAATGACCAAAACTCATAAAAATAATGTAAATGCCTATAAGTCCCCAATTTGGAGTCCAAAAAATATAACAAAAATATGTCTGAAAAGCTCTCGAACAGAGCTTTCACGTGGAAGGGTCAAAATAAACAAAATGAGAGTCCTTGGGCCTTTATCCCCAACACACGAGCAGTCATTAGACGTTGAAAAAGGTGGTGGTTGGGATAAAAGGCCTCTAGGTTCTTCTTTTACATACCTACATTGTACTCTTGTACCTGATTCCCCTTCTATATTTGTACCCTGTGAAAGCTTTCTAAAGATATTTAGAGGCTTTATAATTTACATGTAAACTGTGGGCCAAAAGTACGGCCAGCATACTTGTATACGAGCATGAATGAAGCTCCCACTTCCCTTGGATGAATGTCTTGGTCCCAGAGACTTCAAGGAGCTCGCGGACCCTGTCTTTCTTGTATTTTTGTTTTCTAGCATTGTGTCCCATTTCATGGCTCCTCCGAACAGAAAACAAATCCCTTTGGTGTCTCCACTGCTGTTCACCGTTTTAGCTCTCTTTCGGAGTTTGCGCCAATAAATACAGCCTTTGGAGGCTCTCATCTACTGTCCAGCAAGTGTCCTCTCCATATGTATCTCGATTCTCTAGGCTAGACAGATGTAGGGGTGATTGTACTGGACCTTCTGAATTATAAGATTATACAATAACTCACATAGGGGGTGTATGATTTGCAACAATTAAGTGTTGTGCTTATATGTTAAGACAAATAATTGATTCCACTGAATTGTGCAAGATGAAAGGCTTCTGCTATCTATCCCTCATGTAAATATTTTTGATGAAACATTTCAAAATTTTGATGCAAAATAGTCGGGAGTTGATACTATGCATAATGGAGATGATCTGCTATATAGTCTTGTGGTTGACTACCTTGAGCTTATAGTTGCACTTTCATTTGGGGGGCGAATTTGGGGTTTGCCTGGATTCATTCTGGTATATATGATTGTCGTATTAGCGGACATGAAGTTTTCATTTGTGGATTCTGTGTCTGAGTTGAGATCAGTTGATAGATGTGTGTACCCTATCAACTATGCATTTTCTGTAATTTTCCTATTTTTTGTTTGCATTTTGTGCTAGGCTTCATTATGGCCGAGTTTGTTCATCACTTTCAGAAGTATAGAAACTCAGTTCGCAGAGCTTCTTGTGAGTTCATGGTGCATGTGCGTTGTGGGGTGTGTCATGTGTATATGTGCATGTATCTATTCTTAGTTCTAAACCCAATATTGGGCACTAATGACATTAGTGGGGATGTCATAGTATTGAGTCGATACTATGCATAATGGAGCAGATCTGCTATAGAGTCTTGTGGTTGACTACTATGAGCTTATAGTTGCACTTTCAATTGAGGGTGATTTTTGGGTTTGCCTGAATTTGGTCTGGTATATATTTGAGAAGAACAAAATTTCACTTCGAATTAATTGGAAATGCTTTCTCTACGAATTATTGACTTATTTGAAAACTGTTACAAGGTGATGATTGGCATTATATGTTTTAAATCAAATGCCAAATGCAATTTCACATTTTGTATGAAATATTAATCCATGCCTCTTCACATCACAAGCCTTATTGAACTCTGCTTGCAGGTGCCATTCATACTAGCATCTTATAAATTTCTTAAGATGATCCATAAATTATGTTTCAAAGTTTTTTGTTTCCATGAGAAGCTTTTAAGGCATTGGTGCATATATGATATCTTTAAAGGAAACTCAAGGGCTGAACTTACCATACGTTCATATCTGCACATGTTTCAAGAATAGTTTGTGTATGAAATGAGTATGAATGCATGTACTCATGGGTATCATCTTTTTTAGTTTATATCATCTCAATCAGCCAGTCCTTGTCTATGTAATGCTTAGGTGTCTTGATCTATGAATAGAGTGATGTGTGCTTAAAAGAAGGTTAGATGATCCTTGCAAATGATTGAATATCTCATGATTGAAGGTTAGATGATCCTTGAAAATGATCATTCATTTGAATATCTCATGATTGGTTTCAATACATAATTCTGGTGCCTTTATGTTTAAAGTCTTTGACTGTTTGGTATTTTGTTGTAGGTTTATTTTGATTGTCTAAAAGTGATAACATGCATTGGTATTTTTTGTTTCTTTTCCTTTTCCTTCTTTGACATAAAACTAGATTGAATTAAGGAAGAAAATTAAAGTGGAGGACCCTCTTTTGGAAAGAGGTTGTACCTATGTTCTTTTCTGTAGGTTTGGAGTTGTTCCTCTTTATAGAAGAATGATACATATTTTATGAAGGACTCTTGAAAATGTGTGGAATTCCTTTTTTTAAAAAGAGAACTCATTGAGTTTTCATATGATACCAGTGCAGCAGCTTCATTGTTGCAAGGATCTAGGACACATGCCGCTGGATTTGGGGGTTACATTGGAAATTTACGAATTGATGTACAGGATTTTCAGGAGAATGATTTGCAACTGGTAAGGAAGCATCGATGCCTACAACTTGAGATGGTCTTTTGCATGATCATTGATTTGTACTCCATAAACTTCCTCTTGTTTGAATTCCTTCTTTTTAAAAAATTTCTATTGTTTGTGCCATTAATAGATGCGATTCCACTAGAAAATCTGGATACTGTTCAAAGAAATTATAAAAAGATACATCTTCTTCATAGGAATCATATTAGTTCGATTCATGTCTACAATATATATAGGCTCCATTATCCTGGTCATCTGATGATTGGAATGCTTACGATATGGAACTGTCAAAAACAGAAGAACCCATGCAAATTGTAATATGTATGAGCAACTTCTGATTAATATATATGGATGTTCTGTCTGATTCTAATGTGCTTATATTCTGGACAGGATTCTGGACAGGATATGCATGAGCCCAGTGCATGTCTAGGGTTTTTATTTACACTGTTTATGTTCTCTTTTGAAGGCAGAGTATAAATCTTTTGATCTGAGTTTTACATCCTTTTGAAGGCAGAATATATATCTTTTGATGTGATGATCTTTTGTTGGCTTATTATACAAGTTCTGCATGAAAGGAAATTCTGCCTGTTTGTTGTAAATGAGTAGAAGTTTTCGGGTCATCAATTTTTTTTCCTAAACATTTGCTCAATGTCTATGGTCATCTCTTTTTCCTCTTGTGCGTGGTTGACTGTATGTAACAAGCTTGAAATTTTGAGACAGGATATCGATAGTGAGGCTTCACTTCACATTCGCAGATTATCCAAAAAAGATTCCACAACCAGGGTACAGCCATGAAAGCCTTTTACAAAAGAATCTTGTTGCTAACTAGTGATAATTTAATTGTATCTCATTTGTTATATGTATACTTACCGAAATTGAACCTTCTTCTTGGGTATGAAGGTTAAAGCTCTCAAAGCTCTCAGTATCTTGTTCAAGGAACGTCCTGGTAGTGACTTGTGTCAGCTGCTCCCCAGCTGGGTATTCATTTCATCCTTGTTTTCAAGTGGTGGTCTGTTGAGTTTTAGTCTTTATCTGAATTAATATCATCTTAAGACATCTGCTATCTGTATCCAAGCATGTTTCTTGATGCAGAGGACGTAGTAATCGTAAGTGCAAATTTTCTTACAGATTTTTGAATACAAGAAACTGGTCCAAGATGACAATCAGCAAGTCAGGGAGGCCACACACAACGCAATGTCTGCTATTGCAAGTTCTGTTGGGTGAGAAAGCTTTTGTTCATACTATTACTTGTACTCGTAGATAAAAACTGTTTTTCATCATCTTTTGTTTTGTCTTTTTATAAAGATTGATTAAATCGTTTCTGTTGGTCAATTGATGTAAAAAAAGCTTTTACTTTTTCGGGTGCACAATGCTCTGAACAAAAGTACAATGAATGGTGGTGTATGGGGTACATGTGATAGGACTATGTGGGGTTCTATCCCCAGCGATGGAGAGGGAGAGGTATGTGTGATCGGTTCCGATGGGTATGGGCAGAATGGTAAGCAATGTAATGAGGTGGGTGGCCTCCCTGGGTCCCAAGATATAGTCAACTATGCTCCCTCCTCCCCCAACAGACCCATGTGGCATGCAAGTCAAGCCTCCTGAAGTAGGCCACTGAGCCATCCCATTATAGATGACGAGACGGTGCTCAGATCTAAGCCTAAGTAGATGTCGTCCATATGCTGTGATAGGAGCTCTGTTTGCGGAGTGTCTCATGATAGTCTCCTCCTGTAGGTTATGTAGTGCCTGAGGATCCTCCTCTTCATATGTCTCGCACTGCTTACTACCTGTGCGAGCGTTGAAGTCTCCCATGAGAAAGACTTCACCGAGCATGGAGTACTCCATGATCTCATCTGATAGACATGCATAAGGTGAGGTCTCCCTTGATGAAGAGTCATGCTCAGTAGAGGCAAAGCGAGAGCCTCTGGGGGCGAAATAGCATAAGGCTATGTAGATGAAACTGTCATGTGATAGCTCAAGGCGGGTCCACATGTATCGGGCCTATGAGTCGCGAGCCATGATCTGTAATCTACTGTGTTGAAAAAGTATGGCCACCCCTCCAGATCTGCGGGATGTGTGCTTTCGTGTGCATCCTCTGTGTAGAGACTCCCACTGGAATCCATGTATCCTAGGCAATCCTCTCTCTGGACTCTCATGTGTCTCTATAAGTAGGATGATGTCATGGCCTCTCATCACCTCCTCGAGTCTCTCTGGGTGTGTCCACAGGTCTCCATTGTAGTTCCATATTGCCAAATGGATCTCTTCTCGTGTACCACATGCCGCGAGTCCCTATGCAATGACCTTACTATCTATGATGACCCCGCCATCTTTGTAGGATGCTCGTTTCCCCTCTTGGCGGGCCTGTTGCACTCTAGGCATACATGCATGCCTATGTGCAACTTGCATTTTGGTGAGGTCATCATCGAGATAGATGGGTGGACGGTGGACCTTCGAGTCCTCTAGGATTATCCTCTTACGAAGGAAAGTAGATCGTGACTCTCCATCAAGGAAGTGGAGGATGAGGGCTCGTTTTTTCGTGGCATCTTTGCCGACTCTGCAAGCTTAGTGAAAGGAGATTGGTCCCGCTCCTTATATCCGAGTTTGGTGCATAACCTCCTTCCATCTTCCTCTGGAGTGGATCCTTCTCTCTCTCCCATTCTTGTGACTCGCACACTGAGGCGTCGAGCTTGCCTCATCCTCTCTTCCTCTATAGTGTTGTGTACGAGGAGAGTCATCTTTATGTGCTTCTTCACAGGCTTCTTTCTTGATGTTTTTTTTAACTACTTCCACCGAACCCTCTTTGGTGGCTTCGAGTTTGTCTTCCATGTGCTTCGTGATTTGTGCCTTGAGGGCTTCCTTAGTGATGGTATGAATCTCACCTTCCTCTGGAGAGAGTGATGGCACTGCAGCCTTGAGGAGAGCTATTTCTCCCTGCAAGATGTCTCGTTCCTTCTTCCATTCCTCTTGTGCCTCTCCCCAAGTTTCTTTTTCTATCATCCTCCTCTTCTCCCACTCCTTTTTCTCTTTCTTCCATTGATCTTTTTCTTTATGGAATGTCTCGGTCTCTTTGTTGAGCTTAGATAGGCGGCCAATATTGTTCTTGATGGTGGAATCCATAAGCTTCTTGTTAGCCTTGAAGGTGTTGTGTAGTTTGTCTTCTAATTTGAGCAGGTCCTCATTCTTTGCCATGTGTCCCGCTCTTCAAGTTTGTGTCTTCTTCAAAGTCAAAACCTCTTTTTTGTTTTGAAACAGAAAGGGGTCGTCTTCCCTAGAAAACTAGGGTTTCTGCTTACTCATGGTTGGGCAAAGCTTGAGAGGGAGGGAAGAGCTGGGCAAAAGGGGGCAGAGAGGAACTCGCGTCAGAGGTCGAGTTCAGCTCATGTGAGGGGTCAATTTCTGGGGTACCTTGCGTCAGATCGGAGCTCATGTCACAAAGCTTGCATCAGGGTTGCATCAGGTCCAAGCATCAGAGCTCATGTCCTTGCAGTTGAGAGATGAAGAAGGCCCTAACATCTGCTCACGTCCTTGCAGTCCAGCAGCTCGCATCAGAGATGTACAGCAGCTCGAGTTAGAGAGTACTGCAGCTCGCGTCAGTACTTTGCATCAGAGAGTACAACTCGTGTCGGTAGTGTCTCTATGTCTGTGTACCTCTAATAGATATAGTCCAAGACATCTCTGATCCTCAAAACTCATGACTCTAGATAGAGGCCCAAAACCCTCTCTGAACAGACAATGAAAACGGCCCCATATCTCATAGTATACCGTGCAATGACATATGTAATGTAGCTCTGTCTCTGGCTCGAGGTGACATAGACGGCATATCCTGCTATCTGCTGGTACCCATCTGAATCTGCCAGTCTCAATCTCAAGCTGATGTGAGGATGTGCGCAACTGGCCAATGGCACAACGCAAGGCATGGGAAAGGTGTGTATCTATATAGCTAGGTCGAGTCACAAACCCATCCGTTGTGAGGTGTAGAAGATGCTCTCTATAGATAGCCATCTTCGTACCCAACTCCTGTGTAGGCTCAATCCATGTCCTCCTGGTGTCCAGCTGGATCAGATCCTGACGAATGAGTCTGGTAATCTCCACCCGTGTCAGATACATCAGGGGTGTCTGTAAAGAGTACTAGAAAGGAGGCAGCCTGTCCATGGTAAAACCATGTGTCTGAAACCATGATGTCATCTGTGCAAACCAGCATGATGTATCCCCCTGCAGGGCTAGCTGTCTGGATGACTCGAGGGCCAACCTCGTATATCTATCTTTGGTAGTGTCCCACAAGCTGTGTACAAAGGAGATTGCTCTAGTGAGTGCCTCAATCTCAATAGGGGGGGCAGCTAGCTCCGCTCGAATGATATCATGTGGTACGGAGGCCTTGGCTCTAATCAGCCTAGAGATCATAGATACCAAGGGCCTCTCCGTGGCTTTCCACCCATCTTGGCCTATAGAAGGTCCCCAAACCTGTACCCCATATAGCATAGTAGAGGCAACCAAAGTATCAAAGAGCCATAACTTTGTCCTGGGTTCCTGAAACTGAACTTGCGAGCACATCCTCTCCAATCCTCCCAAAGCTACAGATGCTCTAGTCAGTCTAGTCTCCGCTGCTCTCCTCAAGGAAAATCTCGGTCCAGTGAATACTACCCCCATATATGTGTATGCATCTGTATACTCCACAACCTCCTGCCCATATGTGAAAATCGGTGTTGATCTCCTGATCCACTGCGGGGTGGTGTTAAACACCATAACCTTGGTTTTACCAAGGTTTACATACAAACCACTATCCTATGCAAAGCTGTGTAGAGCATCCAAGTGTCGTTGCATACCCTCCGGTGAGTCAGATATCAAAACAATATCATCAGCATATAACAGCAATGGGATCCACGTCCCTGCCAACTCGGCCCCTCTATCACCCTGTCTGTCAATGTAATCAGACACCTCATCAACATACATACCAAATAGAGTAGGAGACAGTGGGCAACCCTGTTTCACTCCAATAGTAGAGTGAACTAAATCAGATACCCCTTCTGGGGTGCAAACTCGTCCCACCACTGATCTGTACAAAGTCATAATCCCCCACATCAACTCTATGGGTACCCCCATCTCCTGTAGTCTGCGCATCAATCGAGCTCTCGGCACCATGTCAAATGCTTTGCGGAAGTCCACAAAGCTACAATAAATCCACTTCCTGTGTGACCTTCCCTCTTCAATGATGGCTCTAAGTGTCAGAATATGATCAAGAGTGGAGAGACCCCTCCTGAAACCTGCCTAACCCTTTGCCCGCATACCCTCACCCTCTGCCCAATCACTCAAGTGCTGCTCAAGAATGGATGCATACAACCGTGCCAATGTGTGTCCAACCATAATAGTGCGGTAGTTTCCCGGCTCTATAGGATCCCCTGCCTTGAAGATAGGCACAATAGTAGACAATCTCCAAGTCTCAGGTAACCCTTCACACATGGCACGATTGAACAACACTGCAAGAACCTCCATCAACATATCCCTAGCATGAATAAAATGCTCCGCCACTAGACCGTCATGGTCATATGCCCTCCCGGTCCTCATCCTGTCAATGGCCCTCTGTACCATTCGAGCTGTAAAGAAAGTGCTCGTGGCTGGGCACGGCTCTACAAGGCTCGGAAGGGGTTCCTGTCCAGGAACCATATATAGCGATGTCGCATATTGACCCCATACATCTGGTGAAGTAATCGCTGGGGGAGTGGAGTGCTCATGAAAAAGTCGCCATGCCTCTCTTTAGTCCCTGCTCAAGAACATCTGATATACATCTCGCTCCAACTGAGCCAGGTAAGCCCGCTTCTTCCGTCTCACAAGGCGACGGAAAGCAATCTGAGACTGTCTATAAGTGATAACTCCCAGCAGAAGATCCCTCTGAAGCTGGGCTCTCATCTCTCTGCATTCCTGGTCATACCAGCTATTATGGGGCATGCTCCCAGACTGTCGCCTCCGAACCAGCCGGGTGTGTGGATATGCCACTGATGCGGCACTATGCAATGTCTCCGTCAGTAGAGTGGTGCACTCCTCCAGTGAGAGACCTGGACCAACTGTGCGTAGACGGTCCCAGATCTCCTTTGTATAAACGGAATCAGTCTCTGGTGTAAATGTGTAACGGGTATGTGACCTGCCTACTGATGTCTGGGCTGTACTGTACTAAAAAGAGACTGATAGTGTCAAAAGAGCATGATCCAGTGCTACACCCACAGGTCTAGCTCCCACTGTGAAATCCTGAATGCAGGGGATGAAGCTCGGCCGTGTCATGATATAGTCCACTGTACTTGCTCCATGTCTATGTGGAAAGCAAGTGAAACCAGCTGCCCCCGGAAATCGATGTAGGCCATTAAGTATGGCTAACCCATGCGTAGTCGTCATCTCAATGAGATATCTCCCATACTCTGTCTTCTCTCTATCATGTGAGCATCTGTCAAGCCCCAACTCACCCACATCCATCTCTCTATGCATCTCATCTGAAGTGTCGTAGAAGACTGTCTGTGAGTTGCCCGTTCGGGCATTGAAGTCCCCTAGGAGAATGATATCACCATCTCTAGAGAACTCCCAAATATCATCATCTAGAAGAGAGAAAGGTGATTGCCCACTGGGTGAAGCATATACAGACGTACTGGGAGGGAAGTAACATATGGCAATGTATAAAAATCGACCTGTGTCAGCTCTCAGCCTCACCCACATATATCGAGCATCCTCATCTCTCCATACGATATGTAGTAGTGGCTGCAACTCCTCTCTGAATAGCACTGCTACTCCTCTTGACCCTCTAGTCCAATGTCCCGATCTTGCCTTTAGCCTGTGGGCTGTCTCCCATCTATATCCCACCACATGCGGCATCAACTGTCCAGGGGCCTGGTGGGTCTCTGAGAAGAAAACAATGTCTCTTATCTCTGAAACTGTCCTCAAAGGCACCAATGTCCAACCTCATAGATCCATTACAGTTCCAAGTAGCCATCTTCAATGTGGTCCCATACGTCTCGCACCGTCATGTAGTGCGTCGCTCAAGAATCACCACCCGACCATCTCTTTAGAAGGCTAGCTTTCCCTTCTCTCGTGCCTCTCTAATCTCTGGCATTACCTCTCTCATATGCGCAAGCTGTGAGAGAGTGAGGTCATCGCCAAGGAAAACACCTGTCTTCTTAAGCATTGGTCTCTTCCTCAAGAATTCCTTCTTCTCTTCCAATGAAGGAAAGCGCAATATAAGAGCTCTCTCCTTTGAAGATTCTCCAAAGCCCTCGCTTTTCTTGCCTACTCTCCATGCCTTTGTATGCAAAGGCTTCTCCATCCCCATCATGGATGTGAGAGTTTTGACCTCCTTTTCCACATCATTTATGTCCTTGAGGCCGGTTACTCTCACATGTAGTGCCCTTGTCCGCCTTCTTTGTTCCTCTTCGAGGGTCATGTTGATAAGAGTAGGTGTACAAGAAGCTTCCTTACTTTTCCCTTTCTTAGCCACTTCAATCCATTTTTCAGCCTCTTGTACTTTCTTTTGAGTTTCGGATATGACTGCAGCCCATGACTTCTTCTCCTCATCTTCCTCGATGGTCCGTACCTGTTCTTTTATATCTTTCAGCTCCTCGATCACCGAAGGCTGAATTTCACCTTCTTCGAGAACACGAGATTCCGCCACTTCCATCAACTGTTGTTCGAGGGTTGAGACTTTCCCTTTGAGTCTATCAATTTCACCTCGCATCTCTTCTCGTTCTTCATTCCACGACTTGAGCAGGGTTGTTTTTTCTTTCACCGCTTCCGCTCTCCATTCCTTCATCTCTCTCTCAATATGCTTCAGCCGCTTATTAGTTCTCGTAAATGTAACTTTCGACGAAGGGGAAGCCATGAGAGAGAGAGAGTACAACACTGTGATTAGGGTTAGGGCAGAACTGTGATTAGGATTCGTTCGGTCAGATCTGCGCTTGCATCAGTCCTTCACCTCAGAGAGTACAGCACACGTCAGTACAGCACTTCTTGCCCTTGCAGTCCATCAGCTCGCGTCAGACAGGTGCGTCAGCAGCACGCGTCGGACAGGTGCATCAGCCCGCGTCAGACAGGTGCGTCAGCTCGCGTCAGACAGGCGTTAGAGAGAGGTGCAGATCGCGTCAGAGGCATCAGCAGCTGGCGTTAGATAGAGGTGAAGATCGTGTCAGAGGCGTCAGCAGCTCGCATCAGAGGCGTCGTCAGCTCGCGTCAGAGGTGTCGTCAGCTCGCGTCAGAGGTGTCGTCAGCTCGCGTAAGAGGCGTCAGCTCGCGTCAGAGAGAGAGAGAGAGAGAGAGAGAGAGAGAGAGAGAGAGAGAGAGAGAGAGAGAGAGAGAGAGAGAGAGAGAGAGAGAGAGAGAGAGAGAGAGAGAGAGAGAGAGAGAGAGAGAGAGAGAGAGAGAGAGAGAGAGAGAGAGAGAGAGAGAGAGAGAGAGAGAGAGACGTCTTCTGAAGGCAAAATTTGACCTATGAGACATGGAAACAATCACAAGATAGTGTACCGGGCATAGTACAAAGTGAGTTTTAAAAACGAGTTTTAAAAATAGGTTTTAAAACGTTTAGTACGTAGGATACTAAAAAAATGGAAATAAAGAACGAGTATTATATTTTGTCGTAACATTAATTTTTTTTTTCAAATAAACCATGAATAATGCATGTATAGCATTCATTTACATATCTAATGTTAAAAACACATAAAAAACTTAATCTACAATGTTATGAACTTAGGAGACAATACTAGAGCAGAATGTATATGTGAATGATGAACCGTGAATGTCATGACTCATGAGTCATTCTCATACAAAAATGGTGAAAACATCTCATAAGTTAAAATCCAACAAGATACATCATATATCCATGATCCAAATGATCACTATCACACTATGTCCAGAAAATATGAAGCATGCTATACAAACTAAAGTCTAAGATTACTCTGCAATGTCTTTGGTAGAGACATCTTCTATGGGCTCATCACCAAATGTGCTAGCCCACGAAGATGTATTATCTGACTCTGTATGTCCAAATGTAGCTCCTATCTCAGCAATCTCTCGTCCCAAGTCATCATCTCCACTAGAAGATGAGGCTGAATCTTGCTCCCAATCCTCTCGAACAATTGGATGATCTCTCTGAGTGGTAGAGGATCCACCACCCCTTCCACCCCTTCTTGAAACATACTTGTGTGGATGCCGGCTAGTGGATGGTAATGATGGATCACCTACATAAACAATGCATATATATAAGAGAAAATCTTAGCAATGGGCATACTTGTGTTATCTGTAAATCTCAGTATGTATTACAATTTTACAATTTACTTAGTACTTACCCCTTCGATTCTGCAAGCATGGCAAAGATATGCCTCTCTTCTTGAGGGATTTGAGGAATATTTTTGAGTTTACCAATATCATTTAGATCAACATTCACCTGCAAAATTCAGTTTTTTAATCAAATTTGAGTCTAGACTCTAGAGTATAGCCTATATAGTATAGGTTATATAAATAGCTTTAAGTTTTTATAAAACTTCAAAGTTAGAACTTACCTGTAGTGGGGCTATGTTGATCCCTTTAGTCTTTAACAACTTGAGGTTACAATGGCAATAAACCAATCTCTCAAGTTGTTGAGGACTCAATCTATTCCTTTTTTTCGTATGGAATAGAGCCCATGTGCTCCAGTTCCTCTCTTCAGGACCTGTGCTATAATCTTGCGAAAGAATTCGCAAGGCTAATCTTCGCTATGATTTGTGAAAAAAATAATAGATCATGATTCATAAAAAATAGATTCAAATAGATTTTGAAAGATTCAAATGGTAAAAGTACTTACCAATAGTGGAGTACTCACTCCATATTTCTCCCACCATGTGACAAGAGCAACCTGGTTCTCGTGTAGCCGTGTAGTGGGCTGTCCAAAGTAGAGCTCCATGGTTCTCGTGTAGCCGTGTAGTGGGCTGTCCAAAGTAGCGCTCCATGCTACGGAATCGCAATCTCTCTCTCTCTCTAACTGTAACAAAATACCAACATCACCGCCGCTCCATCGCACGATGTAGTCAATCCAGCTATCCTCTAGCTCAATGTCTGTAAATTGTTGCTCACATCTCCATAGTGGATGAAGAATATGAGCAACAACATGGATTGGTTTATGAAACCAATCCCATCTTTTTCTCACTACATCACGTAAAGTGGTCTTTCTATATAATAAACAATGAAGTTATAAACATGTGAAGCATGATAAATTACTATTACTACATCATATGATGATTGATCAATTGACAAACTTACTCAATGTCTGAGAGTCCGACAATTTTCTGGATGCTTTCTTGTATACGATCAATGTACTTATATACAAGACCAAGTGTGCTTCCCTCCATATCTGTGATGGGAAGAACATTGTACACTTTCTGAATGGAAGCTACCAACGTATCTCCCTTCGTCCAAACTCATCATCTCCCATAACGAGTGCTGAGGACTGTGTGAAGAGAGAGTCTCCTCCTTTGACCTTCTGAATGTTGTACCAATCCTCAACAACCACCATTACTAAGGACTCTATCAAGTACTATATACATGTAACAAAACCGTGTGATAGAGGGTTTTTGGAAATCCAGGGTAGAGTGGGCACGAAAGATGTTCAATACTTTTGGCTTAGTAGTGACAAATTTCACAATGAATTTTGCTTTATCAAGGATCGACTTCACCCATGGAAGTGCCCCAATGTCTTCCATAAGCAAATCTATTGTCGGTCACGACTTGCACTACATTCTCACTTCCCACATCCTCAATGGCTTTCTAACATGTGAGAATATGAATTCACCTGTCACTACTGTGCTTGGTGCATGGGCCGGTATAGAATGTAAAAACATTGTGCCCTTGCAAGAGGACACAAGGATGTTATAAACATTCCTTCTATGAATGTTTGACCAGCCATCGCATAGAATAGAGCATCCATATTTTTCCCATACAGATCGTAGGGATAACATTTCAGTCTCTACCAACTTTGTTTGCCTTAAGAGCTGAGTAGTGCACAAGGTTTGTCCTGAAGAACCCTCCTAGGCAACACCTATTCTACTAACGGCTTTCATTGCCCTCTTCCACGGAAGAGTATTAGCAATATTAAATGGAATGCCACACTGAATGAAGAGTTTGGTCAACTCTCTAGTGGCCTCTTCCATATGTTGCTTTTGCACTCCAGCCCTTATATTGCCTCTCATGAATATATTACTATCAAGGATCTTTGAATATGATGGATGACGTGAAAAAGAGGGAGAGGCATTGGCACCAATGAAACTCATACTCTCTGTGCGTTGCATTTTACTTGCATTGTGATCATGAACTTGAGGAGATAGGATTTCATCATGAAGAGGCTCATTACCCGCACCCACAGTACTCTAACACGATAGAGGCATATGCAAATTACCCACCCCTCGACTCAATTGGAGTTGAGTAGTCAACTCCTCTATGGTTTTTTAAGGTATGGAAGTGCATTTTCCAATGCCTCTTTCTCTCAACCTAAGGATATGACTTTTCATGCGGGATGCCGAGCCACCATAAATACCCTTGCAATAATTGCATTCCCAAGAGGTGGGGCTATGAATTTTCACATGGTTACGGATGACATCGGGAGCTCTACCCATGGTGAAACTTGCAAAATAAAGAAGGGCTGAAACTCTCTCTCCATGTGTCCCAAAGAGAAAGAAATCAAAGAGCTTAGAGGGTTGATAGTTGAAACTATGTGCAAAGAAGGAAAGACTCAAGAAAGTCTAGACTCTAGAGGGAAAGAGTATGTGCAAAAGAAGAGAAGGCAAGAGAGGGAAAAAGTGTGCAACTCAAAGTATGCATAAACATTAAGGGCTTCTCCACTCACTTCTAAGTTCTCCAGACACTTGATGGCCAAACGAATGTGGAGCTTGCGGGTAAAGACGACATAAAACAAAGGAGTTTTTTTCCCCAAAAAAGAAAAGCTCAAAAAAACGTATTGGGACGTCCGGAACGTATGGACATCCTAAACGTTTTTTAAAGAGCAAAAAAAAAAAAGCTTAAAAAAAAAATAAAAAATAAAACTATGGTACTGGGTGACGGAGAGGTAGTGGGGATAATATAGTGGTGCATGGGAAGATATGGCTCTGACTTTGCAGATACTGGCCACTTAATATATGGGGGCTCGATGATGGGAGTGACTATGTATATCCTAACTACAGGTAATGGGTGGAGGTGGGTTGAGTATGTGGTACATCGGCAGTGTGGAGGTGATTGCAATCCGGGTGGATCGAGTTCGGTCGTGGCACACGTAGAGTGTATGAAGCTAGTGAGTGTTTGAAGGTTTATGTAATAAAAAATGTGAAGGTGAAGATAAAGTTGGGTATGGAGGGAAGAGATATCATGATTTGATTATAGAAAGGGGAACATATGAACGCAATATAAACACATGAACATGAATGACGAGGACAAAAGAAACCATTCACATGAATCAATTCGGAAAGGAAGAATGGTCCAAAAATATGAAGCTTATCTTATCCGAATTCATGTCAGCACTGATTCGACTGTCCAAATCAGTCCGAGATCCAATGATGGAGAATGAAGGCGCCTATTTTTCCCCCCTTTGCCATAGATATCATATAAAGAACCAATCTTAGCCATCCATTTGATAAATCCAATGGTTGTAATCAAAAGCCGCTGACCTTAGGATTTAGAGTTGATTTCTCTAGATCCAAGGGTCCAAATTCATTCAAAAAACTATATAAACCCTCCTCCAAACTCCTAGAGCATCATTGTTAGGCATCCATAGGGCCCTTGCTAGCACATGGTTTCCTTGAGACGATCACCCTCAGTTGAGCGTGTGAGGATCCAAGGTGGGCTAGTAAGAACATAGTTCCTAGAATCAATTTTTAGACTTCCACTCTAGGATAGGCTCATAAACCCAATTTCTCTTTCTTTGCTCACCCTCAGTGGAGCGTGTGAGTGAGATAGAGCTAGTTTTTGAGTCTTAGACTTCTTTAGAAACACATTACGATCCTAGAAAGACATAGGGTCAATGAAGTGGAACTTATCCTCTTACGTGTGACATTCGGTTGAACTGTCATGGTGAGAGGGTCGTGCGGACCACCTTTGGCCAGTAGAATGTTTAGCTTGACGTTTCACAACATTCATGTATATGTTTGTCATAACAATATCTTCTAATTCATGTCTCTTGTCTCTTGGTCTCTTATATGTTTTTACATGTCTCCTATCTCTTTCTATGTGTGATAAGGCTCCGCAGTATTTCGTTGAACCAGTGAGGATGATCCATTAAAGTTGAGAGATTAATTTTTTATTCATTCATAAATCATGACCCACGTGCATTGAACATTCATACCACCCACAAACACCCATGCATATGTTTTAGTTTCGAAAGTGTATAAGAAGCTCCATTCTTGGACCATTCTTCCTTTAGAGACTGATTCATGTGTGTGGTTTTAGTTTTTTTCTCATCATGCATTCATTCCATCCAAAAGAACCTATGAATATGAATTAAATTTAGAAAGTGTTTAAGAATGGCCCAAAGATATGGAGCTTCTTAAACACTTTTCAAATTTAATTCATATTCATAGGTTCTTTTGGATGGAATGAATGCATGATGAGAAAAAAACTAAAACCACACACATGAATCAGTCTCGAAAGGAAGAATGGTCCAAGAATGGAGCTTCTTATACACTTTCGAAACTAAAACATGTGCATGGATGTTTTTGGGGGGTATGAATGCACGTGGATCATGATTTATGAATGAATAGAAAATTATTCTCTCAACCTGAATGGATCATGCTCACTGGTTCAACGTAATACTGCGTAGCCTTCTCACACATAGAAAGAGATAGAGGAGATGTAAAAACATATAAGAGACTAAGAGACAAGGGACATGAATTAGAAGATATTGTTATGACAAACATATACATGAATGTTTTGAAACGTCAAGCTAAGCATTTTATTGATCAAAGGTTGTCCGCACGACCCTCTCACTAGGACAGTTCAACCGAATGTCATACGTAAGAGGATAGGTTCCACTTCATTGAGCCTGTCTTTCTAGGATCGTAATGTGTTTTTAAAGAAGTCTAAGACTCAAAAAACCAGCTCTATCTCACTCACACACTCCATCGAGGGTGAGCAAAGAAAGAGAAACTGGGTTTATGAGCCTATCCTAGAGTGGAAGTCTACAAATTGATTCTAGGAACTATGCTCTTACTATCCCACCTTGGATCCTCACAAGCTAAACTGAGGGTGATCGTCTCAAGGAAACCATGTGCTAGCAAGGGCCCTATGGATGCTTAACAATAATGCTATAGGAGGTTGGAGGGGGGTTTATATAGTTTTTTGAATGAATTTGGACCCTTGGATCTAGAGAAATCAACTTTCAACCATAAGATTAGCTCCTTTTGATTATAACCATTGGATTTTATCAAATGGATGGCTAGGATTGATTCTTTATATGATATCTATGGCAAAGGGGGGAAAAATAGGCACCTTCATTCTCCACCATTGGATCTCAGGGGCTGATCACGACTTCCGAATCATTGCTCACATCAATTTGGATAAGATAAGCTGCTATTTTTGAACAAACTTTGCATTATTGATCTTTGAGCATCAGAAAAGGGATATCTGATGAAAAAAACTCGTGGATCCTCCTTGCTTTATGCTTTAGTGCATCTCCACCCTTGAATGTGAGCTCATCCTGAACGTACAACATAGTTCAATCATTGTTCCCCATGTGGAAGCCTTTCATGCCTTCAATTTTCTTATTCTAGGAAACTGCTGTGACCTTAAAAACCGGATTTTGTGCTCTTTGACCCTTCAAATATCCTTTGATGAAGATGAAAATTTGTAGGGCTATGTTTTGAAAGGTCTCCTTTAGGAATATGCAGAAAAGACTCCCATCTGAATCTCCCTTATACAAGTTTGACTACATTTGGAAGCTTGCAAGGTGGCATTAAGGTATCTAGGAAGCTCTAATAGCCTTGAAAATTTGTACAAATATGTAGCTACATATGATCTTTATACATGCCAAACCATATGGCTAACAAAATTCCTATACAAAATTTTGTAGGGTCTTAGTGGAAGAATTACATTTTTTTTTACAAAATGCACATGGCATATCAATGTGCTAGAAAATCCATTTACATGTGAAATTGAGACTATAGACTGCCTTTGATAGGCTTTACAAGTATATGAAGTTTCATGTGATTTGGAGACATTGAAATTTTTGCCGTAATTTCTAAAATTTGACCATCTTTGACTGCTACCCTGGATTTGCTTGATTTCTTCTAAAGTTTGCATGTGAACTCCCTTTGCCATCCTTGATGCATCTTTGACCTCTCAGGGAATTCTGGCTACCTTCACCAAATGTGTTTTCGTGAATGAGAGAGGAGAGAAAATCTTGGCAACATTCGCCCCCACTAAACTTGTGATTCCTTCGGAAGTGCCACTTTAGTCTTTGTGAAAAACAAAAAGTTCGAGGCATCGAATTCTTTTATAGGCATCATAAGAAACATGGAAAAAAATGATCATATACATAAATGAGTAAGCACTATGACAAGCAAAATTTGCATGATAGAAAGAATTGAAACAGGCAACATGAATATGCATGAACAAATAGGCAACATATATGCAAATGAATAAGAAACATTGACGACATGTAAAGAAAGAAAACAAACAAGCATCAATATGAAGTGGAAGTGAATGTATTGAGTCGTTTTAAGCATCAGTTCCTCTCATCTTGAAGAAAAATTTGTACCGTTTTCATAAAGCAATCTACCTTAAATACGATTATAAACAAAGATTTAGGATTCTTAAGAGATATCTTCATCTTTAGCTTATTTTAGATCAACTTATTTCGTATATAAATATGAATATGTTCTTTCTCTAATAACATGTAAGGAAATCTGACTAAACTCCACTAATGCATAAATCTGCCTATATAACCCGTGATCTATTCTACTATGCCTCCTTAGCTTCGTTTTGCTTGCTCTGTTTTTTTTTTTTTTTTTTTTTTTTTTTTAATTTTTAATTTTTTATAATGATGATTCGATGATTTTATGGTTACGATCACTTTTTTGGGGTGGAAGAAAGTGTAAACTTCTTGATAACATGTAGCAGTTTTTTTTTTTTTTTTTTTTGGATGACGGGGAAAAATTAAACCCCAATACAAGGTACAACCATTTTTGATGACGGAGAACAATCATTTAAACTTCGATACAAGTGCTGTGAGGTGGACTAAAGATGTAGAAACATGCAGTAGTAGGAGCTAGGACTTCAACAATTTTGCTTTTGATACAGGATACATATGCATGTTTATATATGAAAGTTATGTTACCAAAATAAACCTCCAATCTACCTGCCCTATCTTTTCATAATCCTAGATTATAATCGATTTCTTAGTAGATAAATTACTACTTAAGATATAGTTTTACACAAGTAGAGAAATCATTATTTACCCCTTTTGACTCAAGTGATGTGGATATGCAATGCAATGCAAAGATTGAAAAGAAAAACATGCATGAAGTGAAATTGCAAACAAGCAAGAATGGGAAAAAAAGTGGAATGAACTTGAAAAAGAAACAAAGCAACATGAGCCTGATTTTTTTTTTTTAAAT
>CM035417.1:119419418-119441918 GCA_020310875.1 Ceratopteris richardii | reverse complement strand
CACACCCTTCACCGAGGGTGAGCAAAGAAAGAGAAACTTGGTTTATGAGCCTATCCTAAAGTGGAAGTCTAAAAATTGATTCTAGGAACTATGCTCTTACTATCCCACCTTGGATCCTCACATGCTCAACTGAGGGTGATCGTCTCAAGGAAACCATGTGCTAGCAAGGGCCCTATGGATGCCTAACAATGATGCTCTAGGAGTTTGGAGGGGGGTTTATATAGTTTTTTGAATGAATTTGGGCCCTTCGATCTAGAGAAATCAACTCTCAACCCTAAGATCAGCTTCTTTTGATTACAACCATTGGATTTATCAAATGGATGGCTAAGATTGGTTCTTTATATGATATCTCTAGCAAAGGGGGGAAAAATAGGTGCCTTTATTCTCCACCATTGGATCTGAGCGGCTGATCAAGACCGTCCGATCAGTGCTGACATCAATTTGGATAAGATAAGCTACTATTTTTGAACAAACTTTGCATTATTAATCTTTGACCATCAGAAAAGGCTTTCCGAATGAAAAAACACGTGGATCCTCCTTGTTTTATGCTTTAGTGCATCTCCACCCTTGAATGTGAGCTCATCCTCTTCAAGCCTTCAATTTTCTTATTCTAGGAAACTGCGGTGATCTTGGAAACTAGATTTTGTGCTCTTTGATCCTTCAAATATCCTTTGATGAAGATGAAAATTTGTAGGGCTATGTTTTGAAAGGTCTCCTTTAGGAATATGCAGAAAAGACTCCCATCTGAATCTCCCTTATACAAGTTTGACTACATTTGGAAGCTTGCAAGGTGGCATTAAGGTGTCTAGGAAGCTCTAATAGCCTTGAAAATTTGTACAAATATGTAGCCAAATATGATCTTTATACATGCCAAACCATATGGCTAACAAAAATTCCTATACAAAATTTTGTAGGGTCTAAATGGAAAAATTACATTTTTTTTACAAAATGCACATGGCATATCAATGTGCTAGAAAATCCATTGACATGTGAAATTGAGGCTATAGACTGCCTTTGATAGGCTTTACAAGTATATGAAGTTTTATGTGATTTGGAGACATTGAAATTTTTGCCGTAATTTCCAAAATTTGACAATCTTTGACTGCTACCTTGGATTTGCTTGATTTCTTCCAAAGTTTACATGTGAACTCCCTTTGACATCCTTGATGCATCTTGGACCTCTCAGGGAATTCTGGCTACCTTCACCAAATGTGTTTCCTGTAGGCCTTCATGAATGAGAGAGGAGAGAAAATCTGGACGACAAGGGTAGTCTGAGTGCCTTCCTGAAGCAAGGCTACCGAGGTGGTGGTGGTGTGCCTATGCTCCATCATGTGGTCATGGGCTATCATTATGCGTGAGATATCCTCCTGGTATAGTCGTGGTTGTCCTTATCCAACTCTATGTAGTCGATGTCGCACTCTGTGCCACTGCCTGTTGGAGCGTTAGCCCTATGCCTCTGTAAGGTGGGCTCTCTGATGTAGGTCATCTCGCGAAAAGAACTGAGTAATGGTCCACTGTGTACTCGTCCGTGTCTGATGTGTGGACTCTACCAATTGCTCTCGTCTCTCATACGCTGCTCTAAGGAATCGTCCCAACCTCTGCTTGTCTCCAATGGTCATGCATAACTGTAGTGACTCCTCTATATGGAACTATTCTCGTAGATCTGAGTATGCTCGGCATCTGGTAACAAAGTGCTCCTCACTCTCTATCTTTGTATGGCATACTAGGCACAAGCTCTCCTCTCTAGGTACTCCCCAGGTCCGACCCCTCTTAATCTCGAGATGATGTGATGAAACTCAAAGCTGCCTAATGACGACTCAGAGGTGGTGTGGTAAGTATGATTGCATGTATCGCGGAGTCTCAATGAAGCCGTGGTCTGAGATCTGTAGAAAAACGCTCGCGATAGTGGAGCATTTTCGGTGGCAATGTATCCTTGGGGCTAATCCATATCCTCTGTATATATGTATGCCATATCTTTTGGCGAATGACCTTGTTCTTCTCTTGGTGGGAGAGCGAATAGGTTTTTTGGGGAGGGAGGGAGGGGGAGAGAGAGAGAGAGAGAGAGAGAGAGAGAGAGAGAGAGAGAGAGAGAGAGAGAGAGAGAGAGAGAGAGAGAGAGAGAGAGAGAGAGAGAGAGAGAGAGAGAGAGAGAGAGAGAGAGAGAGAGAGAGAGAGAGAGAGAGAGAGAGAGAGAGAGAGAGAGAGAGAGAGAGAGAGAGAGAGACAGAGAGAGAGAGAGAGAGAGAGAGAGAGAGAGAGAGAGAGAGAGAGAGACTTTTTAACCTCTATTAGAGGCCAAAACCGGCCTATGAGACAAAACATATACATCAGTATGATCCAATCCACTGTGATCCCAAAAGAAAAATAAAGTGTGAGTACAGAACAGAGTATAAAAGGAGTGGATAATAGCTGGCGTCGAGGGTGTGGGGTGCTATGGGCATGCACTCTATATGCTCAATAGGTGAGATACAAATATGATATGCATAGGTAGGGGAGGCTCGGTGGTATCATAACCCTCTAAATGTTTGGAGTGGGTGTAGGATATAATGCATCGATGGGTAAGGCATCATGGCGATCCTCAAAATGCTCTGCATGTCGAGATCGACAAGGATGCGTTGCTGTTGTCTCCGTATCTCCATGTCATGGCATGTGTGAATCGCCTGAATCTCTCTATGGTGGGGATTGGCTCTCCGGAGTGGGGGTCTCGGTCGTCGACGCTGTCGTCTAAGCTCCTTTGCTCTTTGTAATGTGACACCCAGCATCGATCTGGATCCTCGGGTGGTTGTGGGTCTGGAAAAATCTGTAATATAAATATGGGGGGGTCAGGTGTATCTCCATCTGTTGCCGGAGAAGTGATGCACCACCGCGCCGGAGCTCTACTATGAAACGACCTAGAGGGTGCTTGTCCTCCGTCTCCAATAAAGCCCTGATCTCGCTGGCCCCCCTAAGAGCTTTGGGTGGCGGTCTCTGAAGTCCTCTATGTCTTGCATCTGCATGTGTAGTGCTCCTTATCCTCCACCTCCTCTCGGCATATCCTACATAATCTCTCGTCCTTGGGGGTATGTATGGCACGCCCAACCTCAATCTTGAGTTGGTGTGATGATACTCTGAGCTTCCCAATGGCCACTCTCTCTGCGGGTGCCATGTATGTATCCATGTATCGTGGTCTCTGAATGAAACCATCCGCTGTCACAGTCAGGAAGTGCTCTCTGTAGTGTTGCCTCTTTGTGGGAAGAGGCTCCCATGGTGCTATCCATGTCTCCTTGATGTGTATCTTTAGTAGGTCATGACGGATGATCCTGTTCCTCTCCGAACGAGAGAGGGTAATGTAGGGGGAAGAGAGGTCATATTGAAAAGGGGGGAGATCTGTAATGCTCATGCCATGGTTTGCTAACCATGGGTAGGTCTGTGCATACCATACTCTCTCATGCCCCATCTCTGCGAAATGTCTAGAGGTCTCAAATGCAAGCCTGGTAAGTCTGTTGGTGGGGAGCTCTCTGACTCTCAGAATAAAGGTCACCAGCTGAAAGAGGGCCTCCACTAGCATCGGTGGTGTGCCAAGCTCAGCTCATATAATGTCATGTGGAACGGAGGGCTTTTGCAGAGCAAGCGTGAGATCATGGTGACCTGGGGCCTCTCAATCCGCGTTCACATCGCCTCCGTGATCCCTGGTGCCCATACTTCCACTGCATACATCAATGCGGGTGTCACTAGAGTATCAAAGAGCCACCCCTTAGTCGGGGGCTCCTGAAAATGTGCTTGAAAGCAACGTCTCTCCAATCCTGCAAGTGCCGCATAGCCTCACGTCAATCTATCTCTCAGTGCTTGTGCCATGGAGAATACCCCTGTGCTGCTTGAGAAGGTGATACCTTGGGGGGGGGGGGGGGGGGGGGGGAGAGAGAGAGAGAGAGAGAGAGAGAGAGAGAGAGAGAGAGAGAGAGAGAGAGAGAGAGAGAGAGAGAGAGAGAGAGAGAGAGAGAGAGAGAGAGAGAGAGAGAGAGAGAGAGAGAGAGAGAGAGAGAGAGAGAGAGAGAGAGAGAGAGAGAGAGAAAGAAAGACTTTTTAACGTCTATTAGAGGCCAAAATCGGCCTATGAGACAAAACATATACATCAGTATGATCCAATCCACTGTGATCCAAAACGAAAATAAAGTGTGAGTACTGCAAACGGGTATAAAAGGAGGGATAGTAGCTGGCATCAAGGGTGTGGGGTGCTATGGGTCTGCACTCTATATGCTCAATGGGTGAGATACAAATATGATATGCATAGGGAGGGGAGGCTCGATGGTATCACAACCCCCTAAATGCCTGGAGTGGGTGTAGGATATAATGCATCGGTGGGTAAGGCATCATGGCGATCCTCAAAATGCTCTGGGCATCCAAATCGATAGGGGTGCGCTGCTGACGTCTCTGTATCTCCATGTCATGGCGTGCGTGAATCGCCTGAATCTCTCTCTGAGGTGGACGAGCTCTCCGGATAAGGGGTCTCGGTCGTCGACGCTGTCGTCTAAGCTCCTCTGCTATGTGTAATGTGACACCCCGCATCGAGCTGGGCCCTCGAGTGTATGTGGGTCTGAAAAATCTGTAATATAAGTCTGAGGGGGGGGGGGGGGGGGGGGCAGGTGTATCTCCATCTGCTGCTGGAGGAGTGATGCGCGGCGGTGCTGGAGCTCTACTAGGAAACGACCTAGAGGGCGCTGGTCCTCTGTCCGCAATAAAGCCCTGATCTCTCTGGGCCCCCTGAAGAGCTTTGGGTAGCGGTCTCTGATGTCCTCATATGCCTGGCATCTACATGTGTAGTGCTCCTTGTCCTCCACCTCCTCTCTACATATCCTGCATAATCGCTCATCCCACTACCTCTATCTGTCCTCCAGCTGCTGTGAAAGAGGCGCGATGACGTAGGAGTCCACTACCTCTATCTGTCCTCCAGCTGCTGTGAAAGAGGCGCGATGGCGTGTGTGAAAGAGAGAGAGAGAGAGGGGGAAGTTGAAATGTGTGCTCTGAGAGGAGAGTTCTGTATCTTCTTTTTTGTGTGTGTGTGTGTGTGTGTGTGTCTGTGTGTGTGTGTGTGTGAGAGGCTCTAAATATTTGATACCATATTTCACGCTCATTCTTTCTTCTTGCAGAAGAGGACTTGCTCCACATATACGTTTGCTGATGGGTGCCTGGTGGGTATCTCAGTTTGATCCCATAAGAGAGGTGTCTGCAGCCGCACAACAGTCTTTCCAGGTATTAGCTGAGACAACTGTAAGGTGGAATGGATGTATGTCATTCTTTAATGGCATTACTATGCATTGATGCAGCAGACGTCAACTTTGCATGTGTTTCTGTTTGTTGTGTTTTCATGTTCTAACTTTTCGATGATATAAAACAAGTTGTTGAGCTGGTAGGGACACACATCTATGAATCAATGGCTTGTATAATTAAAACAATCATGTTGCAAATGTAATCAAGGAGTCTGAAACTAGACTCGCAGATTACTCAGGAAAATATAGAAGACTTTGAAGAGGATTATGAGCTTGTTGATATTCATTTTTTTGTTTCTGTGTAATGAGTTCAAGTGGCATATTATATCCTTATGTCCCACCGTTGACAGCCTTTGAATCGTCTAAGCTATCAAATGTCTAATTGTCCCAATTATCAAAAGAGTTATGTGGAAGTGAAAGGCTTTCATTCTCATGATTTGTTCACAGCTGTGTGTTCTGGTGAATGCATATTCTGTGCTTTCTTTTGGCTGGCAAATGCATAGCTCCTTAACTGAAGTTAGCAAGTGAGAAAACATACTGTATTTGTAGCAAGTCTTGCTTCTCAGAATTTTAAAGTTACGACACATATGCACCAAGAGGTTAAGCATTCATATGCATTTGCAAGAGTGGAACGAAACTGTCATTCCTTATTCAGGAATTTGAGAGACCAGAAACACTTGGGGAGAATGCATTATGCATTAACACATATGCATAGGTCGTAATATTCAGAAGGATAGCATATACCTATATGTAAGGTGCATGTGAAGCTTGGCCGAAAATATAACATTAACAAATATGTAAGCATTGTGAAAATTAAATAAACACCAGGATGAACAAGTTGGAAAATAAGTTAAATTTTGGTGAAAAAGAATTAATTTCCATGCTATCTTATGATTTGTTTCTTCTGTTTGGGAGGAAAGCACGTTATGAAAGAGTTTGTTCTAAACCTATAAGTGTCTGATTGGGAGGAAAACCTTCTTTTTGCTTTCATATAAGCTGAAAATTTTCTGGAGCCTTTATTCACTTGGTGATAAATGGTTTTATTAAGTGTGATTTTCCTTGCTTGGTCTGGAAATTCTGATATAATGCGTACTGCATTCTAGGTTGCTTTTCAAGGACCAGCAAAACGGGTGGAAGCTTTGATGTTCTGTGCTACTGATATTCTCGCATACATTGATAGCCTACTCAAATTATCACCTCAGACAATCTCAGAAAAGGCTGTTCCAATCGAAGAATCTACCAAAAAATATGAACTGGTGGGTCGCTTTCTTCCAACTTTATAATCAAGAATGCTGAAATACAAGATATACCTACCTAATACAAAATGGATGTAGAATACATAAATTTACCAGCCCTTTACATGAATATTTGGTTGAAGAAAAAAAGAATATAGGAAGTGTTTCACAAGTGGAACTGATTAACATAAACTCTCTTCTTGTTAAAGTCAGTCCTACTGCTCTAGTTACACCTTTTAAAGTTGTAAGGGCTATCCATAGAGGGCAATGTTAAAATGGATCCAAGTCCTAAATCAGGTGCACCAAGTATTTTAAGGAGGCAACGATTGCTAGTTATGTCCCTCAAATGATTGCCTACATTTCCAACGTCAATCTCTTATTGTAATTGTGAAGACAGCTTCAAATTGTTTAATTAAGGCAAGTGGTCTATCTGTGTCCCACTTCTGGTCATATGGATGGAAATGGACTCATTTTAGATTTTAGACCTTGTTAGGAGTTGAAAAGGAAGCTCTTCTATCTGCATTACCATGGGGTTTTTCATGAAGTTTCTAATGCATAAGTGAGTTTGCTCGAGGATCTAGATACTCATCTCATAAGAGTATTTTGGGGATGAAGTGCAAGGTTTATCACAAGTTGAAGAGATTCAAAAGCATCTCTATTATTAATCTTGGAGGTTGGATGACTGCCATTTTGAGTAGCCTTGAAAGGGGCTCAGGTCTAGAGTTCGTGGTTAGATTGCTTACAATTTCTTGGAGTTGGATATGAGCTACTAAGATCGTAATGCCTTCCCATGTTTTTTGAAGTCTGATCTCTCTCTCATCATTTTGTCTTCTCAAGGCCTATGTCACTTGAAGGAAAATGAATTTCGTTTTCATAACATGCCACCCCAAATGGTAGTGGAGGAGAGAAAATGAGAGAAATATGAAGAAAATGGTACAATCTTGTTCCCCCCTCCTTATGCTATACAACCTTGCTACCTTGCCTATACTTGCCATAGCCATCAGTTTTGCCACCTATATGGATTTTGAAACTATGAAGTTTCCTATATAAGTTTTGTTATTCAAAATTCTCCATTAAAACACTATGTATTTGTATTGTATGGTCAAAACAGTATATACATTTGAAGTTTTCCATGATTGAAAGTTGGTCCAGTGTTCCTGATTTCGATCCTCTGTTCCTTCAAGAGTGACTTGACCTTCCTGTGATCATGAGCCCAAGTCTAAAGAAAACTTTCAAGTCCGCAATCCTCATTCTAGACTCGAGTGCTATGTGCATTGCTCAGTGCTCGCATGCACTGTAACGAGGCACACTGTACAGTCACCATTGTACATTGTGGCATACGTCAATGTGTGGAGTGCTGAGCTGGGATAAGTTTAGGTCCTTGGTTTAGCACGTGCAGCCTCTAGTGTCAGTGCCACATGCAATTACATAGTACATACATGCACATATGTCACAATTCACATATATGTAACATGTTACATAATACATATACATTATATACATATGATTCATAGAGAAATCATCAATATGAAATGCGCATACATGTTATTTTATATAATGCGCATACAACATTGCTAATTAGTAATTAGTATTTGCATACATTACTACATGGACACTTGTCACTACACATCATGCATACAGATTACTTACACATTACATCGTATACACATGCACACATATCACATACATGTTACATTGTATGGTTATGCATCATTTATAGATATTACATGCAGATTACACAGCAGTGTACATGTGGATACACTACAATGCATATACATTTAACATGTTACATGATGCATACATACAAACATGCATTCATGCATACATACGATGTATGTACATGCATACATGCTTACATATATATTTTTGTGATATCTATACCCATACTTGTTTCCTGACACATCCGGTATTTTTTCCCCCCGACGGTACTAACCTTGTTCCTGATGGCATCATCTGATGGGTATCTGAGGTGGCGTTTCCAGATGTAATCGAGTTGGGTCTCTTAAGTGTTCCTACCTGCATTCGGGCTTATGTTTTCCCTGCGCTTTTGCTCTATTTGGTGAATCCCATAGTTAAAAAATACGCTTTTTTTTTTTGAAAATAAAAAATGTTTAGGACGTCCGGACGTTCCGGACGTCATAATACGTTTTTTTTTGCCGTTTTTTTTTTTTGGAAAATATCTTCGACGCCTTTAGGTTTTATATACTCGCGAGCTTCACTTTTGATTCAGCTTTGGCTTATTGATGTGAGTTGAGAACCCTCATGAGCTATGCATAGTTTGAGTTGCACACTTTCAAAGTCCCTTCCCTCTCTTGCCTTCTCTTTTTTGCCTTCTTGCCCTCTAGAGTCTAGACTCTCTTCCGTTCTTTGCACATAGTTTCAACTTTCAGCCCTCTAAGCTCTTTGATTTCTCTCTCTTTGACACACATAGAGAGAGAGTTTCAGCCCTTCATTATTTTGCAATTTTCACCATGGGTAGAGCCCCCGATGTCATCCATAACCATGTGAAAATTCATAGCACCACCTCTTGGGAATGCAATTATTGCAAGGGCATTTATGGTGGCTCGGCATCCCGCATGAAAGCTCATTTCCTTGGGTTGAGAGGAAGAGGCATTGGAAAATGCACTTCCATACCTCAAAAAACCGTAGAGGAGTTGACTGCTCAACTCCAAATGAGCAGAGGGGTGGGTAATTTGCGTATGCCTCCATCGTCTGAGAGCACTGTGGGTGCGGGTAATGAACCTCTTCATGATGATATCCTATCTCCTCAAGTTCATGATCATGGTGCAAGTAAAATGCCACGCACAGTGAGTATGAGTTTCATTGGTGCCAATGCCTCTCCCTCTTCTTCACGTCATCCATCACATTCAAAGATCTTTGATAGTAATATATTCATGAGAGGCAATATAAGGGTTGGAGTGCAAAAGCAACATATGGAAGAGGCCACTAGAGAGTTGATCAAACTCTTCATTCAGTGTGGCATTCCATTTAATGTTGCTAGTACTCTTCCATGGAAGAGGGCAATGAAAGCCGTTAGTAGAATAGGTGTTGCTTGGGAGGGTCCTTCAGGACAAACCTTGCGCACTACTGAGCTCTCAAGGCAAACAAAGCTGGTAGAGACTGAAATGTTATCCCTACGATCTGTATGGGAGAAATATGGATGCTCTATTCTATGCGATGGCTGGTCGGACATTCGTAGAAGGAATGTTTATAACATCCTTGTGTCCTCTTGCAAGGGCACAATGTTTTTACGTGCTATACCAGCCCATGCACCAGGCACAGTAGTGACAGGTGAATTCATATTCTCACATGTTAAGAAAGCCATTGAGGATGTGGGAAGTGAGAATGTAGTGCAAGTTGTGACCGACTATGGGTCCAACTGTGTGTCGATGGGGCGTATGATTGAAGAGGCATACCCCAAGATTACATGGACACCATGTGCATCCCACAATTTAGATTTGCTCATGGAAGACATTGGGGCACTTCCATGTGTGAAGTCGATCCTTGATAAAGCAAAATTCATTGTGAAATTTGTCACTACTAAGCCAAAAGTATTGAACATCTTTCGTGCCCACTCTACCTTGGATTTCCAGAAACCCTCTATGACACGGTTTTGTTACATGTATATAGTACTTGATAGAGTCCTTAGAGTAAGAAAAGGGCTTCTACGTACAGTGGTGGTTGAGGATTGGTACAACATTCAGGAGGTCAGAGGAGGAGACTCTCTCTTCACACAGTTCTCAGCGCTCGTTATGGGAGATGATGAGTTTTGGACGAAGGGAGATACGTTGGTAGCTTCCATTCAGCCAGTGTACAGTGTTCTTCGCATCACAGATATGGAGGGAAGCACACTTGGTCTTTTATATGAGTACAAAGCATTCAGAAAGTTGTTGGACTCTCGGACATTGAGTAAGTTTTGTCAATTGATCAATCATCATATGATATAGTAATACTAAATAGTAATTTATCATGATTCACATGTATGATGTTTATAACTTCATTGTTTAGGAAGAACACTTTATGTGATGCTCTGAGAAAAAGATGGGATTGGTTTCATAAACCAATCCATGCAGTTGCTCATATTCTTCATCCATTATGGAGAAGTGAGCAACAATTTACAGACATTTAGCTAGAGGATAGCTTGATTGACTACATCATGCAATGGAACGGCGGTGATGTTGGTATTTTGTCACAGTTAGAGACTAAGAGATTGCAGTTCCGTAGCATGGAGCGCTACTATGGACATCCCACTGCACGGCTACGCGAGAACCAGGTTGCTCCCGTCACATGGTGGGAGAAATATGGAGTGAGTACTCCACTATTGGTAAGTATTTTTACCATTTAGTCTTTCAAAATCCATTTGAATCTATTTTTTATGAATCATGATCTATTATTTTGTTTCATGAATCATAGCGAAGATTAGCCTTGCAAATTCTTTTGCAAGATTGTAGCACAGGTCCTGCAGAGAGGAACTGGAGTACATGGGCTCTATTCCATACGAAAAAAAGGAATAGATTGAATCCTCAGCAACTTGAGAGATTGGTTTATTGCCATTGTAACCTCAAGTTGTTAGAGACTAAAGGGATCAACATAGCCCCACTACATGTAAGTTCTAAATTTGAAGTTTCATGAAAGCTTAAAGCTATTTACTAGAGGCTAGACTGAATTTTGATTAAAAAACTGAATTTTGCAGGTAAATGTTGATCTAGTTGATATCGGTAAAGTCAAAGATATTCCTCAAATCCCTCAGGAAGAGAGGGATATCTTTGCTATGCTTGCAGAGGAGTCTCAGAGATTTGTACGACAGACTTGTAGCCGCACTCGAAGGGGTAGGTAAATGGTAAATTTGTAATACTATTTAGTATTACGTAACATGTTACACAAGTATGCCCATTGCTACGATTTTCTCTCATATATATGCATTGTTTATGTAGGTGATCCATCATTACCATCCACTAGTCGGCACACACAGAAGTATGTTTCAAGAAGGGGTGGACGAGGTCGTGGAAGTGGTGGTGGATCCTCTACCACTCAGAGAGATCATCCAGTTGTTCGAGAGGATTGGGAGCAGGATTCAGCCTCATCTTCTAGTGGAGATGATGACTTGGGACGAGAGATTGCTGAGATTGCAGCTACATTTGGACATACAGACTAAGATAGTACATCTTCATGGGCTAGCACATTTGATGATGAGCCCATAGATGATGTCTCTACGGAGGACATTGCATAGTCATCTTAGACTTGTGACTTGTCACTTTAGTTTGTATAGCTATTAGCATGCTTCATATATTTTGGACATAGTGTGATAGTGATCAGTTGGATCATGGATGTATCTTGTTGGATTTAGACTTATGATATGGTTTTACCATTTTTGTATGAGACTTGAGTCATGACTCATGAGTTCTGACATTCACGGTTCATCATTGATATATACATTCTACTCTAGCATTGTCTTCTAAGTTCTATAAGGCTGTAGATTAAGTTTTTTATGTCTTTTCACCACTAGATATGTAAATGAATCCTAGACATGCATTATTCATGGTTTTTTTGAAAAAAAAATTAATGTTGCGACAAAATATAATACTCGTTTTTTATTTTTTTATTTCCATTTTTTTAGTACCCTACGTACTAAACGTTTTAAAACCCGTTTTTAAAACTCGTTTTTAAAACTCACTTTGAACTATGGTGAATCCTTTCAAGCTTCATGTTCTTTGGTGAATCCTTCCACTTCTTTCTCAAGTTTGGAGATACAGAGGGAGGGAGGGAGGGAGGGAGGGAGGGAGGGAGGGAGGGGGAAGAGAGAAGGGGGGGGAGAGAGAGAGAGAGAGAGAGAGAGAGAGAGAGAGAGAGAGAGAGAGAGAGAGAGAGAGAGAGAGAGAGAGAGAGAGAGAGAGAGAGAGAGAGAGAGAGAGAGAGAGAGAGAGAGAGAGAGAGAGAGAGAGAGAGAGAGAGAGAGAGAGAGAGAGAGAGAGAGAGAGAGAGAGAGAGAGAGAGAGAGAGAGAGAGAGAGAGAGAGAGAGAGAGAGAGTTTTTACGTCTATTAAAAGGCCAAACTCGGCCTATGAGACAAATCGATGTACATGGGTGTATCTTCTGTCTATCAGAGAAGATAAAAGTGCTGAAAAAGAAACTGGTGAAGCTTTTACATATCTCCGTGAAATGCGTGTGGAGATACCCATGAAAGAGAGAGAGAGAGAGAGAGAGAGAGAGAGAGAGAGAGAGAGAGAGAGAGAGAGAGAGAGAGAGAGAGAGAGAGAGAGAGAGAGAGAGAGAGAGAGAGAGAGAGAGAGAGAGAGAGAGAGAGAGAGAGAGAGAGAGAGAGAGAGAGAGAGAGAGAGAGAGAGTCATATTAACGTCTTCTGGAGGCCAAACTTGGCCTATGAGACAAAACCATGTACAACTGTAGTAACCCTATGTAGAAAACGAAATGAAATAAAAAGTACTCGCTACACAAAGCTATATAGAACTGGAGAAGGTTGGGGAGACGTGGCTGTGACTCTGCAGATAATGGCCACCTAATACATGGGGGATCCATAATGTGAGTGAGTAAAATACCCTAGCTACTGGTGATGGGCTTGCGGTGGATGTAGTATGTGGTATATCGGTGGTGGTCTGAGTACAGAGAGAGAGAGAGAGAGAGAGAGAGAGAGAGAGAGAGAGAGAGAGAGAGAGAGAGAGAGAGAGAGAGAGAGAGAGAGAGAGAGAGAGAGAGAGAGAGAGAGAGAGAGAGAGAGAGAGAGAGAGAGAGAGAGAGAGAGAGAGAGAGAGAGAGAGACTTTTTAACGTCTATTAGAGGCCCAAATTGGCATATGAGACAAAACATATACATGAGTATGATCCAATCCACTGTGATCCCGAAAGGAAAATAAAGTGTGTGATCCCAAAAGGAAAATAAAGTGAGAGTACCCAAAAGTGTGTGATCCCAAAAGGAAAATAAAGTGAGAGTACCGCAGGAGTGGATAGTAACTCGCATCAAGGGTGTGGGGTGCTATGGGTATGCAATCTATATGCTCAATGGGTGAGATACAAATATGATATGCATAGGGAGGGGAGGCTCGATGGTATCACAACCCACTAAATGGCTGGAGTGGGTGTGGGATATGATGCATCGATGGGTAAGGCATCATGGCGATCCTCAAAATGCTCTGAACGTCCAAATCGATAGGGGTGCGCTGCTGACGTCTCCGTATCTCCCTGTCATGGCGTGCGTGAATCGCTGGAATCTCTCTCTGATGTGGACAAGCTCTCCGGACTCGGGGTCTCGGTCGTTGACGCTGTCGTCTAAGCTCCTCTGCTCTGTGTAATGTGACACCCCGCATCGAGCTTGGTCCTCGAGTGGCTGTGGGTCTGAAAAAATCTGTAATATAAGTATGAGGGGTGGGGCTAGGTGTATCTCCATCTGCTGCCGGAGGAGTGATGCACGGCGGTGCTGGAGCTCTACTAGGAAACGACCAGGGTGCTGGTCCTTTGTCCCCAATAAAGCCCTGATCTCTCTGGGCCCCTTCAAGAGATGTGGGTAGCGGTGTCTGATGTCCTCATATGCCTGGCATCTACATGTGTAGTGCTCCTCGTCCTCGACCTCCTCTCTACATATCCTGCATAATCTCTCATCCCTCAGGGTATGTGTGGCTCGCCAAACCTCAATCTCGAGCTTGTGTGATGATACTCTGAGCTTCCGAATGGCCACTCTCTCAGATCGTGCCATATATGTATCCATGTATCGTTGTCTCTGAATGAAACCATCCTCTGTCACAGTCAGGAAGTGCTCTCTGTAGTGTTGCCTCTTTGTGGGAAGAGGCTCCCGTGGTGCTATCCATGTCTTCCTGACGTGTATCTGTAGTAGGTCTTGACGGATCATCCTATTCCTCTCCGAACGAGAGAGGGTAATGTGGGGGGAAGAGAGGTCATACTGAAAAGGGGGGAGATCCGTAATGCTCATGCCATGGTCTGCTAACCATCGGTAAGTCTGTGCATACCATACTCTCTCATGCCCTGTCTCTGGCAAATGTCTAGAGCTCTCAAATGCAAGCTTGGTGAGTCTGCTGGTGGGGAGCTCTCTGACTCTCAGAATAAAGGTCACCAACTGGAAGAGGGCCTCCACTAGCATCGGTGGTTTGCCAAGCTGAGCTCGTATAATGTCATGTGGAACGGAGGGCTTGCTGCGCAGCAAGCGTGAGATCATGGTGACATGTAGCCTCTCAATCCGCGCCCATATCACTTCTGTGATCCCTTGTGCCCATACTTCCGCTGTGTACATCAATGCGGGTCCGATAACATAGTCTACCACACTGCCCCCCTTGGTGTCGTGGGTGGAATGCAGGTGAGACCTGTCGAGGTGGGCCAGGTCCCCATCCCATTATATATAACGAGACGGTGTGCTGCTCCCATCTTGAGTAGGTGTCGGCTGTATGAGGTGGGTGTGGCGGTGTCGGCTGAGGCTCTGAGTGTAGGCATGTCCTCTATGGTACGAAGCATCTCAGGGTCGTCAAAGTCGTAGATACCACACTGGTGGCTCTGAGTGTGGGCATTGAAGTCTCCTACAAGGAAGACTTCACCCATCCCGGTATACTCCATAATCGTGTCACTGAGGCAATCATATGACGATGTGGTGTCTGTTCCCTCCCCCCCTCATAGCTGCTCGGGGGAAGGTTTGAAGCGCGAACCAATGGGTGCAATATAGCATACGGCAAAGTACGCTGCTCTCTCCTCTGATAGGTGGTGGCGTATCCACATGAAACGTGCCTTTGGGTCTCTGGCTACCACCTGTACCCTGTGCTGTAGTGACTGTCTGTAGAGCACGGCTACTCCTCCCGATCCTCGTGTGGTGCGCTGTCGCATCTAGCAGCGGTGAGCTTACTCCCACATATAGCCCTCAATCCTCGGTAGGCTCCTCCCCGGGCTCTCATGTGTCTCTGTCAAGAAGATAATGTCTCTGCCATCCATCACCTCCTCTAGGCGCCCTGGATGTGTCCACAAAGATCCATTGCAGTTCCAGACTGCAATGTGCACCTCTTGCTGTGCTGTCTCATAGGCCGCGAATCCCTAGTCAATGGGCCGTCCATCAATGATGACCCGACCGTCTCTGTATAGGGCACGATGTCCCTCTCCTCTTGCCGGGAGGACACGTGGCATGCATGCCCGTCTGTGCTCTACCTGCATCCGTGTGAGGTCGTCATCCAAATAGATGGGGGTGCCCGGTGTAGTGCATAGTACCGCCCGTTGTTTGAGGAAGTCTCTCCTCCCGGCCTCATCTGAGAACTGAAGGATAAGTGCTCTGCTCCGTGTGGTGTCCCGTCGTTCTCTCCAGGCTCTGGTGAAAGGGAGAGGCTCATCCGCGCGGTATCCAAGTAATGTGCACAAGCGACGCCCGTTCTGCACCGGTGATCCGTCTGTCTGTGTGAGGCCGGAGACGCGAACATTGAGCCTGCGAGCCTGTCGCATCCGCTCCTCCTCAATGGTGGTATGCACTATGTGGATCTCCTCATTGTGGTTGTTCTTCTTTGCCTCCTGTCGAAGGTTCTTTTTTACAACCTCGACCCATCCATCTTTCTTAGTCTCAAGCTCGCTCTGCACCACCTCCATACACTCCTCCTTGATAGTCAACCGAATGTCCTCTAGCTGTGGAGCGATCTCCCCCTCCTCGTGCATGCTGTCCAATTTCGTTTTCATATCAGTAAGCTGAGTGTGCAACTCCTCCTTGTCCCGTGAGTGCTGCTTTCGGGTAGCAAGAAGCTCTTCCCGAAGGGATTCGTTTTCCTTCTCCAACATTGCCACCTTGGCTTCGAGGGGGACAACTCTACGGGTAACCCCGTTCAGTGCAGAATCTCCTTCTTTCTCGTGTTTTCCTATTAACTCTCGGAGGGCATGCTCCAAGGTGGCCAACTGTTCCTGCAGCTTGGGAGCCATGGGGGGAGAGAGAGAGAGAGAGAGAGAGAGAGAGAGAGAGAGAGAGAGAGAGAGAGAGAGAGAGAGAGAGAGAGAGAGAGAGAGAGAGAGAGAGAGAGAGAGAGAGAGAGAGAGAGAGAGAGAGAGAGAGAGAGAGAGAGAGAGAGAGAGAGAGAGAGAGAGAGAGAGAGAGAGAGAGAGAGAGAGAGAGAGAGAGGAGAGAGAGAGAGAGAGAGAGAGAGAGAGAGAGAGAGAAAAGAAAGAAAGAAAGAAAGAAAGTGTTTTTACGTCTATTAGGAGGCCGAACTCGGCCTATGAGACAAATCGATGTACATGGGTGTATCTTCTGTCAATCAGAAAAGATAAAAGTGCTGAAAAGAAACTGGTTAAGCTGATATAGATCTCCGTAGTGTGCATGTGGGGATACCCATGAAAGTGGTGGGGGGTGTATGGAGTGCGATATCTATGATAGTCTATATGCAAAAGGGTAGTACAACAACCATGATAATGCATCTAAAACGACTAACTAGCTCCATCCTGTGCTAGTGGGTGGGATGTAATATGTGATACATAGGTGGAGGTGGAGTCAGGGCCACCCTGATGGCTGCAACGGGATCGGCCATCATCTGGGATCGTCTCTCCTCCATGGCGCGATGGTCACAAGCCTGGATCTCCGCAATCTGGTGACGGTGAAGTCTCGGGGCCCGATATCCTATATCACGGGGTCGTCTCCTAGCTCGAGATATCTGAGCCTGCTGAAGAGTCACCCCGCTCGGTATGTGGGCTGAGGGGGGGAGGGCTGCAGCACGTCGTGGAATAAAGAAGTCAGTGAGCTGACTCTGTCTCCCTCCTGTATGGAGTGCTACAGTAGGCTGGAGTAGGGAATCTCTGTGACTCTGTATCTCTAGTAAGAATCGCCCGAGCTGTCGCTGGTCTCTAGAGTCCATGATCTCTCGGAGGGTGGGCTGCCCTGCAAACAGAGTCTCGTATCTGCCTCTGATGCCATCATATGCGCTACATCTGCATACAAAGTGCTCCTCATCCTCCATCTCTACTCTGCATACTCTGCATATCCGCTCCTCTCTGGGAATGTTTGCGGCTCTGCCCGTCTCAATCTCGAGTCGGTGTGATGAGACTCTCAGCTGGCCAATCGCTACCCTCAAGCTATGAGGCATGTGAGTATCCATGTAGCGTGGTCGCTGGATGAAACCGTCAGCTAGTATGTCTATGAACTGGTCTCGATAGTGCGATAGTCTCGATCCCATGTGTGGTGTGTGCCATGTCTGACTAATGTAGAGCTGCCAGAGATCGTGTCTGAGCACAACATTCCTCTCACGACGAGAGAGGTGGATGTGAGGTGAGTCTGGGTCATACTGAAAAGGCGGCAATCTGTTCATATCAAGTCCATGACTATGAAACCAGACTCTAACCTGAGTGTACCAAGCTCTCTCATATCCTAACTCTAATATCTGTATAGATGCCTCAAGAGCTCTGTGTGTGAGTCTATCTGTAGGGAGGTCCCTAATCCTATGAATAAAGCAGATAGTCTGGAATAGTGCCTCTACTGCCATGGGTGGTGCAGCTAGCTCTGCCCTGATGATGTCATGTGGCACCGACTGTTTCCCACGAAATAATCGCGAGATCATACGTACCTGTGGCCTCTAGATCGCACTCCACTGGGTGTCTGTGAGACCTGGGGCCCAAACCGTCGCAGCATACATCATAGCTGGTCTTACCAGTGTGTCAAATAGCCAGCCCTTCGTGCGGGGCTCCTGGAAGTGTGCTTGGTGACATCTCCTCTCTATCATGGCTAAAGCTGCATATCGGCGTGTGAGTCTATCGGTGGCTGCCTGTCTCATGCTGAAGGGGCCAGGCAAGGTCGTGAATGTGACTCCGAGATAGACATAGGAAGTGACCACCTCAATCTGTCCACCACCAGCTCTGAATCCTGCTCCATTCCTCACCATGGGGGAGGTGTGGAAGATCATGACCTTGGTCTTGCCAAGGTTTACTGTCAAGCCCCTCTGTGTACAAAACTCATCCAGGGCCTCAAGGTGGCGCTGTAATCCCTCGGGTGACTCTGAAATCAAGACAATGTCATCGGCATATAATAAAATGTGGACATGTGTACCTGCGAGGTCTGCACCCTCTCCTCCAGCTCGGAGAATGTAGTCCTCAATCTCGTCAATGTAGAGACCAAATAGAGTGGGAGAGAGTGGGCAGCCTTGCTTAACACCGATGGTGCTAGCAATGGCCTCAGACATACCTCCTGGACACCGTACCCTCCCAGTCACCTGCTCATAGAGTGCATAGATGGCCCAAATAGAGAGAGAGAGAGAGAGAGAGAGAGAGAGAGAGAGAGAGAGAGAGAGAGAGAGAGAGAGAGAGAGAGAGAGAGAGAGAGAGAGAGAGAGAGAGAGAGAGAGAGAGAGAGAGAGAGAGAGAGAGAGAGAGAGAGAGAGAGAGAGAGAGAGAGAGAGAGAGAGAGAGAGAGAGAGAGAGAGAGAGAGAGAGAGAGAGAGAGAGAGAGAGAGAGAGAGAGAGAGAGAGAAATGAAATGAAATGAACCTATGAGACCAAAAGTTACAAAACTAGTGAATCTGATACAAAATCTGAGTACCAAAGGAAGTGGTATTGAAAATGAAAGATGTAAAATAGCTGTGAAAAGGCTAACACCAAGACTAATACAACAAAGGGCTGATACATAGGGGGGATGTGCTGATATAGAAGGCTGGAGATCTATCCTCATCTGCACTGGGCATCTGAAAAGTACAGCTTGAATCCTCCGCTACAGTCTCCGTCGATACTGTGTAGCACCTCTCACTCTCGGTCGTCTAGATCTCCCTAGCTCCACTGCTCGGTCTATGAGAGTGCCAGTAGTGGCTGTATGGGTGTGGACAGAGCTCTGTACTAGATTCTCTACTGCTCCTCTAGCTGCCCAGTGTCTGGTGTAAAGAAATCCGTAATCTGTCTCTTGGACTGTCTCCCTCCAGCTCTCCTCAGTAGAGTGTCTCTATGTCTGTGTACCTCTAATAGATATAGTCCAAGACATCTCTGATCCTCAAAACTCATGACTCTAGATAGAGGCCCAAAACCCTCTCTGAATAGACAATGAAAACGGCCTCGTATCTCATAGTATACCGTGCAATGACATAGACGGCATATCCTTCTATCTGCTGGTACCCCTCTGAATCTTCCAGTCTCAATTTCAAGCTGATGTGAGGATGTGCGCAACTGGCCAATGGCACAACGCAAGGCATGGGAAAGGTGTATAGTCGAGTCACAAACCCATCCGTTGTGAGGTGTAGAAGATGCTCTCTATAGAAAGCCATCTTCGTACCCAACTCCTGTGTAGGCTCAATCCATGTCTTCCTGGTGTCCAATTGAATAAGATCCTGACGAATGAGTCTAGTAATCTCCACCCGTGTCAGATACATCAGGGGTGTCTGTAAAGAGTACTGGAAAGGAGAGAGCCTGTCCATGGTAAAGCCATGTGTCTGAAACCATGATGTCATCTGTGCAAACCAGCATGATGTATCCCCTTGCAAGGCTAGCTGTTTGGATGACTCGAGGGCCAGCCTCGTATATCTATCTCTGGTAGTGTCCCACAAGCTGTGTACAAAGGAGACTACTCTAGTGAGTGCCTCAATCTCAATAGGGGAGGAAGCTAGCTCCCCTTGAATGATATCATGTGGTATGGAGGCCTTGGCTCTAATCAGCCTAGAGATCATAGATACCAAGGGCCTCTCCATGACTTTCCACCCATCCTGACCTATAGAAGGTCCCCAAACCTGTACCCCATATAGCATAGTAGAGGCAACCAAAGTATCAAAGAGCCATAACTTTGTCCTGGGTTCCTGAAACTGAACTTGCGAGCACATCCTCTCCAATCCTCCCAAAGCTTCATATGCTCTCTTGCGAGCACATCCTCTCCAATCCTCCCAAAGCTGCATATGCTCTAAGTCTTTGCTTCTCTCCTTAAGGAAAATCTCGGACCAGTGAATACTACCCCGAGATATGTGTATGCATCTGTATACTCCACAACCTCCTGCCCATATGTGAAAATAGGTGTTGATCTCTTGATCCATTGCGGTGTGGTGTTAAACACCATAACCTTGGTTTTACCAAGGTTTACAGACAGACCACTATCCTCTGCGAAGGTGTGTAGAGCATCCAAGTGTCGCTGCATACCCTCCGGTGAGTCAGATATCAAAACAATATTATTAGCATATAACAACAATGGGATCCACGTCCCTTCCAACTCGGCCCCTCTATCACCCTCTCTGTCAATGTAATCAGACACCTCATCAACATACATACCAAATAGAGTAGGAGACATAGGGCAGCCCTGTTTCACTCCAATAGTAGAGTGAACTAAATCAGATACCCCTTCTAGGGTGCAAACTCGTCCCACCACTGATCTGTACAAAGCCATAATCCCCCACATCAACTCTATGGGTACCGCCATCTCCTGTAGTCTGCGCATCAATCGAGCTCTCGGCACCATGTCAAATGCTTTGCTGAAGTCCACAAAGCTACAATAAATCCGCTTCCCGTGTGATCTTCCCTCTTCAATGATGGCTCTAAGTGTCAGAATATGATCAAGAGTGGAGAAACCCCTCCTGAAACGTGCCTGACCCTTTGCCCGCATACCCTCACCCTCTGCCCAATCACTCAAGTGCTGCTCAAGAATGGATGCATACAACCGTGCCAATGTTTGTCCAACCATAATAGTGCGGTAGTTTCCCGGCTCTATAGGATCCCCTGCCTTGAAGATAGGCACAATAGTAGACAATCTCCAAGTCTCAGGTAACACTTCACACATGGCATGATTGAACAACACTGCAAGAACCTCCATCAACATATCTCTAGCATGAATAAAATGCTCCGCCACTAGACCGTCATGGTCATATGCCCTCCCGGTCGAGAGAGAGAGAGAGAGAGAGAGAGAGAGAGAGAGAGAGAGAGAGAGAGAGAGAGAGAGAGAGAGAGAGAGAGAGAGAGAGAGAGAGAGAGAGAGAGAGAGAGAGAGAGAGAGAGAGAGAGAGAGAGAGAGAGAGAGAGAGAGAGAGAGAGAGAGAGAGAGAGAGAGAGAGAGAGAGAGAGAGAGAGTCATCTAGGCCATGTAGATGATGCTGTAGACCTTCTGCAGACTCTGAAACCAGTACAATATCATCAGCATATAAAAGACCCGTGTACCTCAATGCCATCACCCCCCTGCCGCTGTATGTAGTCTACTATCTCATCAATGTAGAGACCAAAGAGGGTGGGTGAAAGAGGGCATCCTTGCTTCACCCCGATAGTGCTAGCAAGTGGATGAGATAAGCCCCCTGGACATCTGACTCTGCCAGATACTCTCTCGTATAAGGCATAGATCCCCCATATCATCTCCTCCGGGGCTCCGATATCAAGTAGTCTTGTGAAGAGTTGTCCCCTGGGAATGGTGTCAAATGCTTTGCAGAAGTCCACAAAGCAACAATATAATCTCCTCTTCCTCACCCTTGCCTGGTCGATTAGGCATCTCAGAGTGAAGATGTGGTCAATGGTAGAGTAATCTCGTCTGAAGCCTGCATGTCCTGGAGCCCTGATACCCTTCCTCTCAGCGAGAGTACTCAACTCTGTCTCCAGTATCGCCCCATATAACTTGGCCAATATAGGGCCAATCATGATCGTCCGGTATGTAGCTGGATCCAAAGTATCTCCTGACTTATGAATGGGCACTATGGTGTGCTCAGTCCATGAGTCAGGGAACCCTTCAACGAGTGCACGGTTGAAGAGGTGGGCAATGAGCGGTGCAAGGGTCGTGCCTCCGTAGATGAGGTGCTCAGCCTGTAAACCGAAAAGGTCGTGGGCCCTGCCATGCTATAGACGGGCAATAGCGCGTCCCACCATAGTGGGTGTGAAGAAGTCAGATGTAGTAGGACGTGAGCTCTGTGGTTTGGGGGGGGGGGGGGGGGGGGGAGAGAGAGAGAGAGAGAGAGAGAGAGAGAGAGAGAGAGAGAGAGAGAGAGAGAGAGAGAGAGAGAGAGAGAGAGAGAGAGAGAGAGAGAGAGAGAGAGAGAGAGAGGAGAGAGAGAGAGAGAGAGAGAGAGAGAGAGAGAGAGAGAGAGAGAGAGAGAGAGAGAGAGAGAGAG
>CM035417.1:119376620-119409418 GCA_020310875.1 Ceratopteris richardii | reverse complement strand
CCCCCCCCCCCCCCCCCCCCCCCCCCCCCCCCCCCCCCCCCCCCCCCCCCCCCCCCCCCCCCCCCCCCCCCCCCCCCCCCCCCCCCCCCCCCCCCCCCCCCCCCCCCCCCCCCCCCCCCCCCCCCCAACCCTCACAAAGCCCAAAACAACCTCCCACACACACACATGCACGCACGCACGGAGAAGAAGAAAGAGAAAAAAAGAAAAAAAAAAAACCCACAACACCCGCACACCACTATCACTGCCTCTCTGCCCTAGAAAAAAAAAGAAAAAATAAAGAAAACATAACAACAACAACAACAACCATCAACACCTTTATGGCAAACCCCTTTTTTTTTGGGTTTTCACCTTTCTCCCCTTCCTTCCTTGCAAGATGGTCTGTAGGATGATACTACATGCAACAAAGTTTGGGCTAAGAAATGAAGACAGTATTCTAACCACAAGTACTTATGCAGCATGCTGATTATCAGAAATCCCGGCATGGATATTTTGCAGCATTTATTGACGAAGTTGCATCACTTCTCGGGTGGAAGGTCGTGATTGCTAGTACCAACACTGTTGATACAGAATGTAGGCTGCCAATAGATAAAGGGAAATACCCGGAATCGGATTCAAAATACAGGATCTGGTTACTTATTGAGATGCTTTGTACATGGCACTGGCCTGGTGGCAGTGCGGTAGGCACTCTCTTGCCTTTTCTTGTGAGTTGTATGGATGGTATGGAGAAAGGTTGTGAAGTAAGCATTATCGACAATGTGGTTATCACACTCCACAATATGACAATGTCAAAGGAGGAGGTTGTAAAGTTTCACAACAAATATTTGTTAGGAACAATTGACAGCATGGACTTCAATGAGGGCCCAGCTCTGCATGCTTTATTAGTTCTGCTTAGGACAATCTGTTTGGAGCATAGAAAGGTTGAGTATGCAGAGAAATGCCTTGAAATGCTAGCTATAGATCAAAGAATTCTAGAAGAGCCTTCATTGTCTGAAAGGTCAAAGGTTCTTCCCTTTATTTTGTCCATCCTGGTTCCTGTTCTACGGAAGAAGCGAGAGGGTATGCAACAGTGTTTCCCCCTGGAAGCAGCTGTCTGCAAATGGTTAGAAATTGCGAATTCTGCTGGACCCTTGAACGCTTACAGCGAACTTGTCCCAGGTCCTTTTTCCTTTTCTTTCAATCTCATTTTCAGTTGTTTCATTGTGCACCGCATATTTTTGTCAAATAGTTTGTAATCATAATCTAATAATTGTTTTCTGTTATCTTGCAGACATGGAACATATATTACAAGTTGTAGTGTCCTGTTTTCCGCTTCATACAGCTGGAGGTTCTGCAGCTATAATTGCAGCTTCATCTTCTATTGTTTCACAGAGGGAAAAGGCATTACTCCTGAGACTAATGCAAAAGGAAGTTTCAGGCGTGGGCAGCTTTGTTGCTAATGCATCCAAAAGTTATGCTATGGCACATGATAACTGTCCAAAAATAAATGATGCGAAACTACTGCATGAAGAGATTCTTGCAAAATTGGTTGCTTCCAGTGTTGTCTACTGTTGGAAGGACTTTACAAATCAGGAATGGGTTCTGGTATTGAGCCATATGCGTAAATGGCTTGAGGCCGCACTTTTGGAAGCAGAGAAGGTGAGAGAAATTTTCAAAGATGCTGGGATGCAGGGAGCCGACAAACCGACAGACTCTGCATTGACGATTTTGAATAGGATCAATGAAGAGATGCAGAGAAGCCACAGTAAGCAAACGGACTTAAGCTGGACAGCTGTTATCCTTTTCTCCATTGTGCACTCCTTGGAAGGATACAATTCAGTAGAGCCTTCTACATCACTTGAGCATTTGATATCTAACTGGAGAGAAGCAAAACATCGAGCTCTGAGCTATATTGTACGTATCTTCTTTGCAAGTGGTATGGCTGAGTCATTGGCACTGGATTCAGCTGCTGGAGAGGTTGCTGCAAATCTAATTGCCAACTCACGGAAGTCAGACCTTGGGTTTTGGGAAAATGTGTCAGAAATTATATTGAGTAGTTCAAAGGAAGAGAGAATAGAGATTGCTCGACATTTAAATATGTGGACCGTCGGGAAGGATCCTGTTCGATCTCTTTATGCCATGCTCTTTTCATCTGAACCTATTGGTGGATTGCAACACACTGCTTATAGTTTGCTGACAAGTGTTCCATTCCAAAATTCTGCTATTTCAGCCGTTGCACGAGGGGATATTGTGGATACATCAACAGAGGAATTGAATACAGAGCAGTCACCATTAAATGCTGCATATTTACGTGATGAGCTGAGTGTAGTACTGGAGACATGTACTTCGACCATCTCTGAAAGCAGCCTTACATCTCCAATCAGGGTAACCTTTTTGTTTGTCGTCTGTTACATTGTACAATTATTTATCTGTGAAGGAAAGATGCTTGTGGGGAAGCATTGTTTAGGACAAAGATAATTAGGAGAGGGGTTGAGGAATCACATCCTTTTTATGAAGCTGGAAACTATCATATGTTCTTCATATTATGGATAATGTTAATAAATATAGTATTTTGATGTAATATGAAGAGCTACAGTGGTCTTTTGAGAAAAGAGGGAGAGGGGGCACATAAAAGAAGGAGAAGAAAAGAAGCAGCAAGTTAATTTAATGTCTCCTAAATAAGAAAATTGGCCCATGAAGCAAAGCATGCACCATATGTCAGTGTGTATTCAATCAAATCCTCATTAAAGAGGAAAGATTCAGTATAGAATCAAAAAAAGAGACTGAAATGAAGGGTCACTTTATACAAGAATGAGCATGTGACACACTAATATGAATGCTATAAATGGTCTAGGGGTTTTCCTCTACTACATGCTCTGAGTAATGCAAATAATATGGATAATGGGGGTGCGCTCTATAATATATATTGAGGTAGAACATAATCATAATAGATGTATAGGGAATTCTAGCTCCATTCTGGGCATGGGAGGGCTTCGTATGTAATAAGAGGCATGTAGCAACTCTCAGAGTAACTTGAAGTCTGACCCTTTGGATCTCAAACTGTCAGAATCCAGGGAGATGTAATGTCTGTCTGCTCTTTGCTCTCCTGCTTCAAGAAGAATTTTGGTTCTCAAGTGGGGGGATCTCTCTCATAATAACCCTTTGGCTTTGAGGAAGAATTGTAAGAGTGAACTGTGGCAATCTACCGATTGTCAGATGGGGGTTTTGTAGTAGAGAATCTCTCTGTCACTCTATCCTGAGGGTATGTCTGTCCAATCTACTGAAATGAAATGCGCTCATCAAATTTGAAGTAGGGGGGTACTGTCATACCAAGAATATCATCCTGTTTCTCCTGGATCTCTACATAAGACAAAGATTTGGAAGTGAAGTGCTCCTTACTAATCTCAAAGAGACAGAATCTGCTCTTTTTCGAATTTTAGAAACAAAAGCGGTCACCATCAGTGGCAATGATTTCACTATTGAATTTTATGCACTATGACCTTAATTCTTGAATTTCTTGAAATATGTTCAGAAGGTACTCATAAACTTGGATAGGTTCTCCTATAGGATGAGAATAGGTTCTATCTGGCTGTCACTATTCTACATTCTAACTTTATTTCAATCCTTAAAAGTAGTTGAAAGGAGCACTTGGAATACTGTGTTTGAGTTTTCCCACTGTCTAGGGTATCCAGCTTAAGCTTACTTTTGATGTCCTGACTATAAAAGTACTCTATAATCTGAAAAATCAATTCTTGCTCAAGTCCTTAAGCATTTGTTGCCGCTTGTGAGTTTCTAGATCTCTTGTCTTGGAGGTGGCTCGCAAACCTTCGTTATTTATAGATTTGAGCAAATCTGTCCAAGAACCATGTTCTAGGAATTGTTTCCTTGTTTTCCATGCTAAACACCAAGGTCCTGAGTCAAGGACCTTTTGGCTGTCTTAGGTACGCTTTAGGTCTTGCCTTCTAGCTGCATCTTTTTCGAGTGCAAACCTTTTGGCTGAAACTTGCAAACTTACTTAAGCTTGTTTCCTTTGGGGCATCCTAGCTTAGCTTGGAATTTTTATAAGCATACCTTTAGGCTTTGAGTTCCATTAATATGATAGCTTAGGGTATTTTTTTCCTAAAAAGTAGACTATTAGGACCACCACGCACTAGAGAGACGACTCTACTCCCAACCTTATGTCTCTATATATAGTTCTCTCCAAGATCCTTTTTGGAAAGTCGATACTATCCATCCAAGTGTCGGCCATGTAACTACATGTGCACAAACTATCCTAGTTAAGGATAAACTCAAGCGGATGCTTCTAGAAAGCTCTTCCATGTCTCTTTGTAGGACTTGAACCCGAGGCATATGACTTAACCACTATGCGAGGAATCTTGCTTGACTTAGAGAGCACATGGACTTATGCTTAAGTCTAATCTCGAGACTTTGGCTTTACATGAGAATTACCAAACAATATCCGATTTTAGTTCTGTGTGGCCGAGTTGGACGCTCATGTCATAGCTACTTAATAACATTCTTCGCCCCTTGGAAAACATCTTCATTCTCGAAAATAGAGATATATAGAAAAATTTAGGCATACCCTCGAGCCTCATGTTCTAGTCTAGAAGAACATGTTTCATCTCTGTGGTGGGATTCACCACATATTCCAAATGATGAGGGGAAATGATAGAGGAGAATCTCCTGTCCGATCCCTGTCCAAATGATTCAAAACACCGTTTGGCTTGCACTTGTCAAGATGAACCTTGTGCAAAGTAGCAAATGAATGATAAGGGTGGATAAAAGAACATCCCTAACTAATTTACCGTTTTTTCTTTATGGTATCTAGGCACTAACATGTGAAATGGGTGGAATCAAGGTGCTAGTCCATTATTGGGCATTACTAGTGCATGGACCTAGCAATTGGGGTGGGATTTCTGTCCTTGTCAAGATTTTGCACCCAAACATCTAACTCGATGTTTGTACCATGGTTCACTTTCAACCAACAATTTACTTTGATTTATTACTCTATTGGAGGACCATAGTTAGGAAGGTACAATTTGTACGGTACGTGTTAGTACGGTACTACATATGTGCCCTAAGGTTTAGGGCTTCCCGTAAGATATTCGTACGTTCAAAATGTACCTTTTTTTGGGCTAAAAATTATATATTTTATCTTTAACATGATAAACACGATGTTTATGAATAAAATGCATTAGAATAAAGGTTAAAAAACATCATTTATAGCTATTTTTAATCATGTGGGATATCGTAGTCATATGGGCAAATTGGATGTATCATGTATGATGTAACATCATTAATAACAAAAACCATGCTATCTAATTTCAATCATCACATATCAAATTTAAATAAGCTTTAAAGGCTAATCAAAAATCAAGAATAACAAATGAAAATGTCACATCATACATCATGATTCAAATTTCATACTTCAATCATCATAGTACATACATGATACCAAAATCCAACTTCAAGTCAGATCAAACATGATTCATGAATCATTACCAAGAATATATACATAAATGATAAATGATAAATCATAAATCATAAATCATAAATGACAAGATGTCAAGACACAAGTCCACAATGGTAAATACTAAAATCCAATGAAAAACATCATACATGTAATATGAGTCATGACTATGTATTACATCAACATGTGCCATCAATCATCATGATGTCAATAAAGTGACAAGTCCAAAACTCTAATCAAAATGTCACATGAATCATGAATCATGATCAACAATGATCACTCATCATCCGTATCCTCCATCTCATCAACATCACTATCATCAAGGCATGCTACAAGCAAATGGACATGGGGGAAGAGGTGGACTCTCCCGTATCCGTCGGAGAAGGTGGTGGTGCAAGACCATGGAGTTGCAAGCTGAGTGGCTACCAAAGAACCGGTGGAGCAAACAAGGTGCGTGCACATTTACTTCATGAGCGTGGACATGAAGTAAGATTTTGTTCTTCAATCACTTCGGAGAAGACGCAAGAATTACTCAACAAACTTGCTATTAGTGATGCTCAAGTTCATGCTCATTGTGCTTGACAAGCTCCTATCGACCCCGCATCGTTTGTGAGGTCTTCTATGCCATCCTCTTCAAGAGCATCATCTTCATCGGCCCAAGTTCGTGCTCCTACTCCTACTCCTACTTCCACTCCTCATCTTACTCCTAGTTCTTCCACACCATCAGGAATGCCCTATGTACGTCAATCACGTCAACAAACATTGCATGAGAATTGGAATCCCATATTGAAGGAGGAGGTGGACACTGTCGTGGCACACTTTTTCTACCATGACAACATAGCTTTCAATGCGGCTCGGTAAGAATTGAATTTTCATTCTATTTCAATATTTGACTTGACACTTCCATAACGGTTAAGCCCATACTTATAAATCTTATTGTTTAACTTTTTTCATAGATCACCATATTTCAAAGATATGGTAAAGAAGATTGGTGAATATGGAGCACACTATGTGCCTCCATCTTCCGAGAGCTTGCGCACCACTTTATTGGAGAAAGAGAAGAAGCTTGTCGAAGCCGCGTGCGAGACCATTAAAAAATCATGGGAAAGGAATGGAGTATCATTGCTTGTGGATGGATGGAGTGATGTCCAACGACGCTCTATCCATGGAGTGGTGGCTTATTCTCGTGGCGAGATGTACTTTATCTCATCACATGATGCATCCGAGACAGGAAAATCAGCTGATGTACTTGCTGCAGAGTGGGCAAGTGCCATAAAGATTGTGGGACCATCAAATGTGGTTTGCATTGTAGCGGCTGAGGAGCCTGCAAATAGAGCTACAGGCGAAGTTATTGAAAATATGTATCCTCACATCATTGTGTGTTTTTGCATGGCTCATTGTTTGCATAATATTCTCAAAGACATTGGGAATTTGGATTGGATCTTGCTTGCAATCAATGAGGTGAATTCATTGGTTAGCTTCATCAACAATCATACTCGTGTGAAGAATAAGTTTAGCAAGAGATCTACTCTTGCTTTGCTCAAGTACTCAGACACAAGGTTTGCATATAATTTCACTATGTTACACCGAGTAGTAAAATGTAGTGGTGTCTTGAGAGGGCTTTTATTGAGTGATGAATTCGCGAGGATGCCAGAAGCTTCTACTTCAGAAGGAAAGCAATTTAGAAGATTAGCTGATGATGCAGCATGGTGGGAAAACATTTCTCACATCGTAGATATTGTTCATCCACTTGTGCGCTTATTGAAAATTATGGATTCCATGGAGCCATGTATTGGTAAAGTGTATGAAGCTATGGATTGCACAATTGAAGCACTAAAAACATTGGTGAATGATAATGATAGGTATGAAGAACTTTCAGCTATTTGTGCAGCTATTTGTGCTAGCAGATGGGATGCATACTACTCTCCACTTCACGCAGCAACATACATGTTGGATCCAGAATTCCAAGATAAAAAGCAATATGCGGATCCAGAGGTAGCTAATGAATGGAGGATCATATTAGCGAGATTTGTCCCAGATAGTGCAGCTAGACGACTTATCAGAGATCAGTTATCCAAATATAGAACAGGGAAAGATGCTTCATATGCATGTGTAGATGCCCAAGAGGATAGGCTACGTGTTGGTGCTTCCCTATGGTGGGAGGATGTTGGTTTTGATGGTCCAGAGCTTCAACAATTCGCCATTCGGATACTTAGCCAGGCATGCACCACGAGTTGCCTTGAGCAACTATGGAGTGTCTATGGACATGTAGCCTCTAAAAAGAGGAACAAACTTGGTATGCAGCGTGCTAGTGATCTTGTGTTTGTCAGTGCAAATTTGAGGATGCTTTGACAGACACAATGCATGGAGGGAGATCCTTTCAGAGAATGGGAGGTAGAGCAGGAATCGGACCAAGTGGTAAATGAAGAACATGAAGATGCAGCAACCACTGATTGTGTTGCAGAAAATGAGTCTGTCACCGTGACTCCCCACTTGGATTCTCCATAGTCATCACATTTATGTTGTAGCCTTTTACATGTCTCATTTATGTTCCCATCATATGTAGTCTTTTTGACATTTGTCCATCAATCGTATGATGTAAGATCTTTTTATCTCATGATGTAACATCTTTTTGATATGATGATGATGTAGAATCTATCTTTTGACATGATGAAATACATGAGACTTATCAGTGATCACTTGTAAGATTCTGAATATTAAACTGTCAACGACTCAACGTGCTCATTGTTTATACTTAAAAAACACATTTTTTCTATGTTTTTCTTCTTATTGGTCATTTCATATGTTGAGGAATTATTTCTACATGACTTTCATCTCATTATTTAAAAAAAAATCAGCATTTTTGTGATGCCGTCCCGGGGACCCGTCCCCGGGACACCCTAGGCTCCGTCCCCGTCCCGGGGACACCACCGTTCGAGGGGCCCGTCCTCGTCCCCCGGTGACTTTGATTCCTCATCATACCGGCGATGTTGTGGCATAGTCCTCGGAGGAGGTGTGTGACCAGAATGGATGGTGTGTGGGAAGGAGTTGATGGCTGATGTATGAAGGACTGATGTAATGCGTGAGGTGAGTAGGGATAGTGGAGTGTGAGGATGAAGCAAGAGAAGATCCTTCTCGACTTGAGCCGCATATATGTGAGCTAGCTCGTGTGTGAAATGGATGGTGGTGTGTGGTATGCATGCTGCAGGTGTGGGTGTAGGGGTGTCTCCTGTGAGGGAGAGCACGAGGTACGTGTGATCGGCCCCAATGGTATGGGTGGGATGGTGAATGAGGTAAGTAGGTGGATGGCCTCTCTGGATCCCATGACGTAATCTACGCTACTTCCCCCGCCATATGTGACTGAGTGTGGTATGCACGTCAATCCTCCTGAGGTAGGCCACTGAGCCATCCCGTTATAGATAACGAGGTTATGTCGAGAGCTTAGTCTGAGTAGGTGAGTGCCATAGTGAGTGTGTGTAGAGTCAGGTGAAGCTCGAGCTCTAGACTCATCCTCTATGGTATGCAGTATCTGTGGGTCTTCTGGGTCAAATATCTCGCACTGAGCACTGCCTGTCCTGGCATTGAAGTCTCCCATAAGGAAGACTTTCTTTAATGCAGAGTACTCTGTAATCTCTTGTGACAAACAAGTGTACGGTGAGTCCTCCTCTCGATCTATGATATCGAACCACGAGCTAGAAGGAGCAAAGTAGCATAATGCTATGAAGATAATCCGCTCCTGTGAGAGCTTGAGTTGAATCCAAAGATATCTGGCCTGTGAGTCACATGCGACTATCTGTATCCTGCTCTGAAGTCCATCTCTGAAGAGTAGGGCTACTCCTGATCCTCTGGTGGTGTGCTGACGTGTACACTCTCTGTATGTGGACTCCCACTGGAAACCGTGGACTCGAGGTAGGCTCCGGCCTCGGCTCTCATGTAACCTCTCTCGGTGTGTTCATAGATCTCCATTGCAGTTCCAAACTGCAAGGTGTATCTCCTCGAGTGTCTCACAGGCGAGGAATCCCTATGGGATGACCGTGCCATCAATGATGACAGGACCATCTCTGTATGAAGCCTTTTTTCCTTCTTTGTGAGCTTGGTGTACTCTCGGCATGCATGCCCGGTGATGTGCTAATTACACGGGTGTGAGATCATCATCAAGGTAGATGGGGGGGCCATCAAGTGCTCTCAAAATCACCCTCTTGCGAAGGAAAGTAGATCTTACATTTTCGGAGGGGAAGTGTAGAATCAGATTTCTCTTTTTCGTGGGGTCTTGCCCTGTTCTCCAAGACTTGATGAATGGGGGGGACTCCTCTTTGTAGCAGAGCATCTTGCGCAGTGTCTTGCCATCGGACTCGGGGGTAGAGCCCTCTTTTTCTACAATGCCCGTGATTCGCGCATTGAGACGATGGGCTTGTCTCATCTTTTCTTCCTCAATGGTGGTGTGCACGATGAGGGCTTCTTCCTTTTGTGCTTCCTCTTTGGCTTCTTTTTTGATGTTCTTCTTCACTATGTCGATCCACCTTCCTTGGTAGCTTCTAGCTTGTTTTCCATGCTCGCGGTCAAGGCTCTGGTGAGTTCTTCTTTGAGAGCTTCTGTCTTGTTCATATTAATCTCTCCCTCTTCAGGTGTGAGAGAGACCATCGAAGCTTTGAGGAGCTCCAATTCCTCTTTCATGTTTGCTCTCTCCTTAGCCCATTCTTCTTTTTCTTTCTTGCTCTCCCTCTCCCACTCTTCTTTCTCTTTCCTCCATGTTTCCCTCTCCTTGTGATATGTTTCTACTTCTTTCTCGAGCTTTGAGAGGCGGTTGATGATGGTTGTGATAGTGGAGTCCAGCATCTTCTTGTTTTCTTTGATAGCTATGGTCAGTTTGTCCTCCATATTTGTCAAATCCTCCTTCTTAGCCGTAGCGGTCATGGCGTTAGGAGATGGGAAAATGCTCACTATGATGAGCCCAAAGACTTGCGATGAAGACGGGAGCGCGCCCGATGCGCGATGGAGCAAGGGTGGGAGTGGCTAATAACTGTAGGCAACAATTATTATTCCGGTGAAGGTACACTCTGCTTTAGTCCGGGGCAGGGACACTTTGCTTTACTTTCCATGGATGAAATATGAACTTGCAAGAAAATATGAACTTGCTTTAGTCCGGGGAAGGGACACTCTGCTTTACTTTCCATGGATGAAAAATGAACTGCTTTAGTCCAGGGCAGGGACATTTTGCTTTACACTCTGCTTTAGTCCGGGGCAGGGACACTCTGCTTTACTTTCCACGGATGAAATATGAACTTGCAAGAAAATATGAACTTACTTTAGTCCGGGGCAGGGAGACTCTGCTTTACTTTCCATGGATGAAATATGAACTGCTTTAGTCTGGGGCAGGGACACTCTGCTTTACACTCTGCTTTAGTCCGGGGCAGGGACACTATGCTTTACTTTCCATGGATGAAATATGAACTTGCAAGAAAATATGAACTTGCTTTAGTCCGGGGCAGGGACACTCTGCTTTACTTTCCATGGATGAAATATGAACTTGTAGGAAAATATGAACTAAATATGAACTTGCAGGACAATTGCTTCAAAACACTCTGCTTTACTTTTAGTCCGGGGTAGGGACACTCTGCTTTACTTTCTGTGGATGAAATATGAACTTGCAAGAAAATATGAACTTGCTTTAGTTCGGGGCAGGGACACTCTGCTTTACTTTCCATGGATGAAATATGAACTTGCAGGAAAATATGAACTTGCAGGACAGTTGCTTCAAAACACTCTGGCATAATGGGCATCACCTCTCCTCACGGGGGACTCCCCTCGACAGATCCCTCTCAATCTCGAGCTGATGTGATGAAACTCCATCTCGAGCTGATGTGATGAAACTCAATCTTGAGCTGATGTGATGAAACTCGGAGCTGCCCAATGACGACTTGAAGGTGGTGGGGTAGGTATGTCTGCATGTATCTTGGAATCTCAATGAAGCCCTCGTCCGGTATATGTAGAAAATGCTCATGGTCATAGAGCATTTTCAGTGGCAATGTATCCCTAGGGCTCACCCATGTCCTCTGTATGTATGTATGCCATATCTCGTGGCGAATGACCCTATTCCTCTCCTGATGAGAGAGAGAGTAGGTGGGTGCCTATAGGTCATACTGTAGTGGTGGTAGCCTAGCTATGCCAAGACCATGGTGAGCGAGCTAGTCTCGTGTCTATGCATACCATGAGGAGGCGACTAATGCCATATCACGTGATGCCTGGAAAGAGAGATGGGGGGGGAGAGAGAGAGAGAGAGAGAGAGAGAGAGAGAGAGAGAGAGAGAGAGAGAGAGAGAGAGAGAGAGAGAGAGAGAGAGAGAGAGAGAGAGAGAGAGAGAGAGAGAGAGAGAGAGAGAGAGAGAGAGAGAGAGAGAGAGAGAGAGAGAGAGAGAGAGAGAGAGAGAGAGAGAGAGAGAGAGAGAGAGAGAGAGAGAGAGAGAGAGACTTTTTAACGTCTATTAGAGGCCAAAATCGGCTTATGAGACAAAACATATACATCAGTATGATCCAATCCACTGTGATCCAAAACGAAAATAAAGTGTGAGTACTACAAACGGGTATAAAAGGAGGGATAGTAACTGGCATCAAGGGTGTGGGGTGCTATGGGTATGCACTCTATATGCTCAATGGGTGAGATACAAACATGATATGCATAGGGAGGGGAGGCTCGATGGTGTCACAACCCCCTAAATGCCTGGAGTGGGTGTAGGATATAATGCATCGGTGGGTAAGGCATCATGGCGATCCTCAAAATGCTCTGGGTGTCCAAATCGATAGGGGTGCGCTGCTGACGTCCCTGTATCTCCATGTCATGGCGTGCGTGAATCGCCTGAATCTCTCTCTGATGTGGACGAGCTCTGCGGACAAGGGGTCTCGGTCGTCAACGCTGTCGTCTAAGCTCCTCTGCTCTGTGTAATGTGACACCCCGCATCAAGCTGGGCCCTCGAGTGTATGTGGGTCTGAAAAAATCTGTAATATGAGTCTGAGGAGGGGGGGGGGGGGGGGGCAGATGTATCTCCATCTGTTGCTGGAGGAGTTATGCGCGGTGGTGCTGGAGCTCTACTAGGAAACGACCTAGAGGGCGTTGGTCCTCTGTCCCCAATAAAGCCCTGATCTCTCTAGGCCCCCTGAAGAGCTGTGGGTAGCGGTCTGTAATGTCCTCATATGCCTGGCATCTACATGTGTAGTGCTCCTCGTCCTCCACCTCCTCTCTACATATCCTGCATAATCGCCCATCCCTGGGGGTATGTGTGGCTCGCCCAATCTCAATCTCGAGCTGGTGTGATGATACTCTGAGCTGCCCAATGGCCACTCTCTCAGCTGGTGCCATATATGTATCCATGTATCGTGGTCTCTGAATGAAACCATCCGCTGTCACAGTCAGGAAGTGCTCTCTGTAGTGTTGCCTCTTTGTGGGAAGAGGCTCCCGTGGTGCTATCCATGTCTCCCTGACGTGTATCTGTAGTAGGTCCTGACGGAGGATCCTATTCCTCTCCGAACGAGAGAGGGTAATGTGGGGGGAAGAGAGGTCATACTGAAAAGGGGGGAGATCCGTAATGCTCATGCCATGGTCTGCTAACCATCGGTAAGTCTGTGCATACCATACTCTCTCATGCCCTGTCTCTGCCAAATGTCTAGAGCTCTCAAATGCAAGCCTGGTGAGTCGGCTAGTGGGGAGCTCGCTGACTCTCAGAATAAAGGTCACCAACTGGAAGAGGGCCTCCACTAGCATCGGTGGTGTGCCAAGCTCAGCTCGTATAATGTCATGTGGAACGGAGGGCTTGCTGCGCAGCAAGCGTGATATCATGGTGACCTGGGGCCTCTCAATCTGCGTCCACATCGCCTCTGTGATCCCTGGTGCCCATACTGCTTCTGCGTACATCAATGCGGGTGTCACTAGTGTCAAAGAGCCACCCCTTAGTCCGGGGCTCCTGAAAATGTGTCTGAAAGCAGCGTCTCTCCAATCCTGTAAGTGCCGCATAACCTCGGGTCAATCTATCTCTCGCAGCCTGTGCCATGGAGAATACCCCTGTGCTTCCCGAGAAGTTGATACCTAGGTAGACGTAGGAGTCCACTACCTCTATCTGTCCTCCAGCTGCTGTGAAAGAGGCGCGATGGCGTACTGTCCTGGAGGTATGGAAGATCATGACCTTGGTCTTGCCAAGGTTCACTGTGAGTCCTCTCTCCATGCAAAAGGTATCGAGTGCCTGTAAATGTGACTTCAACCCCTCCTGTGACTCTGAGAGCAGGACAATGTCATCAGCATATAATAGGATATGTACTGTACCTCCGATGTCTCCTCCTCTCCCTCCTGCTCGCTGTATATACTCCGTGATCTCGTCGATGTAGAGACCGAAGAGAGTGGGTGAGAGGGGGCAACCTTGTTTCACACCAATGGTGCTAACAAGGCTGTCTGATAGACCCCCGGGGCAGCGTACCTTGCCTGTGACTTGGGTGTGGGGTGCTATGGGTATGCACTCTATATGTTCAATGGGTGAGATACAAACATGATATGCATAGGGAGGGGAGGCTCGATGGTATCACAACCCACTAAATGCCTGGAGTGAGAGAGGTATATTAACATCTTCGAAAGTCAAAACTTGGCCTATGAGACAAAATCATATACAACTCTGGTAATCTCTGTGTAGCAATGGAAAGGAAAAAAATACTCGCTACACAAAACTGTGTAGGTGGAAAACAGCAAAGGATGGTGGTACCTGGTAATGAGGAGGTAGTGGGAATAAAATAATGGTGCCTGGGGGGAGAGTGGCTCTAGCTAAGCAGATACTGACCACCTGATACAAGGGGGACCCATGAGGGAGTGAATGTGTATACCCTAACTGCTGATGATGGGTGGAGGTGGGTGGAGTATGTGGTACATCGACGGCAGTAGGAGTGCCTCCCCGAGGAAGCCTGTCCAAGTGGTGGTGATGCACCTGTGCTCCATGTAGTTGTGGGCTATCCTGATGCGTGAGATATCCTCTTGGTGCAGTTGTGGTTGTCGGTACCCAACCAGCTGTGGCCGGCGTCGGCACTCTCTGTGCCGCTGCCTGTTGGAGTGTGAGCCCTATGCCTCTAGGAGGCGGGTCCGTATGATGTGGACCAACGCACTCAAAATACAGAGTAATAGTCTGCTGGGTACTCACCCGTGTCTTGTGTGTAGGCTTTAGCATCTGATCTTGTCTCTCATGTGGAGCCATGAGGAAACGCCCCATCCTCCGCTGGTCTGCAGTGGTCATGCACAACTAGAGTGACTCCTCTATCTGGAACTGTGCTCGTAGGTCCGAGTATGCCGGGCATCTAACAACGAGGTGCTCTAACACCTCTCCTCTCAAGGGACTCCTCTAGCCCGACCCCTCTCGATCTCGAGCTTATGTGATGAAAGTCGAAGCTTTCCAATGATGACTCGAAGGTGGTGTGGTAGGTATGTCTGCATGTAGCGTGGAGTTGCAATGAAGCCCTGGTCTGAAATCCGTAGAAAATGCTCACGGTAGTGAAGCATTTTCGATGTCAATGTCCTCCCCTGGTGGATCCATGTCCTCTGTATGTATGTATGCCATATCTCCTGACGGATGATCCTATTTCTCTCTTGGTGGGAAAGCGAATAGGTGGGAGCCTGGAAGTCGTACTGTACCGGTGGTAGTCTGTCTATGTCAAAACCATGGAGGTAAAGCCGATTCCGTGTCTGTGCATACCATGATGAGGTGTCTCCGGCTAGTGCCATGTGGCGTGATGCCTTGAAAGCTCTGTAAGTGATGCGCTCTGTGTCCATGCTCTGGATCCTGTGTAATAGGCATACTGTTTTAAGAGTGCCTCTACTAGCATCGGTGGTGCAGCAAGCTCTTCCCTAATGATATCATGGGGTACCGAAGATTTGCTGCGGATGAGTCTAGCAATCATGAGAATCTGCGGTCTCTCCAGTGCTGTCCATGATGATGTGGCTAATCGTGGTCTCCATATAGCTGCACCATACATGAGTGCTGGGTAACCAAAGTGTCGAAGAGCCACCCCTTTGTGCGGGACTCTTGAAAATATGCCTTGTGACACTGTCTCTCCATCATCATAGAGCCCCGATATCGTGTAGACGTCTGAAGAGCCGCTCCAGGGGAGCTGTGTCTAAGGCTTTGCGGAAGTCCACAAAGTAACAATGCAATCTCCTCTTTCTCACTCATGCCTGGTCAATCAAGCATCTCAAAGTGAAGATGTGGTCAATGATAGAGTAATCTCGTCTGAATCTTGCCTGTACCGAGGCCTTGATACCCTTCCTCTCGGCAAGAGTGCTCAACTCTATCTCTAGCACTGCCCCATATAACTTGGCCAGTATGGGGCCAATCATGATCGTCCGGTATGTTGATGGATCCCTAACATGGCTTGACTTATGAATGGGCACAATGGTGTGCCGAGTCCATGAGTCACGAAACCCTTCAACCAGTGTTCGGTTGAAGAGGTGGGCAATGAGCGGTGCTAGAATCGTGCATCCGTAGATGAGATGCTCTGCGTGTAAACCGAAGTGGTCATGGGCCCTTCCATGCTGTAGATGGGCAATGGCACGGCTCACCATAGTTGATGTGAAGAAGTCAGAGGTAGTGGGGCGTGAGCTCTGTGGCATGGGAATGGGGGGCTGGTCAGGGATCTCGTATAGGTTCTGTGCATAGCTATGCCAAGTGCTCGGGTCTCGAATGGGTGTCTCTTCTCTCTCAGGTGTCTCCACGCCTATGCACTATCCCGGCTCATGAGAAAGTGATAGATATCCCAATATTGTCTCTCCTCCCATTCGCGCCACTTGCGACGGGTAAGGCTCTGCATGCGTCGTTGTGCCTGCCTGTGTGTAATATCCCTCCTATGCTCTAAAATCCGTAGATGCTTCCTGAGCTCTCGACAATCTGTATTGTACCAGCAATTTTGGGACATGGATCCCGTGCGTGGAGGGTGTGTATGTGTGTGGTGTGGAAAGCTGTGTAGGGCTGAGTCATGTAGGATGGTGGTGATATGTGATGTGAGTGTGTCTAGTGGTGATAGTGGGTCGAGGGAGAGTAGGCGGGTATGTAAGTGGTGTGCATAAACATGTGAGAGCTCGTGTGTGAAGTGTATTGTGGTGTGTGGCTCAATGAGTGTGGGAGGGTCTAATGCAATATGAGATGAAAGTGTGAACGTGATAAATCTATGGTCAGCACCGAGTGGAGGTCGTCCAATACTAAGTGAGGGAATAAGTGAAGCTCCAGAAATGGTACCCAAAATGTAGTCGACCGTGCTCTCGCCTCCCCCGTGAGGGAAGCAAGCAAGGCCACCCGAGCCTTGCCAACGGTGCATCCCGTTATATATAACGAGACGATGTTAGCTTCCTAGCTCAAGTAAATGTTTGCCATACCCGGTGGTATCCTGACGCATATCTGGTGATACTGTGCTTGTCCTCGTCTCGTTTGGATCTGTGCTCCTCATGATCTGTGGATGCTCCATAGCATATGACTCGCACTGATGTGACTGGGTGCGGCCGTTGAAGTCCCCCATGAGGAAGACTTCACCTAGGGTGCTGTAATGTAGTATCTCATCCGAAAGTGTTGTGTATGGTGAATCTTTGTCCAGAGTCGGTCCCCCATGGTCATATCTTGCATATCTAGATCCCCTGGTGGGAAGTAGCATATGGCGATGTAGACCCAGCTTTCCGGTGCTATCTCCATGCGAACCCACATGTATCGTGCCTCCTCATTTCTACCTATGATGTAGATCCGGCTCTGTATCTCCTGTGTAAATATGATGGCGACTCCTCCGGATCCTCGTGCTGTACTCTGTCTTGTCGTGGCCTTGAATGCAGATTCCCAATGAAAACTTGCAATGTGTGGGAGGCTTCTTTCTGGGCTCTCATGAGTCTCTGTGATGCAAGCAAAGTCATGCATATCTAAGATCTCCAGTTGTGATGCAATGTGTGGGAGGCTTCTTTCTGGGCTCTCATGAGTCTCTGTGATGCAAGCAAAGTCATGCATATCTAAGATCTCCAGCCGTGGCCAAAGTGCTCCATTGCAGTTCCACACCCCTCCCCCGAGGGGGGGTGACTTCTGGTGTGGTGTTGGCTCGTAGGCCGCGTATCCCTATTTGATAGGGTGTCCATCTATAAAGACTCTACCATCGCGGTAAAAAGCCTTCTTTCCTTCTCTCCTTGCCTGTAAAATATGAGGCATACATGCCTTTCTGTGCCCTATCTGCATTTTTATGACGTCCTCGTCCATGAATAAAGATTCACCTAGAAGTCTTCTTAGTATGGATCGCTTTTTGAAAAAGCGATTCTATCCTCTGCTGACCTTATGTGTAATATAAGAGCTCGAGGTTTTGTGTGATCTTTTCCGGCTCTCCACGGATGGGTGAATGGCATATCGCTATGTCCTAGCTGACGCCATATATGTGATGCATCAGCCTCAGCATATGTTCCTTTCGAGAGGATGTGATCCTTACGTGTAGTCGACGGACGTGTATAAGTCTCTCCTCTTCAAGTGTGTCTTGCACCTTGATGTATTCATCTCTGATTGCGTCTTCCTTCACTTCTTTTTTAATACTTTTGCATACGACTTCAACCCAACTGTTTTGGGTTGATTCAACCTCTGATCTGACCTGCTCTCGGATGTTTGTCTTCCATTCATTCTTCATTTCTTCTTTCAGATCATCTATTTTGGTAATTTCTCCCTCTTCTTTGGAGATCTTCATGTTGATGATTTCTTCTTGAGGACGATGTGTTTCAGCTTTCCATTCATCCCTATCTTCTTTGAGTTGTTTGATCTGATCCTCAAGAGCTTTTATTCTTTGTGTTTTCTTCCTCATCTCTTGATTAAGAGCCCTATCTGCCTCTTTTTTTGCTTCTCCTATGGCTTTATTTATCATCTCCTCCACATCCTGCAAATGTCGAGTTTGGCCATGTCCACCGACAAATTGTTGTGAGGCCCAAAGAGGTGATCCGCTTCAGGCTTTTTCAATCCTCATCAGTTTAGAATTTATGAGAAACAGAGAGGCATGCTGGGCAGGTTTGGTTAACTTTTGGGCGGTTAGCGTTTCAGTTTTACAAGTTTGAACAGTTAGGGTTTCAGCTGACCCTGCAAAAACCCTAAAACCACAGTGGCAGAACCCTAAAATAACAGTACGAAACCCTAAAAGAACCCTAAAAACAGACTTGCGAAACCCTAAAAAACAGAGCAGATATGGTGAAACCCCAAAAGGACAGCAAATATGATGGCGAAATCCTAAAGACAGACCAGCGAAACCCTAAGAAGGAGAGGAGATGAAAGCGAAACCCTAAAAACAGACCGGGACAAACCTACGAAACCTTAAAAACAGAGGGGGACAGACCTGCGAAACCCTAAAAACAGAGGGGGACAGACCTGCGTGCGCGCGCGCGCGAGAGAGAGAGAGAGAGAGAGAGAGAGAGAGAGAGAGAGAGAGAGAGAGAGAGAGAGAGAGAGAGAGAGAGAGAGAGAGAGAGAGAGAGAGAGAGAGAGAGAGAGAGAGGTTGATTTTCATTAGGTTAAGTATTTCTTAGCCTGGGCAATCGTTCTTTCACATCTGCGTCTGGTGTCAGTTTTATCTCCTGTTGGTGAGAAGCTTGTGCAATACATACAAGATTCATCACTCTCCTCGAATCTTCTAGAGAGCATTTTCGAACATATTCCACTCAAATCAGGATCAGCATCCTCTCACAGGAAAAAAACTTCTGCAAGTGTTTGGCATGCTGAAGTTCAGAAAGCAGGAGATGCTGCAAAGCGTGCTTGTACATTAGGATCAGTTTCTTCCATGGTGGATGGGTTATGGCCTATAGAGGAGGGCAGTATTTCTTGTCTTGCTGCAGGGTTATATGGGTTACTGTTACAAGTTCTGCCTGCTTGTGTACGAGTGTGGTTTACAGGCTTACGTGATCGTTCCCTTGCTGGTTCCATAGAATCTTTTACAAGCAAGTTTTGTAGTCCACATCTGCTAGCAGAGGAATTCAGCCAGGTATTGTGCATTTCGCATGAGTATTTATATGGGTGCTAAGTTGTATGGGGAAATTCGTTAATCCAGCCATGACCATGTTAGGTACATAACACCACAACTACAGATGACACCTTGATAATCAAGGCAAATCAAAGTCTTGGAGAGGTGGTTGTACTATATAAGAAAGAGGAGGCTGGCATGGATATGGTAGTCAAAATGCCAAAATGCTATCCACTTCGAGCAGTAGACATAGATTGCACAAGGCGCCTGGGCATAAGTGAAACAAGATTGCGGAAGTGGATGCTCTCAATGGCAGCTTTTCTTCGTAATCAAGTATGTGACATGTCATGAAGATAAAAGTATATTTCATAACTGATGCGGACTCCAAATCGATGTAGAAACTCTTGCCCTTTGTTTGTGAACTGCAATTGTGATGACCCTTTTTTTTGCTGTCTGAAAATTGTGAATGCGTTTATTCTTAATATTTTGGTGGTTTTGGTGTGTCAAACAACAAACAGAAGAGGTGGTTGATTAGTGAGGTTTTTGAATTTGGAGCAAAGGCCTGGGGGGCAATTCTACTGTCATTCAATTCAGACTTTTTCATGTTTTTCATTTTCCTTCCTAAAATGCATTTAGTGGCAGTCCGTAAGTACTAGGACTGTAAACAATAGCAGAAAATTGAATTGTTGCTTTCCCCTAAGTGCTTTGGAATGAAGGAAAAGGCCAGATATGTGTGTTGATTAAGAGGGAGTCGTCTACTGGCTATGTTTGTGAAAGTAACATGTGCAACAGACTTAATGCCTAGATGCATAGCAGATAGTGAAAGATAGACCACTCTGATGAGGGATGAGATGCTTTGGTTGTTGGAGGCACATACGAATGGCATATCAGAAGATGTAGACACTGAGAATATTAATGTGGCATATTATACACGGTACACATATTTATGCTCATTTGCCATATGTATACACGACCACTTTTGGATGACCGTGTATCCACATGACTTGCCATGTCAAAGTTACAAAATTCTTTCAACTCCAGTGGACCCTTCCCATAACATAAGCTTCACCCGTAGTTCACTTCAAGTATTTCATTATTGACTTAACTGCATGCCAATGTGCCCTGTCTCGATCAGCCTTAAATCGGCTCTTGACCGCCACTACATGGACAAAGTCAGGCCCAGTAGCAACCATAGCATACGTAAGTGTACCACAAGCTGAAGTATATGGAACACTTTTCAGATAATTGGCCGATTCTTTACTTTTTCCGAATCTGCCTTGGAAAGCTTCATATATGGCTGCAATTGCACAACAGGAGGCTTTGCATCAGCCTTATAAAACCTGTCCAGCACTTTTTCAACGTATTTCTCCTGTAACAAATACAGAATGTAGTGCTGTCTTTGTCTTTTTATCCTTATTTCAAGGATATGCTTCTCCTAGGTCTTTCATTGAAAATGCAGCATTCAGCTGCTGCTTAAGAGCATCGGAAGTACTCTTTTTCTTCCGTCCAGCAGCATACATCTACATGGAATACAAGTTTTATTGGGTTGCAATATGTACCCTTCTCAGTGTACAAACAATTAATAACATGGTTTCTTTTGAATCCATGCATAAATGCATTAAACTTTTGGTACCACCAAGAGCTTGCTTCAGCCCATACAAACTTCTTTTAAGCTTACATTCCCAAGTTTTCCTTTTCAGGAATACCATAGTCTATGGGCTTCATATGCAGCTCCTCATCAAGATAACCATGCAAGAAGGCTGTTTTTATATCCATTCGATAAAATTCGGAGTCCAAAGCAGCTGTGAGAGTAAAGACCACATGAAATCTGGTCATTTTACCACAGGAGAGAACAGTTCTTGGAAATCTATGCTTTCCTTTTAGGCATATCCCTTTGTGACCAGCCTTGATTTGTACTTGGGTTTGTAGTAAAATGTGCTGGTTTTGTACACCCATTTGTTACGAATAATTTTCTACGTTTAGACAGCTCAACCAAATCCCAAGAATCCTTGGCTTGCAAGGTTTTCGTCTCTTCCTGCCATAGTGGAAAGCAATGTTTTAGCAACAAGGGCAACATTTGGAGCTAGACGTTGCGATAAAGTTAGTTATTTTCCAACCTTTATAATAAGGTGGGATGTGACTATATATACCATAAACATTTCAAATACATATTACAAATATATATATATATATATATATATATATATATATATATATATATATATATATATATATATATATATATATATATATATATATATATATATATATATATTATTGTAATATGTATTTGAAATGTTTATGGTATATATAGTCACATCCCACCTTATTATAAAGGTTGGAAAATAACTAACTAAATAACCTTATTATATATATGATTATCAAATCTAAACTGGTCATGACTCGTCACTCATTACGTGTCTTACTCGTAGTGGGTTAGATGATATATTACCATTTGAAAGTTCTAACTTCTAATTCATTACTTATTGCATGATACATCATGATTCATAACATTTAATATCATAATATCATTTGTTGATCATATTACATAATATCAGGATTCTCACATCATACATCATGATTCATAAAGGATAACATTTAACATCAATAATCATAGCATCATCATCTAACATCATGATTGATAATGATCATAACATTTAACACTTAACTTTCTAAGTTTCTAACTTTTAACATTAAACATCATGACATAACATAACATTTAGCAATGTAACATCATACGTGAATGATGAATCATGATACACCAGACATGTCACATAATCATATCATTATTGAAATTTGATATATCACATTCTTCTTTGTATGGAAGAAGGCCCATTTGCTCCGATTCCTTTCATAAGGATTTACGCCGTAGTCCTCTGAAAGGATACGAATAGCTAACTCTCTTTGCATATCATATAACATAATTAAAAAATACTTAGTACATGAATTATTATATATATTTAGCACATGCCACACTGAAGACGTTTGACTGAGTACTTACCAACCGAGGAGTGCTGGCACTGCACATCTCCAACTACGATATAGGCTGCAGGTGAGGATATCTCAAGCAAATCGTATCCTTTCCAAAATAGCCACCATCATTTCAGAATATGAAGAGTTGTCTCTCGAACTGAAGTCACAACTCTACATCACATGGATAAAGCCTATATATATATATGTATATATACACACACACTATATATATATATATATATATATATATATATATATATATATATATATATATATATATATATATATATATATATATATATATATATATATGTGTGTGTGTGTGTGTGTGTGTGTGTGTGTGTGTGTGTGTGTATGTATGTATGTATGTATGTATGTATGTGTGTGTGTGTATGTATATGTGTGTTCCATGTATTTAAGAGCTCCTCATCCACGATGGACTGTTGGGATCCTGTTAAGGGATGCAATAAATATTCCATCCCATGGATGGGGAGATGAAACTAATCCCATCGATCCCTCCACACAACTTTGAGCTTCTCAATCATATAGACAAAGGATTTATAAAATTTTAGAGACTAATTTATTAAACAGTAAGAGTTTTAAGCTTCAAAATTTCAAAGTACTCAATAAATATCTGTCCAATGTCAAATATGGGCAACATGAAAAGGACTCGCGAACTTGATCCATGAACTCATAGACAAGTCCCAATGTACTCCCCTCCATATCATCTGTGGGAAGAACATACTATAACGGATATACAGCATGCACAAGTGCCTCTACATGCCTCCAAAAAAGAATTTGACAAACACGTTATCCCTACAAAATTTGCGATGGAGGAAGTGTCTATTGCAGGTAGTCCACTCTATAGATACAATGGTCTGCATGAAAGCTTGTAGCACCCGAAATATTCTCTCCATCACTTTGAACATCTAAGTGAATGTGGTCTTCGCAAGCTTTAGCATATTAAACTCACGGAATGATATGAGAATAGCTAATAGTTTTGGTTTCTTTGTGAACAAAGAGACCACCTTATGGTAGGCGGAAGAAATAGAATGAGCCTGAAGGATCTTTCCAAGATCCTCTATCAAAAGATCAATGCTATGTGCGACACATGGGGTCCACACAATGGAGGGAAACTTTGCGTCTAACAATCTGCCTATGGCCGCACAATTACTCCCATTGTCGGTAATGACTTGCACATCTTTCCTTTGACCGATATCCGAAATGGCTTGGCGAATATTATCATATCTAAACTCACTTGAGAGACATAGAAAGTGCACCAAATCAGCCATAGATGAAAAAAGTTTACATATTTCATAGTAGATGCATGGCAGATGCTCCAGGCATGATGCAACAATTTACTATGCAACAATTTCCATGAATGCAGATTGCATGCATGATGGTACATAGATGATAGTACATGCATATTACATATTACATAATACAATATACATGCAATGTGCATGTGCCATGTACATACATATTACATATATATGGCATATGCAAATGCATATCTTAAAATTGAAACTTGTAATTTCAGCTATACATAATTGTCATTGTAAGTCCAACTTGTGATGCATCAATGCCATGAAAGAACATAGCGCCTTTGCAAAAATGCATTAGTATGTTATAGACATTTTTTTTTTCCTCATGTGTGTCCATCCATCACACATAATAATGCATCCATACTTCCCCCATGTGCCTTCATAAGCTCTAACTTCTTCTGCACTATATCGTTTGTTTTGTGGAGCTCACTAGTCCTCAACTCCTCATATGAAGGACCGTTCCATTGATATCCTAATGTGCTTACTAACTCCATGGCTTCCTTCCATGTAGGTGTGGGTGCAACATTGAAAGAGAGGACAACTGTATGAAAAACTTCATCATATTGTGTTTGGCCTCAAGCTCCTACAACCTCTAGAAACCCGCACATATGGATGCTGAAGATAGTGATCCTGGAGTTACCTTCATTGGTGGTTGAGTCTTGTCCTCAAGATGGATGGTATCATCTCGATGCTCGTCATTCCTTCCACTAGAGGATCCCCTATGACTTTGATGTGTTGAAGCATCATGTGGATGAGGATCACATGAGCTGATAGAGGTGGAGGTGGCAGAGAGGTCTATGGATACTTTTTGGCTTCCCTCTGTGCTACCCACTCAAGGAGCTCATGCTTGATGTCAGTGAGCATAGGCTGCTTGCATGTTGCAATGCCCAAGCTACTAAATCTAGCAAGGTGGGCTTTGATAAGATGAGCCCCATTGCCCCCTTTGTAACCACATAGGTTACATGTCCATCTCTCACTTCCACGTGATCGAAGCCCCCTTTGTGACCACATAGGTTACATGTCCATCTCTCACTCTCACCCGATCCAAATTTGCCTTGGATAGACACATACTTCCAACAATTTTGCTTTGGTACAGGCATGCTGACAATGTGTAAGCTAAGTACTAAGTAGCAAGTACTCTCTCTCTCTCTCTCTCTCTCTCTCTCTCTCGCTCTATAGACTTCTTACGGATGCTTTACGCAGACGGCAAGGTTCGGTGAAGGTAGAAAAGGGATAGCTTTGAAATGCCTCCCCCCCCCCCCCGCCAAAAACCCCACAAAGGAGGAAAAAAACCCATCGCGAGCCTGATTCGGGATAGATTTGAAACATCGTCACCCAAGAGGCCACAAAAATTTATATACGTTGCAAACGCTATGCAAAGCATTGCAATGCAATTATGCTTCCTGCATGGCAAGCTTTGACTTCTTGTGTGCTCACATGACGTTGCCTCTAAGTAAGAGGGTCATCTTCATCTGATAGCATACTGTGTAGAGGGGATTCACTGGCCTAGCATGGAGACATAGATCTCCATGCTCGATGATCAACATTTTCTGACAATGGATCTATATCAGGAGAGATGTAAGGTCATCATTATTAGAGGTTGCTGTACATAATTTCCATCCCTATTTTCACCATGAACATGTGGCTGCACATGCCCTTCAGGAGCTTTATTTTGCTTTCGCACTTCCTCCGGCTCAAATACAATTCACTTATTGTTATTTCCAGCCTTATGTGGTGCATCTTGAGGGTTGAAGGCAAGCATAATGGGTGGCCGTACATGTTGAAATTTGAATCTATAATCTTCATAGGCACAATTATTTTTGAACAACCTTGCCTCATTAAATACAATCATCTCCGCTGTGTATTACCTTCTTAAGTTGAGGGAACTAAATTCTTTAGCCCATTTCACCCTTGGTTCCATATCCCATGAACATGTCTTTCATGGGCTTTGCATCCAAGTTGTTCCTCACCTCAGTTCAAGACCAAAGATGCATAGATGCTCATATAAAGCAAGTTTGCCAAACCAAACCTCTTTAGAAATGCCTCTTTTTATGGACACATGAGGAGATGGATTGCAAATGTGTATCGTATTTCTCAAAGCCTCTCCTTAAAATCAATGAGGGATGAGGGAGGGTAGCTTAGGACAACATGGATCTCACCCTCTCATAGAAAGTCCTATTGTACCGTTCAACCACACCATTAGAAGAGATGGGATCGTTAGCTCCCTCTAAATACCAATGTTCTCACAAGATTTATTGAATTCAGCACTTGTAAACTCACTTCCATTATCTAAACGCAAGCATTTTAGCTTTCTATCTATCTAGGTGACTATAAATGCATGAAATGTTTTAAATGGAACAAAGGCTTTATCCTTAGATTTTATTAAATAAACCTAGAGCTTACTAAAATAGTCATGCTTACTAGACTAGCTTACTAGAGAAACTGCACATCCCCAATAGATTTGATGGGCTCGCCACTCATCGAAATGGACAAGATTAAGCACATTAGACTTGTGACAAACACTAGAGTAGTAGGAAACTTTTGCTTCCTCACTATGTTGACATTCATTACAAAATCCAAGCTTTGCGCCCCTTGGCATCAAGCTTCTCCAAGTTACAAAGTCATCAAGTGTTGTTTGTCTCATATGGCCAAAGATTTTTGTGGCATGATTCCATGTATAGTACAATAAAACGCGTTTTTTATGAAAAATAAAAAACGTTTAGGACGTTCGGACGTTCCAAACGTCCTAATACGTTTTTTTTTTTTTTTCTTTTTTTAATTTTTAAAATTTTTATTTTTATTTTTAATTTTAAATTTTTTTTTAAGATCAGCTTCAATTTTTGTTTCTGTTTCATGAACAGAATTATGAAAATGTATGGTTTTCTTTTTTTCTCTACCAAATTATGAACCAAAAGTCCCTCCTATCTGGATAAGAAAAAAGTTCCTATTTTGATTTTAAAAGATATTTCATTTAGCAAGGAGTCAGGACATCATTAAATTGTTGACATTGTTTTTATCCATTATGGAGTCTATCACTCTAAATGCATTGTCTTAAGAGTTTTAATGTGCTTTATGTGGGGTTTTAAGCTCATTGATGCTTAGTTTAAGATTTCATTCCCATTTTTTGTTTAATTTAATCCAATTCATTTTGGGCCTTCCTAACTCCAAATCATTGTAGTGGTAGTAGATTAAGGTTTTTTATGTGTTTTTAGCACTAGATATGTAAATGAGAGTTAGATTTATACATTATTCATGGATTATTAGAGAAAAAAAATTTGAAATGTTGCGACAAAATATAATACTCGTTTTTTATTCCCATTTTTTTAGTACTCTACGTACTAAACGTTTTAAAACCCGTTTTTAAAACTTGTTTTTAAAACTCTCTTTGTACTATGATTCCATGTCAGAAGTAGTCTCAACCAAAGCTATAGATTTGCTTGAAAGAGTTTTTTCATGTAAGCAATAAAGTGTTTCTTTCTTTGAAACCTTAACAATTAGCCTTGAGCCTTTTATGTGCTTCCATGACCCTCCTCGAAAAAGAGTGTCATGACACTAAAAACCATGGTGAATCCGAGATTTCATGTGACTTTTAAGTTTTAGATGCATGGTTGGTAAAGAATTTGGAAAATCTATTATCACCATCATGTGTGGAACATGCCAAAATCCTAAGAACCATTATCTATATGCCCTTTTGGACATTAATCGACCTTGTTGTGACTCGTTGATATCATTGATGACATCATCATTTCGCAAGCACCCTAGAAAATTGCCCTTCAACACACATATAAGGAGGGCTAGGCCATAACAATCCTCACTCCTATAGATTCTAGTCTTGGGAGCTCAATGAATTTCTGCCTTCAAGTAAGTGCTTTTAAAGTTCCAATTATTTTTCTTATCTAGCTCCTTGTTCTTGTCTTGTCTATAGATAGCTTGTCTTGTCATCTTGTAATTTCACAATATGAAATCTTGTCTAGTTCTTTATTGTATCTAATTCACCGTCAAGGGAGATCTTGTAATTTTGATGTTGCATTTTATACTTATGTTCTTTGGTTGTGACATCTGCTGTATCTTGTGTAGTTTAGTTATTCATACCTATCAGTTTTGGGTGGTGGGACTTCTTTTATTGGTTCTATATTCGTGTACTATTTCCCTTACGTGGGTAATCTTGTAATCAAAAGCATGTTTCAATAATCCTCTCTAGTTTAGTTTTGCTTCTCTTCCGTTTTGTCAAGACTATTTTACATCATGACGAGAAACCATGGATATTATTCGTGAAGAAATCTTTTCTACACTGAAAAGTCATGCAATAAAAAATTGAGGAGATAGAAGAAAACCAAGAAAGGATTCAACATCATAATATTCAAGATGTAATGAAAGAGCTACAAAGGCAAATCCAAAGACTTGCAAATCGTAGTAAATCAATCATCTTCAAGTACCCCGACGACATCCAATATGATGAAAAGTTCAAAAGTAATCATGCGTGACGAGTTTGATGGAATCAACTCAAACTTTGGAGTATTTCTTCAACACGTTAATCTCTTCATAAGAATGCAATCACACAAGTACCCATATGATGCTTCTGAAGTAGGGTTTTGAGGAAGTTTATTTGTGCCATGTGGCCCCGCCCATTAATGGTTTTCATCTATCCTTGAGAACAACTATTGATATGCCTTGTTTTGACATCGAAAGACCTTGTTTTGACTCATTGACATCATCGATGACATCATCATTTCTCAACCGCTCTGAGAATTGTCCTTGAACACCTATATAAAGAGTGCCGAGCCATAGAGTTCCTCACTGTTGCAAATGCTAGTCTTAGGAGCTGAATGAGTTGCAGTCTTCAAAGTACTTTCTAGTTCCAATTCTTGTTCTTGTTTGGCTTCCTGTTCTACACTTGTCTAGTGTAGACATCTTGTCTTGTCATCTTCTAATTTCGTAGTATGAGATCTTGTCTAGTTTTTTCTTGTGTCTAGTTCATCTCCATCATGGGGCATCCTATAATTGTGTTATTGTGTGCCATACTTCCGATCCCGAGTTTGGGGATTCCCTATATCTTGTCTACTCAATTTATTTGAACTTATTAGTCTTGGGTTCTGAAACTTCTTGTATCAGCGTTATATTCTTCTACCGTCTCCCTTACGTGGGTCATCTTGTAATTATAAATATATCTTGTGAGTTCATGCTTATGGTGTGTGTATGTTATAGTACAAGGAGAGTTTTAAAAACGAGTTTTAAAAACGGGTTTATAAAACATTTAGTAACATAGAGCACTACAAAAATAGAAATAAATAACGAGTATTTATATTTCTTTGCAACACATTTTATTTTTTGTGTTCAATAATCCATGAGGAATGCATATCTAGCGCTCCTTTACCTATTTAATGTTAAAAACACATAAGAAACTTTAATGTACTACCGTATAGAACATAATACATACGCGGCCTATGGGGCCAGCCCACAAATATGCAACATTGTTCATGGATCTTGCTTTAAAGGACAAACATGACATTTAAAAGAAAAAAACTTAACATCGAACAGTGAATTTCAATTTCAAATGTCCCATGGTTAATATGGGATAGTGATCACATACATATCATTACATAAGAGAGATGAATATAGAAATGAATATCATGACTTTTAAGTTTTTCCTCATTAAAAAACTGTAGCGTTCAAGTTCAAACGTAAGTCATAAATCCATGAACCATGAAACATCAATGTCAATAAACCATGAAACATTAATATGAATGGTCGAAAGTGAATAAAATAACATTTTGATAGTCCTACTATAATAATAAACATTTTTGTGCTCGGAATCAGATCATGATTGTTGTGAGGGGCATTACCCCGCATGGGTCCTTTTTTTTTGAGATTGGTGAGGAGTTTGATTGCTCAGTTCTTCAAAGGAGTCTTCTCTCATCGCGGAGTGCACCTTTCAGCGGATCCGGGTGGTTGGCACTCGTGGTTGTGACTCGCACATCGATCCTGATCGGGCGGACACTCAGGCCTACTCCGGTTGGCGCCTCTCGGCCTAGGAGGCTCCCTTGTTATCTCGGCTTCGCCTTGCCTGTTGTCTCGGCTTCACCTTGCCTGTCATCTCGGCTTCGTCTCACCTGTCATCTCGGCTTCGCCTCACCTGTCATCTTGGCTTCGCCTCACCTGTCATCTCGGCTTTGCCTCACCTGTCATCTCGGCTTTGCCTCACCTGTCATCTTGGCTTTGCTCGGACTCGGGGGAGTGGGAGTGGCGCGATCCTTCCTCCCCTCGAGAGGCCTACACTATTCCGTTCTTTTAGTATTCTGCCTGATTGGGGTGGCAGATCATTCGGTCGCATCATCTGACTGTTGCTGTGGTGGAGTCCTCGCCGTGTGGTGGGATCACGGAGGAGTTCCTTTTGTTCTTGTGGCATTGGAATTCAGGGAGCGGAGCCCATAAGAGCATTGCGGTCGGTACCTGGCTCAGCTATGGGGGACGACCTCTTGACTACACGAGATGTGGCTCTCATTTGGAGTCATAGCCACATTGACACTAGGATTGTTACTTGGCACAACAGATTTGGCGGTCGATCTTGTGTCTTCTCACTGAGCGGGAGCGCCCTCTGACCAACACTTGGAGGCAGATGGGTGGGGTTACTCTTAGTGGCCCCGCTCTCAGCTATGAGCATGAGGTGGACAATACGATTCTTTTGATTGAGGATGGGAGGATTAGCACCACTCAGACTCTCCACACTCCTCCGTGGAGTGGTGTGGACGACCCTGGCTGAGACTATTCGAGACTTATGGTTGGACCCACCTTGCAGGGACAATTTGACAGCCTTCAGGGAGATTTGGATGGCAAGTCTCGACGGCGGCTTGTCTTTCTTCAGCTTTGGAAGAAAGGCCCCTTATATTTGCATGATGATGCCGGATTGGGATTGTAGCCCTTTGGGCATTTTTTATTAAATAATGGAAGGATCTTTTTTGTGGGAAAAAAAGAAACGTTTTTGTGTTGCAAATTGTGATAAAAAATGTAAAAATGCATTCAGTATGTTTTTAAGTACTAAATGTTTTTTTATTTTTGATAAAAAAGGTGTTTTTTTTCAACTTTGGTACTACTATACGTTGTGGGGTGCATGTGTGAGCATGTATTCATTCTTAGCTCTGTGCCCACCTTTGGGCACTGATGATGTTAGTGGGGATGTCATAGTATTGAGCCGATACTATGCATAATGGAGCTCATATGCAATATAGTCTTATTGTAGACTACCATGAGCTTATAGTTGCACTTTCATTTTAGGGTGAATTTGGGTTTACCTGGATTCATTATGGTATATGAAGACCAAGCACCATGGAGGTTATTCGTGAAGGAATGTTTTCAACCGTTAAAAGTTATTCAACTGAAAGTTTAGGAGCTATAAGAAAACCAAAAAAGGATTCAATACCATAATATTCAAGACCTTGATATTTTGGCAAGACTCACTTATATGAACACCAAGCACCATGGAGGTTATTCGTGAAGGAATGTTTTCAACCGTTCAAGTTATTCAATTGAAAGTTTAAGAGCTATAAGAAAACCAAGAAAGGATTCAATACCATAATATTCAAGATGTAATAAGAGATCTACAAAGGAAAATTCAAGAGCTGCATTTCATAGTAAATCAATCTTCTTCAAGTACCTCGAATACATCCAATATGAGGAGAAGTCCAAAAGTAAGCGTGCCTCACAAATTTGACGGAACCCAAACTTTCGAGTATTTCTTCACTAGGTGAACACTTCATAAGTATACTATAGATAGCTACCCATGTAATGCTTCTCAAGTAGGGCTCTCCATTAAGGGAGATCTTCTAATTCTGATATTATGTTTCGTACCTATATCGTGGGTTCTAGGATCTAGGATATAGTCGAGTTATTAGTACCTATTAGTCCGGGTTGCAAGATTTCTTGTATGAGTTGAATTTTTTTGTACCATTTATCTTGTGTGGGTAATCTTGTACTCAAATGCATATTTCAATAATCTTGTCTAGTCTAGTTAGAGGGCACAATCTAGTGCTACGTTGACAGTGTGTATTGTATCCTAGCATATTTATTTGGCCAACAGATAGTAGTCTTTTCTTGATGCCTCGAACATATTTCACATCATACAGGAGCAACTTATTGGTGTCATCCACGAAGATGCAGTATACCAATACTTTTAATGGGACATGCATGATTGTTCTCGAGAAATACATTGCTATAACCTATGATTCTTACAAGAAATATGGAGACACACTCCTTGATAGGAGTGAAATGAAATAATGCACTTAAGCCAACTGTCCATGGTTGAGATAATGCATCATTTACAGTGAACAAGGCGTCAATTAGATCACGGATGATGATTTGCATATCTTGTGCATGAAGAGTAACGAGAGCATCATGTTCACAAGCATCATGAGCTCTCATAGTACCACATAAGATGTCCTCCATGTCCTGATAGCTGCTTGAGGACCACACTAGAAGCCACATTGGCCTTCTCCTCATCCTTAGAGCTATCTTGTGCATATGTTGTGGAGGGAGGTGACACCTTTGTGAAGGCAGTACTCGATCTCCTAGAGATGAGCCAGTCGCTGGGCACTCTCCCCATGCAAAAACAAACTAATCTTCCGAAGGCCGGTCAAAAGGAACCGAGTGTGAGAGCCTTGTGCCCAAGGAAGCTAGGACCAAATTGCCGCAATCTGATCAACAAGGCTCCCATCAAGTTGAACCTGCTCAAGAATGCGCAATACGAGGGAGCCCCTAGTATCCCCCTCCCAAAAGGTGACAACCACATGGGCATGATCAGAAAAGCAAGAACCCGCCACAATAAATGTCATACCACCACAATGAGCGAGTACATCATTGACGTAAATGGGATCGGTCTTGGAGGGGTTCATCCCTCCAATCCATTTGTCCGAGCACGAGAAATGGAGACGGTCTCTCTCCTTAATAAAGCCCTCGGTGTGCAATACATCATGCAACCTCAAGGTCATTATAATCTCTCCAAAGCTGCAAGGTCAGATCCATGCGTAGTGATCTAGCTACCACCTTGAGGATCCTGAGGTGCCTCAAACATGTTGAAGTCATCCG
>CM035417.1:119119120-119371620 GCA_020310875.1 Ceratopteris richardii | reverse complement strand
TGGTTTTCCCAAACTAGACTCATCTATTCAAATGCTTTTAGCCACAAGTAGCTTACCTTTCATCTTAAAGAATGAGTGCTTAGTTGCTTAAAACTTTACACTCTGGAGGGAGATCTGATCAAAACATTGACGATCGAGATTGCACCTATTCTTGCCTTCACTTCTTCACATTTACACATGTAAATGTTCCTACTTAAGATTATCTTAGCCTGATTACAATCAGATTCTCAAAACTTGTACAAAGGTAACTCAACTATAGAATTAGACTTGTACAAAAGCATTCCTCAAACGGATAAACACAGAAGGAGAACTGAGCAAAAGATCAAGGTGCAACTTCCTTCTATTCAGAGAAAACATACATCTGATTGATAATTCATGTTCTTCTCTCTTTCTAAAGTCTCTAATGATTTCTAAAACTTATCACTCATCATCTCTCCTACTTGGAGTACATCTATATCAAGTATATATAGATGTTTACATCTCAACTCGTCATAGATACAAAGTTTTTATGAACTAACTACAAGATTAGTATACATGTATATACAAGTCTTCATCTTCTGACCATGCACTAAACTTCAAGCTTCATATATCTTTGCTTCATTCTTTGACTTCAAAATTTTTCGTAATCATCAATAGATGATTGTTCTGCACCAAAAGCTCACCCTCAATCATTAATTGTGATTTTCTCCATCTTCTTTATACCTGCCATGCGTTGAACCTCAACAACGTAGGTCCATCCAAACTTTTGGTTAACATGTATGCAGTATGATCTTTTGTAGAAGTATGTATGACTTCAATTTCTTTATCAATCACCTTATCTCTCAAGAAATGCTATTGGATCTCAATATTTTTAGACTTGGCATGAAAAACAGGGTTAGGAGCTAGATACAATGAACTCATATTATCTCCATGAATAGTGGGTGTACTCTGAATGATGTCAAACTCTTCATGAGAGTCTTTAGCCATATAACCTCCTTTGTAGCTTCAACCATACCTTTATACTCCACTTTTGTGGATGAAGAAGCATCTGTATGTTGCTTCTTAGAACACCAAGAGATTAACTTATCTCCCACATAACATGAATATCGATAGTTTGACCTCCTATCATCAAGATTACCTGCCCAATCTCTGTCACTATATATCTTGATTTTTGTATTTGATGTAAATCCATAATACAAATCTTCTTTGAGTGTACGCTTAATGTATCTTAGCACCCTTTGTCTTGCAATCCAATGTTCTTTCCTACAATGCATGAATTGAGACAACAATCCAACTACATATGCCAAATCAGGCCTAGTTAATGTAGCATAGATTAGACTACCAACCAAACTTTGATACAGCTTCATGTCCTTGAATTCTTCTCCTTCATATCTGCTCAATTTATGATTCACCTCCATTGGAGTAGGTGCTATCGTGCAATCTTCCATTTTAAACTTGATTAGCAAATTCTTCAAATACCTTTCTTGAGTCACATACACTCCATGTTGAGTATATGAAATCTCCATTGCCAAGAAATATGACAAGTCTCCCAAGCCATTGATCTTGAACTCTTTCTCCATCTCCTTCTTAAGACTTTGTATGCCCTTCTCATCTGTACTTGTAAGAATTATGTCATCAACATATATGCAAACATAAATAAACCCATCATCACTTGCTTTTACACGCAAGCTACTATCTGCCTTAGACACTTGGAAACCAAGCTCCTTAAAAAACTTCACAAATCTGTAATTCCATGCCCTTGGGGTCTGCTTCAAACCATACAAAGCTCTCTTGAGCTTACATACGTACTCTGGGTACTTTTTATCCTTGAAACCTTTTGGTTGCTCCATAAAAACATCATCTGATATATAACCATTTAGAAAAGCATTCTTCACATCTACTTGACATAACTTCCAACCTTTACATGCAGCAATAGTTATGCGAGTCCTTATAGTTGTTATCTTTGCCACAGGACTATAAGTCTCATCATAATCTACACCATATGTTTGAGCACACCCTTTCACAACAAGTCTAGCTTTATATCTAGACACACTTCCATCTGCATACCTCTTTGTCTTGTAGACCCAATTGCAGCCAATGATTTTTTGATTATTTGGTTTAGGAACCAAATCCATGTCTCATTCTCCATCAATGCATCATACTCGTCTTGCATAGATTTCTTCCAATTTTCCTTACCTTTTGCCTCATCATATGTAGAAGGGACTTCCTCTACTTTCACCATATAAGCATAATCTTTAGTAGTAAAAAATGAAGTATCATAGCTATACCTTGTGGGTTGCCATTTATGCCTTGATGATCTTCTGAGTTCTCCACTTCTTGAAGTTTCAAGTTCATCACATTCTACCTTGGCATTTCTTCAACTTCAACTAGTTCTCCATTACTCTCTTCTTCATCAAATATTTGAACCTTTGATTTACCTTTCTTGTGATTCAATGTTTCTTCATCACCTGCATGAATATTACTTGTACATGCGTACTAAGTACCTTGCTCATCAAATGTAGCATCCTTTGACACAAGGAATTGATTTGTGGATGAACTTATCATCATAACCAATAAACACATACTTTTTAGCTTCAGGTTACAATTTATGCCTTAACTGAGATAGTACACATGCATAATCCAAACATCCAAAAACTTTGCAATGATCTAAGGTAGGTCTCTTACCCCACCATGCCTCATAAGGTGTTATACCATTCACGGCCTTACATGGAAGTCTATTCACCAAATAAGTAGCTCTATTCACACCCTCAGCCCACAAATAATTAGGACAAATTTTCTTCTTCATGAATATTGACCTTCCAAACTCAACAAGAGTTCTATTTCTCCCTTTTGCTACACCATTTTGTTGAGGAGAGTAGCTGCAAGTAACTTCCCTTTTTATACCTGCATTCCATAAGTAATCGCTAAACTCGTTAGAGAAATGCTCTCCCCCTCCATCTAACCTTAGTATCTTCAATTTTTGTCTTGTGATTCTCTCTGCATACACATGATAATGTTTAAATGTATTGAACACCTCTGATTTATCTTTGATCACATATAAAATGATCCACCTGGTAGCATCATCAACATAAATCACATATTATCTTGAAACATTAATGCTAAAGTCCTTTGATGGACCCACACATCTGTATGTACCAACTCAAGCTTCTCTGAATACATAAACCCTTTCTTACCATAAGTATTCTTATGAGCTTTACCCAATCGGCATGCTTCACACTTTTATGTCATGTGTTGACCTACAATGTTAGGCAAACCATGCACTGAACCATTGTTAATCATATCCTTAATAACACTTTCATTGAAATGTCCAAGCCTTTTGTGCCAAAGATCTAACTCAGAGATCTTATGTCCTCCATAAGTGAACAAGGCATGACCAACATTGCCTGGAATCTTCAATGTGAAGAGCCTTCCTTCTTTCTTCCTTGAAAAAATTTGTTTATAACCATGGCTAGGGTCTTCAACATAAACTCCATCATTACTGAACCTTACTTCATATCCTATCTCTACAATTTGCCCTACACTTATCAAATTCTTTGGAATTGTAGGGGCATACAAAACCTTACTCAAAAGAGTGCTTCCATTCTTTGCCTTTACTGATCCAATGGACTTCACATTGTGCTTTTTGTTATCACCTATTTGAACTACATGATTACTCACCTTATTCTCAAAATCACTAATCAAAGCTTGTTGATATATTTAGGTAGTGATGTGTGTGAACACTCTAGGACTGTCGGGGCACTTTCCCCCGGCTTGTATATACGCCTATTGCCCTAATGGGCTACTTATCTTTGTACATTCTCTAGTAGTACATTCAGTATTGTGTTTTTGTGCACCAAGCTTCTTCTTCTTCCTTGTGCTGTTCGCGTGCTTCCGCAGACGTCTATCTCCAACAATTGGTATCAGAGCAGGTCGTCGCTTCTTTTAGGGCGCCGTTGACACTCCTCCGTTTGCAGTCTCAGATTCGCACAAAATTTGGTGAGCATACTCAGGGTGTTTCCGAGATCAAAACAGCTTTGCTATGTGGTGCCAAAATCGCGATCTGAGCTCGTTTCGGCCTCCGAACGCACTATCGCAGCGCTTGTGTAGGCTATTTCGTCCTTTTGTGCCAAAGGTATATACCAGTTTCTGTTCGCCAGTTTAAGCGTCTCAAAGTCTGCTACAGGTCTAGCAGAACTCGTCTGGGTTGTTCCGTTCAACTTTTTGAGATAGAGTCAATTTTCTACATCAACGTATTTTAGTCACCGGCCATGACTGAAAGCAGTGATGTATTCCGTATGTTGGCTGTTGAGGATAAGTTGGATGGTACCAACTACCCATTGTAGGCTTATATGATGTGACATGTATTGGTTGCAAAAGGATTGTGGAACATTGTGCAGCGTGTTGAAAGACGTCCTGTTACACCTGTAACGACAGGTACTACAAATACAGGCGTTGGAGCTGATGAAGATGGTGTCGAAGATGATATTCCATAGATTCCTGTTCGTGCTGCTGTTTCTGTTGCACCTACTGCAGAGCAGATTCGTTGGGATGGCAGAGATGCCCAGGCACATGCATTGATAGCTTTGTCTGTCAAACATGCCATTATTCCTCACATTCGCTCTTGCAGAACAACAAAGGATGCTTGGGATACACTTACCACTTTGTACCAGGCTAGGAATGAGGCTCGTGTTGCTTACCTCCGAAAACAGTTGGAGAGTGAGCACATGAATGAAGGTGATTCTATGGACAATTTTCTTACAAAGATCAAAGACCTAAAGGAACAATTGATTTCTGCTAATGAGGTTATACCAGATAGCTCACTTGTGCAGACCGTTCTGAATGGTCTTCCTGATTCATATTAGAGTTTTGCCTCTACTCTTCGGTTGATGATGAGAGGCAATCCGAATGCCTTGTCATTTGAGGAATTAGTCTCTGTTCTGTTGCAGGAAGATCAGTCCAGCCAGAACAGGTCCATTATGCGTGTTGCAGATCAAGCTTTTCTGGCTAGTCAGAAGGGCAAAGGAAAATGGAGCTCTTCTACTAGTAAGCAGAAATCTGCAAATGCTGCTCAATCGAAGAACCAGGATAAAGATGAGAAGAAATCAGAAAAGCAAAAATTGTTCTGCAAGTACTGTAAAGGAAATGATCATATTATAAAGAACTGTCCAAAACTGGCTGCTAAAGAGGCAAAGAAGAAAGAGGCTGGAATGGTTGTTGCAGAGGCCTCTACACCAAAAACAGAGTCTCCAAATCTTGTGCAGGAAGAAGAATGGGTGTTTACTACTGTCTGCAGTTTTGACCCATCTTCCCATGATCAGTGCATGTCTGTAGTAGACTTAGATGTTTGGTACTTTGACAGTGGGGCGACCAAACATATTACCTCGCAGCGTAGTTTTTTCTCTTCACTCGAGCCTCCCCCTACAGGGAATACTGTCATATGCGCCAATAACTCCTCTTATCCTGTTATGGGAGTTGGTAAGATCATTCTGACTACTGCTGATGGTAGTTCTTTCACTTTGTCAGATGCTTTATTTGTGCCAGGGATCAAAAAGAACCTGTTATCAGTTTCTGCTTAGCCAAGATTGGCTTGGTTGTGAAATTCGTTGATGACAGGTGTACAGTCCATGATCTCTCAAATGGCGATGTGATTATTGCTTCTGGCATTTTATGTCGTGGGTTGTATAAGCTCATAGACTATGAAAGATCTGTGAATGATTCGGCATGTGCAGTTCATGATTCTCAGGCTATGTCAGATGCAAAGCTTTGGCATGCACGCTTTGGTCATCTGAATTTTGCTAGTTTGTTACGCCTGCAGAAATCTGAAATGGTGTCCTCTTTGCCCAAACTTGAGGCACCTGGAAAACATGTTTGTGAAGGCTGTATTTTGGGCAAAATGCAGCATTCTTCCTTTCCAAAAGATGGTTCAGTTCGGGCTACGCAGAAATTGCAGCTTGTACATAGTGATGTCTGTGGTCCTATGCAGACACCCTCTTTTGGAAATTACCTTTACTTCGTGACTTTCATTGATGATTTTTCCAGGCATGCATGGGTATATCCACTCAAAGCAAAGTCCGAAGTGTTCATGTGCTTCAAACAGTTTTTGGTTTTGGCTGAAAATTTGTCAGCATGTAAAATGAGCACCCTCCGTTCTGATCGAGGGGGGGAATATATGTCTTCAAATTTTAATGCATTTTTGGCTGAACGTGGGATAAAACACCAGTGTACAGTGCCGTATACACCTCAACAGAATGGAGTTGCTGAACGAAAGAACAGGTCACTCATGGAGATGGCGAGGTGCATGGTCAAAAGTCAGGCTTTACCACATAGTTTCTGGCTTGAGGCTGTCATGTGTGCAGCATATGTACTGAACAGGTGTCCCACTAAAGCGTTGCAGTCTATCACTCCATATGAGGCTTGGCATGACCGCAAGCCATCTGTTGCTCATCTACGTGTTTTTGGTTGTTTGGCATATGCATTAGTGCCTGAACAACATCGCAGAAAATTGGATGATAAGGCAGTAAAATGTATTTTTGTTGGGTACAGTTCTGAAAGTAAAGGCTATCGTCTGTATCATCCACAGACTAAACGCATTCTGGTTAGCCGTGATGTTGTCTTTGTGGAAGATGCTATTTAACCATTGCTTTCATGTACTAAGGAGACATCTGTTAGCTCCAAAGACATGTATGATACTTTGATGCCTCTTTTTACAGGTGGACAGACTAGTGCTGGTCCTAATGAGGCAACTTCTCAGCCTTTGCAGGTTTCATATGATGATGCAGATCATTCCATTTCTGATGCAGATTTACATGATGCACTTGTTGATGAGAGAGCTGATATTGAGCAGGCAAAAACTATGCCAAAATGGCTGGTGCAGACTTTGCGTGACAGCAAATTAGATGCACCTTTGTCATATTGTACTCGTTCAGGCTCTCATAGTGCCTCCTTGCATCAGATTGCTATGCTATGGCTGCATCTAGTCTTTGTGATGAGAATGAGCCTGTTTCTTTTGATGAAGCACAAAATTCAGAAAATTGGATGGCTGCTATGCAATCTGAATATGATGCTATAATGAAGAATGGTACATGGTCTTTATGTGACTTGCCTCCTGACAAGAAGGCCATTGGCACTAAGTGGGTATACAAGCTGAAGCGTAAACCTGATGGTACAGTTGAAAGGTATAAGGCTAGGCTTGTTGCAAAGGGTTATGCTCCATCATGGTTGGAATGTACATCAGTTGGACATTAAAACAACATTTTTGAATGGTGACTTGCATGAAGAAGTGTATGTTTTTCAGCCCCGTGGCTTTGTGCAGAAAGGGCATGAAAACCAGGTTTGCAGGTTAAAGAAGGCATTATATGGTTTAAAGCAAGCACCACGTGCTTGGTATGAGAAGATATATGCCTATATGATTGCACATGGTTTTGAGAACAGTCCAACTGAAAGCACCTTATATGTTAAACGTGCTAATGATGTGCTTCTGATCATTGTTGTCTATGTTGATGACATGCTGCTCACTGGTCCTATTGAGACACATATTGCTGATTTTAAGGCTGATTTGCATGCCTCATTTGAGATGTCTGATTTGGGGCATTTGCATCACTATTTGGGCATTCAGTTTATGCACGTTGATGGTGGAATATCTTTGTGTCAAACGAAATATATTGACACATTATTGCAGCGTTTTGGCCTTGAAGACTGTAAGCCTATTGCCACTCCTATGGAGACAGGTTTACGATTGAGTCTTCATGATGCTGGAGATGCATTTGATGCTATTCTCTATCAGCAGGCTGTTGGATGCTTGATTTACTTATCCATTACTCGGCCAGATATTCAGTTTGCTGTCTCACAGATGAGCAGGTTTATGCATTGCCCAGGAGTCACGCATTGGAAAGCGGTTAAGCGCATCTTTCGCTACTTGAGTGGTTCTCGGCTACTTGGGTTGTTTTATCCCAAGGGGGGATCACTACCGTCAGATTTGCATGCTTTTTCTGACTCAGATTGGGCTGGTTGCTATGACACTCGTGTGTCCACCAGTGGTTTTTGCTTCATGCTTGGTAGCTCATGTATATCTTGGTTGAGCAAGAAGCAGCCTACTGTGGCCACTTCCAGTTGTGAGGCTGAGTATAGGGCAGCTTTCACAGCGACTGTTGAGTGTGTGTGGCTCAGATGCCTTATGGCTGATTTGGGTGTTGGCCAGTCTTCTGCCACCACCATCTTCATTGACAGTCAGAGCGCATTGGCAGTTGCGAGGAACCCTGTGTTCCATGCTCGCACTAAGCACATTGAGGTGCATTATCACTATGTCAAGGAGAGGTTCTCTGCTGGGGAGATCAGCTTGGCATATGTGCCCACGCAGGAGAACATTGCAGACCTTTTCACGAAGGCTCTGCCTAGGGAGAAGTTTGAAGCTTTCCACAAAGCTTTGGGCTTACTTCCTTTTGTGGAGTGATTTCCACATAGCTTGGCACTTCCTTATACATGGGTGCCAGCTCCTTGTTCACCGCATCACTCCCAGGGGGTATTTGTTGATATATTTAGGTAGCGATGTGTGTGAACACTCTAGGATTGTCGGGGCACTTTTCTCCCTCTTTAGGAGGTTTTTTTCCCTCGGCTTGTATATACGCCTATTGCCCTAATGGGCTACTTATCTTTGTACATTCTCTAGTAATACATTCAGTATTGTGTTTTTGTGCACCAAGCTTCTTCTTCTTCCTTGTGTTGTTCGCGTGCTTCCGCAGACGTCTATCTCCAACAAAGCTATGTTGCCACTCAGATGATTGCTACACCCTCAGTCAATGGAGAAGACTCTTTGATCTTCACTTTGTCTTTCACAAGTTGCATTCATAATTAAGATTAAATTCTCCTTCTGATTTGAAGCATAGTTGTAGTAGGTATTATTTTAGGATTGGCTTTGAAAGCCTCTACCTGCATTTCTTCCAAAGAAACCTCTACTACCTCTACCTCTGAAATTACCTCTTTGATTTCTACCACCTCTTTGCTTGAATTAAAGTTCTGGTTATATCCTCCACCATTGTGATTATTATGCCAACATTCATGAGCTAAATAATTAGTCTTATAAAAAATCCAGCAAGCTTTGACACCATCTTTAATGCTTCTGCCTCTTACTCTTCCTTTGCCACCTCCTCTTCCTCTTATGAAGTTAGTTTGACTCATAGTACCTTCATCTTCATTCGATTGTTTCTTGCCTTTATTAGTCTTCTTCTTATCCTTTGAATACATTGCTTGACCTGTACTTTTATCAACATCTCCTTTGACATCTTGCTCAAAGGTTAGCATATGTCCTAGCAATTGGTTCATATCAGGAATGAAATGATATAGTGACAATCCAGTGGATAAAATGAATGGCTTCCACTTATCATCTCCTTTCAAACCTATGAGAATTTGTCTTACCAATTTGTCTTCTTCAATGTCTTCATCAAATGCTCCTAATGCATTTTCAATATCCTTTATCCTTGCTACATAATCAGAAATAGATTGAGAAGCCTTCTTCTTGAATGCGGTGAAATCTACCCATAAAGATGCCTTTCTTGACTTTGTAGTGTTTTGGAAATGCTCTTCCAAAGTATTCCATATATCACTTGCACTTTCAAGCCCTCTAATGTGAGGTAGCAAGTAATCATTGTCTCCCATGTAGATAATGCTCCTTGCTTGAGCATCCTTCTTCATCCATGTCTTCAAATCTGAGAGCTCTTCCCTAGTTGGAACACTAGGATCCCTAAATTCTGGATTTTCTTCTTCACCTGTGATGTATCCTATCAGATCTTTGCTCATAAGATGAGGTTCCATCCTCATTGACCAAGCACAATAGTTTTCTCTATCCAATTTCTCTATATGAAGAGAATCTCCCATCTTTTCTTCACCTATGCAATATATTCTTCAAGCTTTATGAGTAATGAATTTACCTCTAACTTGAGTGTAGTTCCTTTTGGTCCTTTTGATAGGTTTCAGACCTCCTTCTCTAGCTTTCACTTCAAACTTTCACCTTTTGAATCTCCAAGGATTGATTTCTATATATCTACAATAGTCGAGGTCCTCCCTTCTTCAAATCTGATGACACCTGCTCTGATACCACTGATGGAGAGTGTTGATCTCTGAAAGAAAAAGTTACCCTTGATGTTAGAGCACCTCTATATCAAGAACAACTCATAACCTTAACCAATTTTGGAAAACTAATGCCAAATTATCAAGGCTTGAATTAAGTATGAAGAAACTCATTACACAGAAAAGTGTGTTGTACTTAGTTCACTCATTGACTAATCAAATGTGTAAATTTTTCAATGAAACTTTACAAAAGGTGTCTTCTAAAGTTTTTGCACCTTCTGAAACTTAAATCTCTTAAAAAAAGTTAGTGTATCTTGAGATTTCTCCAAACAATCTACCTATGTCTGAAACTGTTCTTTTGTGTAGTCGACTTTGACACCTGCAACTTCTAATGCATGGTTCTCCCAAACCAGATCCTGTTTATTCAAATGTTTTTAGCCACATGTAGCTTACCTTTCAACTTAAAGAATGAGTGCTTAGTTGCTCAAAACTTTACACTCGAGAGGGAGATCTAATCAAAACATTGACCACTGGGATTGCACCTATTCCTGCCTTCACTTCTTCACATTTACACATGTAAATGGTTCTACTTAAACTTCTCTCAACCTAATTACAATTAGACTCTCAAACTTTGTATAGAGGTTAGTCAACTATAGAATGAGACTTGTACAAAAGCATTCCTCAAAAGGATAAACACAGAAGGAGCACTAAGCAAAAGTTCGAGGTGCAACTTTCATTTAGAGAAAACATACATCTGATTGATAATTCATGTTCTTATCTTTTTGTAAAGTCTCTAATGATTTCTAAAACTTGTCACTCATCATCTCTCCTACTCGTAGTATATCTATATCAAGTATATATAGATGTTTACATCTCAACTCTTCATAGATACAAAGTTTTTATGAACTAATTACAAGATTTTTATACACGTATATACAAGTCTTCATCTTCTGGCCATGCACTAAACTTCAAGCTTCATATATTGATCTTTGCTTCATTCTTTGAATTCAAACTTTGTCCTACTCATCAATTGATGATTGTCCTACACCAAAATTTTTCCCCCGGCTTGTATATACACCTATAACCCTAACGGGTCACTTATCTTTGAAAATTCTCTTGGTAATACATTCACTATTGTGTGTTGTGCTCCAAGATTCTTCTTCTTGCTTGTGCTATTGTGTGCTTTGGTAGACCTCAAACTCCAACAATTGGTATTAGAGCAAGTTTGCACTTCATCTATGGTATCGTAGACACCCCTCTCGTCATAGTCTTAGCATTGTACCAAAATTGGTGAGTGACATGGACAAAGGAAACCATCCCGAACCTTAGATTTCATGTGACTTTACATATCTCATGATTGGTTGAGAGTTTTGAGAAACTAATGCCTCCATTGCATCCAAAACATGATTGTGACTGTCGACTTGCCTCATTCAAATATCAAGAGCTCATGTGTTGAATTGATGATATAATCGATGACATCATTAATTCATAACTGCCTTTCATGAACCAACCTTAAAAACCTATATAAGGAGGGGTGGCCACATTCATACTCTCTCTTGTCCATACTAGTCTTGGGAGCTCAAGGAGTCATGATTGCCAAGTAAGTACTCTCCAAGTTCTAGTTCTAGTTCTTGTCTTGTCCTTGTTCTAGTCTTGTCTAGTCTTGTATCTTGGACATCTCACCTTGTCCACTTGTAATCTCCTAGTATGAGATCTTGTCTAGTTATTTCTTGTAATCTAGTTCATCTCCCTAAAGGAAATTCTTGTAATCTAGATATCCTATTTCATACCTACGATACCAGGTTGTGGGATCTTGTGTATCATCTCTAGTCGAGTTATCCATACCTATCAATCTCGGGTTGTGGGACTTCTTATATTAGCTACATATTCTTGTATTATTTCCCCTACATGGATGATCTCATAATCAAAAGTGTAATTCTCAAATCTTGTCTAGTCTAGTTAGAGAGAACAATCTAGTGCTCCCCTGACATACAGGAAAACCAAGAAAGGATTCAACAACAAAATATTCAAGATGTAATAAAAAAACTTTAAAGGCAAATTCAAGAGTTCCAGATCATTGTAAATCAATCTTCTTCATGTAGACCCATGGCAAACAATATAAAGAAAAGTCCAAAAGTGAGCATGCTTGAGAAATTTGATGGGAAAAGATCTAAATTTGGCCGATTTTTGCAACAAGTGAAGCTCTTCGTAAGAATGCAACTTGATAGGTATCCAGATGATGCTTCTCAAGTGGGAATCATAGGAACTCTTTTATGTGGTCCTACTCTTTCATGGTTTGCATATATCCTAGAGAAGAACATGGATATTTATATGGTTTCAAGGCCTTTGATCGAGAATTCACATCTTCTTTTGGAGATATCAATTGTTCACATGTTTCTGAGACAAATCTAAGGAAGCTACATCAAGGAAATAGGCCTACATCTACCTATGCATCGGAATTCAGACAAATCATTTGTGACCCCACATGGCATGAGGATTATTTTATCAACCGATTTCGATGGGGTTTATGTGATGTGATGAAGGATCTCATGCTAACCATGCCCAAGGTAAATAATTTGAATGAATTTATGAATCAAACAATTGAGTGTGATAATAGGTTGTTCGAGAGAAAGTAAGAGAAGAGAACTTCTATTACAGATCGAGAATACAAGTTTATCTCTATTCTACAACAACATATGCTTGAGGAAACTCAACCAGAACCCATGCAGCTGGATCACATCAGGGTGAGACGACTTACAGCAAAGGAAAGACAATATCGAAAGGATAATGGATTATGCTTTTATTATGGAGAGCATGATCATATGGTATTCAAATTCCCTAAGAAGAAGAAATAAGTTGGGATTTGAACTTCCACAATCACCATCCCACATCAAAAGGATCATCATGAGAATCAAAAGAAGAATAGAGTCCATCATGAGAGTCATGCCCTTGATTCTGTACCTAGATATACTACAAACCCTTTCCAGTTTCATCATGGATATCCATCCTCATCTTCTTCTCGTACCACATATCAAGATTTCTACAAAGACCAAGAGCTGTGAAGATTCACGTTCTAGAAGGAATCTATAGAAAAACTTCAGAGAGCAGATATCAAGGTTCAAGAATTCCATAAGAAAAATCCAATGACGTCGAGACCAAAGAACATGACCGCTCCTCGTGGAACTCATCACTTGAGGGGGAGGTGATGTCATGGGCAAAGGAAACCATCTTGAACCTTAGATTCTATGTGACTTAACATATCTCATGTTTGGTTTAGGTACTAATGCCTCCATTGCGTTTGGAACATGCCAAAATCCCAAGATCGACTATCTACTTGCCTCATTAAGATATTAGATTCCATGTGACTTTTCATATCTCATGATTGATTCAGATTTTGGAGAAACTAATGCCTCCATTACGTTTGGATTGTGCCAAAAACCCCAAGGTCGACTATCTACTTGCCTCGTTCAAATATCTAGAGCTCATGTTTTGAATTGATGACATCATCAATGACATCATCAATTTGTAACCACCTTTCATGAACCGCCCTTGAAAACCTATATAAGGAGGGGTTGGCCACATTCATAGTTAGTCTTGCCAATACCAGTCTTGGGAGCTCAAGGAGTCATGATTGCCAAGTAAGTACTCTCCAAGTTCGAGTTCTAGTTCTTGTCTTGTCCTTGTTCTAGTTTCATCTCCCTGAAGGGAATTCTTGTAATCCAGATATCTTGTTTCATACCTATGATCCCAGGTTGTGGGATCTTGTGTATCATCTCTAGTGGAGTTATCCATACTCATTAGTCTCGGGTTGTGGGACTTCTTGTATCAACTACGTATTCTTGTATTATTTCCCCTACATGGGTGATCTTGAATCAGAAGTGTATTACCAAAATCCTTTCTAGTCTTATCAGAGAGCACAATCTAGTGCTTGACAATGAGCATAGTCAGAGTGATTAGGAGTTCAAACAACTTGTCTATGTGGTGTCAAAATCGCAATTTGAGCTCATTTCGGCCTCCAAATGCATTATCATAGTGCTTATGCATGCAATTCTGTCTTTTTCTGCAAAAGATATAAACAGGTTTTAGTTAGCTAGTATAAGCACCTGAAATTCTGCTACAAGTTTAGTAGATCTCGAAAGGGTAGTTCTATTCAACTTTTTGAGATATATTCATTTTTTTGCATTAGGGTATTTTAGTCAATAGCCATGGCTGAAAGCAGTGATGTATTCCATATGTTGGCTATTGAGGATACATTGGATGGTACCAATTATCTATTATGGGCTTATATGATGCATCATGTATTGGTTGCAAAAGGATGTGGAATATTGTGCAGGGTGTTGAAAAACATCCTACTTCACCTGCAAACACAATTGTTGAAGGTGATGCAGATGTCATTGAAGATGGTGATATTCTTGAGGCTCTTGTTTGTACTGCAAATCTTGCTCCACCTACCATAGAGAAAATTTGTTGGGATGGCAGAGATACTCAGGAACATGCATTGATAGCCTTTTCTGTCAAACATGCCATTATTCCTCATATTCGCACTTGCAGAACAACAAAGGATGCTTGGTGTACTATCACTCTATCACAATGGCAAGTACCAACGTGAGGAGATCCACCTCATAAATCTCAATATGTGGAGATGTGCGGACTAGTATGATGAGCATGAGCAAGTGTAGGCACAAGTGCATGAGTGAGAAACACACTAGCATCCACACACATACACACACATGCGCACACAAGGCAAGAACAAAGAGGGGAACAATGGAGTGATTTCTATTACTCTAGAATTCTGATACAAAAGCTCAAATCTCCAACAAGCTAACCTAAAAAATGAGCTCTATAGCTCTTTTTATAGTTTTTGACTAGCTTTTGGCCTTGTTTAGACCTAGTGTCCGGCCTAGTTAAAAATTAGGTTCCAAGGTTTATTTGAAGGCTCAAATGGAATAAAAAAATTATGAAAATTGATACATAGGTAGTTCTACCAAAAATGGCATTTAAAATGTTTGCATAGTGATGAAAATCACTTTCAATTGAAAATAAGTTATGAAAAAAATAAGATTAGGCCGATTCTTTGTCGGATTGTACTTGATTGATCTATCTCCTCATTACTTGTAGGCCAACACTCCCTCGTCTCTAGTGTCTGTCGCTCCTGACAGACCTTTGTTTTTTAGGGTGGCCGATGTAATATTGGATGACATAAATGGCCAACTTGTGTTCACAGAGCCTTAATCCTTTAGCCAGATCTACTTGCAGTGCATCCCAATTGATGGCACTAGGGATATTTGGCTGTGTCATTGTGTAATAGTCTGAGTACGTGGCCTGCTCACATGGAAATAAGTGAAGCAGGTGTGTGGTTTTTGGTGCAAACACTTCAAAGTGATACTCCCAAAAACCTATGGTAAACATATCTTCAAGGGTTTGTTTGTAACAGGCTGGTAGGTATTTGATGTGGGCGGTGTGTGAGGCATAAGCTACTATGATGCTTGGGGTCATGCTCATGTCATACACCAAATCATAATTACCATTTGTAAAGCCTAGTAGAGATACTTGTGGTGCCTGTGTATTGCAAAAAGTCTTGAAAACAATTTGCATCATATCAAGAATTTTGAGCCTCATCTGCATCGCTACATCTAGCATTGGCTTCAATCGAGGGATCCAATGGCATATAGTGGCCATCATATAAGCTATAGAAGGTGGTCCCTACAATGGCACTATGAATGGATAGTTGAGCCATTCCTTGCATTGTTATGTACTTTAATGGCAAATGCTTTCAAGGACATGTGCCTTGGAATTGAGCCATAACATGGGTTGTAAAGAAGATGTAGGGCTGCATGGTTCCAAGTGTGAACATTTTTGGGTAATTTTCTAAGGGTTGTTGTCGCCAGGTTGGTTGATAAATACTACCTTTCTGTGCTACCAATGGAAAGTCCTCTGGCTAGAATTGTGTCATGAATGTGGGTGATTTCTCATGACTCTTTTAATTTCTACATTATGATCAACCAAAACTAAAAAAATATGGCATGTACTGGAGTTCAAATGTGATGAGTCGCCTAGGTGCCAATTGTTGGAAAGAGTTGGATTGCAACACTGTTTCTTCTGTGATTTGCATGGCTTGATTTTGCACCATGGTGCGATCTTCATGGGTTCATCCAATGTCTTCCACTTGCTTTAACCAGGGGGTCGTGGAGCTTCAAATGTATCTTGGCCTTCCTCTATTATCCATCCACCAAGGACTGGCTGAGGTTCATAATCATCCTCAAAAGTTTGTTCCACTAGAATGGAGACTGTTTCATCTTCCACTGGAGCCTCAGTTGGGGATGATGGTTAGATAGTCCGTGGCAACGATAATGTATTTAGCATGTGAACTCTTAGCTAGGGGATTAACAGGACCTACAAAGTCTATTCCCCATTGAGAGAATGCCCGACCTCCCATCATGGGTTTCAGTGCCATCTCGCCCTTACATATTGCATATTGAGTTTGCTGACAAATATCACACTAGTTCACATAGATATGTTCATCCATGTGAAGGGTTGGCCACCAAAGACCTATGAATAAAATTTCCTTAATCACATGGTCTGGTCCAAATCCTGCTACACCTTGGTGAGCAGTGTCTAAGATCTTGAGGTATTCACTCTCATGGATACACAATCTGAGATATCTGTCTCTTCTTCACTTGTATAGATTATCACCTATGAGTGTGTAATCTAGGGCTTCTTGTTCTAAACTCCTTCTAGCCAATGTCATCTCTTGAGGGAAAGTTTTCCATCTCAAAAAGCTTACCAAAGGTTCACTCCAATCTGGCACTAATGTCACTAGACATAGCGTAGCATGATCCACTGGTGTCTCATAGCACAAATTTGGCATTCCTTCCATTGTTGGCCAATATGCACCTAATCTTTATAGAGTCTCTAGGGTTTGATGTTTGGGGTGATGTTGCTGCAGTGCACTTACATGTGCTATTTGCAACCATTTTGCATGCTTTTATTCATCTACACAGCAAGCCAGTATCCCTTGATTGGTGTGCTTATACGAACTGCTTGCTAGTATGTGGTATTTTTGAGATTTGACCACTTCTTTATCTTTGGTTCTGAGAACAGGATGTTTAGGTCCCAAGGTGAGAATAAGCACTATAGTTTTAACCCAATCAAGCACTACTTCTAGATTGAACAAGTAAGCATCAGGAAAGTTATCTGATACTCCTTGAGGGGACTCTCCTGAAGTTAGTCTAGAAAGGTGATCTACCCTAAGGTGAGTCCTACCTTTCCTAAGCACAACTTCAAATTAATATTCCATTAGTAAGAGGAACCATCTTACTAGTAGGCTAGTATTGCATGGTTTGTTCACTAGATATAGTAATGCTTGATGGTCTATAAAAAAATTCAAACTTATTTGCAAGCGAATAATGTCTAAACCTTTTAACCACATACACCATGTCTAATCCTTCTCTTTCAAACGTGGTATAATTTTGTTTAGCCGCATTCAATTGTCTATTGGCATAAGCAATTGGAATATCCATATTACCCTCAGCACTACGCTGTGTTAATACACACCCAATAGCATAATTGGATGCATCCACATGAACATGGAATGGCTTGTTCCAATCTGATGTAGTCAAGATTGGTGATGAACACAATCGTCTCTTAAGCTCATTAAAAGATTTTTCACATTCATTTGTCCACTCAAAGTTAGTCAAGAGGGAGTACAGAGGCTTTGCAATGATTGCATACATGTGAATGAAACATCAATAATATCTGTAATGCCCCATGAAAGCTTGTAATTCCTTGACATTATTTGGCCTAGGTAGCTTTACAATTGCTCTAACCGTCTCCTCGTCCATGGATATGCCATTCTTTGACACTATGTGTCCTAGATTCTTGCCTTGCCTGACCATGAAAACACACTTTTAAGTTGGGTTCAAGAAAACCTCATATTCCCTACATTTGTCAAAGATTTTTCACAATTCAGGTATATATAATTGTCTAATGTTGGAATGAGCACATAGATCATCAACATATACTTCCAAGTTTTTACACAAGAATTCTTTAAACACATGACACATCAACCTCTAGAAGATAGACGACGCATTGGTAGGACCAAATGGCATTACCCTGAAAGAAAATATGCCCCACTCTCTAGCAAAAGCTGTCTTATGTTGATCTTTTGGGGCAATGGCCACTTGATTGTAGCCAGAGAATCCATTAAGAAAGCTGAATAATTCCTTGCCTGCCACTCCTTCCAATAGATGCTCAGTGATAGGAAATGGATAACTATCTCTAATGGTGGCTACGTTAACCTTCTTCAAGTTAATGCAAATATGTAGCTTACCATTCTTTTTGGGCACTAATACAGTTGGGGACACCCATTCAGTGTGCTCAATTTCATAGATAAATCTGGCTTCTACCAATCGATCTATCGCTTCCTTGATCTTGGTAGCATAATTATCATTATATGTGTATGGCTTCTGCTTAGAGGGTTCCGTTTCTGAGTTCATGGGAGTCATATGTGAGCATATGTCAGACCCTACTCCTTTTAGGTCCTTATAACTCCATGCAAACACATCTCTATATTCTCTCAACAATAACTCTTTTTCCTATGTGTGCATTGTTCTTCACCCTCTTCTATGGTCACAATGACTTTCTTAGTTGTCTCTTTGTTGTCATAGTCCAATCATGTGAGTGCTTCTTGTGTAGGCATTCTGATCATGACTTTGATTCCTCTATCTCATATTTCTTAAAGTTTTTGAGGACCTCAAATAAAGATTCTTCCTTGTCTAATGGGAGTTCTCTCTTCTTTCTTTTCTTGCCTTCACTCTTGGTGATTACCTGTGAATTCAACTTCACATCATTTGTAAGCTCTTCTCGTCCTCGAGGGTGAGCTTCCACTACATACATGTATTCTTCCTCTAACACACAAAAAGGATCCATAATAATTGACTCTAAATCTGATTCACTTGCTTGTTCAAGTTCTACCATGCTAGGCTTACACTCTCCTATAACTGAATCACACATGATTGGTTCTCTGGTGAAGACTGAGATGCCATAGCCATCTTTGTCACAGTGTGGTGTCCATTGTTCTTCATTGATAGCTACGTCCATTGTTGCTAAGATTTTTGCCCAATCATGAGGTTCAAATTCTTCATCTGGAAATACTACAGGTGCATAGGCTGGGTCTTGAATAGATCTATCAGTTTCCTTCACACCTATCTCTCTCACATTTTCTCTTTTCTCTTCTTTTATTGCAACTTTGGACATCCATAAGTGAGTTTCTTCATGCATCCAGGAGGATCCGGATCTTATGGAATGCACTAACTCCATATCGCCTATGGCTCTATGGATGGGATTCCATTGAATAGGGGGCACGTCTCTGTGAGATTAATCCTTGAGATTGACTTTGATTGTAACACCTAAGTGTTGCAGATACAAGGAATTGGTTCCCCAATCTTGTACTATTTTAACTATCTCATGAATGGTCTTCCCAAACTCATCTCATAGGCGTGATTTTTTCTAGAGTCACATATAGCAAATGTATGCCTAACTTCTCTAGACCATAAGTAGTGACAGTTATCCCTTTGAGTAGTCCTAAGGGTCTCTCTATATGACCATCAGCCATTTGCAATTTCATTCTTGTTGGTTTGAGTGTTGGTTTGCCCCAAAACTTCCATAGGGAAGTTGTAGCAATGGCAACTCATGTACCTAGGTCCAAAATAGCCTTGGTGGTGTAACTTTGATGAGTGATCAGAAGGTAGGTATTTCCTTCTTCTCATTTGCTTATATCTCCTATCTTATCCAAAGGTATTTCTGGAATTGTTACAATGTGATCCTACTTGAGGATGAGTTTTCACTACTTTTGGCACTTGATTAGCTATGTGTTTGTGCAACTTTGGCTTAACCTTGAGTAGCTCTTCTAAAATGAGATTGCACTACACTTCAGTGTTCTTTACTACCTCTGTACTCCTAGGTATGATTGAGTCTTCATTTCTTACCATGATTGTGGGTGCTCTCAAATAGGTGGACTTTGCTTCCCATGGTCCTATGAAATGAGGCAATTCTTGTAGGGAATCAAACTCTCTAATCAGTCACTAAACTGAATGTCCTCTTCTTCTCCATAAATAGAAGGAATATCCTGTGGGAATTGATCCTGTAGGTCATCCACAAGTTCAATGGGAGGAGGATTTTCACTTTCTTTTGCCCATCTCTCTTCTTGAATTTCTTGTAGAATTCTTGTGAAAGTGATTTATAGAAGTAAGGGAACCTGACTCACTAGAGTTGGGAACATAAGCATCCTTGGGAGGAAGAATTATCCTTTCACTTCTTATGTCACTCACTTGTGATGTAGCTTGCTTCCCTGACTCAGCTATCATCCTTTCCCATCTTTCTACCAGCCCGTCAAAGTGTAACTGTGTCCTTGCTGAGGTTGTGTAATTGAACAAATGATTGGCTTCAAACATGGTTTGAGCTAGTTCTACCATCTTTGCACAAAGTTTTGTTCTTTCAATCTCTAGGTCAGCCCTAGGGTAACATTTTTCATGTTCTGTCACATTTGGCCCTTCTTGGATTCTAGCATGAGATTCTTTAAGCATCATGTCTAGGTCTTTGGGAGTGGGATCTGCTAAGATTGATCCTACCCTTGGTGGTGGTGAATGATTGGGAGGTTTTGGGATGGATGGCAATTGTGGTGATGGGGATGTATGAGAGTGCGTTTGAGATGTGATTTCGATTATCTTGGCTTTTGTTTCTCTTAAGCTTTCCTTGAGTTCTCTCATTTTCTTTGACCATTGTCTTTTCATTCATTCTCAGCTTTCCTTCCATGCTCTTGTTCTCTTCTTAATTAGACTCTCAGAATCACTACCCTATGAACTCTTTTCTTGACCTATGCCTTGGCCTTGCTGTAATGCCTGAGTTCTAGTGACTACTTACACTAGGGCAGTGGAAATCACACTTCCATTAGAATCTACTACTAACCCAATGACATTAATAGGAGTGATCTTTGGGACATTGCTAGGGTTCTTTGGACAATCCCATAAGAGGTGCTGTTTCCCACAATCTTGACAAAAACCTTGAATTGTCACTGATTGGGGTTGCATAGGTGCACATATAGGCCAATCATGAATGAAGTGTTTTCCCTCGGTAGGTGCCTAGAGTTGGGATTTTCATATATGACATAGCATATTCAAGCTCCCAACTAGGTTCACTTGGATCTTCATAATAGTAAGTCTCGTTATGCTCAAGTTACTACATAAAGTAAACTTGTGGACTATCAATATGAGTCGAGTCAAAACTATGATCATTTGTGTCACTTTTTGAAAACAATGGTGATAGTGGCACTAAGGCTCTATTCAGATTTACTTGAGCGGCTTCATACTTCACTTGGATCACATTGGCTAGAGGTGAAGCTTGTTGAACTAACACTAGTTGAGGCCTTTGTTGAGCTTGATAGGGTGGCCGATAAGGTTGTTTGGGCCTAAAATACTGCTATGGTGGATACTAGTTCTGGTATCTCCTTGGTTGTGGATATGACTGTGGATAATGTTTCCTAACCACTTGCTTATTGTATGGGAAATCTTGTGTGGTGTGGTTAACATACCTCCTACTGAGTATGTAGGGATAGTCACTAAGCTATTGGGCCGAAGACCTAGTTGTATGGTTGACACTAGCCTCTGATGATCTGATACTTCATTGGTCTCTCCCTAGGTGTCTTCCTGATCTAAGGTTCATACGCCTTAGTAAGTAGCCCAATGACCCTTGTACAACCATGTTGCTGATTCCTTGATATCAATCACTTGTTCTTTTTAATTTATTTAGTATGTATTTCTTTGTCTTAAAAGATGCATCGTCAAGAGCACTTAAGTTTGTCGTACTTGATGTTTTTCTTCCAATTAGATTAAATTCTTTGCCCTTAAGTTGTTCCTTGATTGCAATTAACCTATTCTTGAGCTTGAGAATTTAAGGCTCTTAGAAATTGAGTGTTCCTATCATGTCTCTAATCAATCAAAACCTCTATTCATACTTATCCTAAGCTAGGAATTAACTAAGGGGCTTGAGAGATCTTCCAACCTCAAGTCGCTTATCCTTGGTTGCACTTGTATGCCCAAGATGCATGTTCCCAAGCTTGCACACACTAGCACCTTGCTTTGGTCTCTCTAAGAGCTCTTAATGATCGTGTAAAAGGTCCAAGTTTAGCTCAAGCTTTTAACTTCAATTGATAAACAATGTGATTCAGACACTTTTAAAATCCTTTTTCCCCCTTTGTGCTGCACAAAATTTCTCTAGAGTCCCCTTGGTTTCCTAACCGACTTGAGGGTCAACTTGAAAATACTATATATAAAACTCAACAGACTCAAGATCACTAGAAACAGATGTCATATGAAAAATTTATGTCTGTTTAGGGTTCTACGGGTTAAAATAGGCAAATAGGCAAACAAGAACACAAAATATTTTCTTGGGGGCCTCACAATGCTCCAATTGCTTGAAATCTATGCTCAAAATTAGCCAAATTAGATAAATTTATGCTCAATGCCCTGGGACACTGCAAAAACACTCAAGAAACATGCAAAAACAACACACTCACTAGTAAAATGAGGAAATGGATATGGGATGTGGGGATATGATCGAAATGGTGAAGATGACGATGGAAGGAGATGGAGAATAGAGATGGTGGTGATGACGATGAAGTAGGTAGAAGAGTAAAAAGTAAGGCATTACCTTTGATTCCAACATCACGTCTCTATGTCTTAGCATCACATGCTCATCCTCAAAGCTCGATCCCCGGCAATAGCGCCAAATTCGGTGTCACTCTAGCACAATGGCAAGTACCAATGTGAGGAGATCCACCTCATAAATGTCAATGCATGGAGACATGAGGACAGGTATGATGATCATGAGTGAGAAATTCAAGAATGGAAGAACAAGGCAAATTCACAAGTCAAAGAAGCTTCTACACAAGGTGTGATACAAGAAAATGTACAAGATACAATCTTATCTTCTCTTGTATATGAAGTTTATGAAGAACATTTGAAATCTATGGAGCAGATGGATGAAGAGTCCGATGAATTTGTACAATAACTGCTCACAGATAGGGAAGCCAAGATGAGGTACATCAGAAAGATTTATGATCACTATGAAAATAATATTGTCAAATTTGCTTTAGTAAATGGATTCAATCATGATCAACACCACTAGGCAGCAGATGGTTTAGGGATACCATTCTACATGGTATTAGAAAGCATAAAAAATTACCAGACTACCAGGGTAGGAATACCACCAAGTGAGCACTTGGAATATGATGAACATTTGACTATTACAAAGGAGTTGTTCGAGAAAGCCAATCCTACATGGAGAAATAAGTGGTTGGATAAAAATAAAGACTACAGAATAATATGGAAGGAAGCCCTAGTTCAGTTAAAAATAAATCCAGCCTATTGTCCAATAGCAAGAAGAAGGGAGTGGAAACTACTTTGGAAAAGAAGGAATGAAGATCAGATCCCAACAAGATGGTTGAACTTTCCAAAGATTGCAGGACCCAAAAAAAATACCTTGGCCAATAAGAAACTACATGCTTACTACTGCCAAATCCTTGATAGATAATTTGAAGGATGTTAATGATCTAGCTTGCATATTACTAAGCAGAATCTTGAAACTCATCATTATCTGTATATAAACCTTCACTGACACTGATGTAAGAACCCTTAATTATATAGGATTTAATTCACCCATGAATGCACTTCTTTTTTATATAAGTGAAACCCTAGATCAGATATTCTTAATGGCTTGTTATAGTAGAGTCATTTTTATGGGCAATCATTATGTACAAATTTTTGAAGATGCTTTTGATAATGGATTTTTTGAACGAAAGTCAAAGATTTTTGGAAAACTTTCTCTTGTCGTGACCTCTAGGCTATCAGCATATGAAGCGGCTTATACAAAATACATAAAGAAAGATGTGATAGACAAATCCATAGCAGTTGTTCAATGGAGGAAATCACTTTTTGAAATGGTCAATGATCTAAATGTTAGAGAAAGGAAAAGCCATGACCTGGTCGATCAAGTATACTAGAGAAAGAAAAAGTAGTAAGAACTATGGAATCACTGAATTTTTTTCAAGGATGGCAAAAGTTTAGGAGGAGAAGGATGTTAGAAGACACCTTTTGGATAAAAAAAGATAAATTGTAAAATTTGATTTTTGTATCATAGAAGGATTGGATGTGTGTAAAAATGAAGAATAGTCTTCTTCATAAGAAGAATTAAATTATGTCATTTTTTGATAATTATTAGATCTCCCAAATGTATAGAAAATTAGCTTGAAAAGTCTAGAGAACCTAATTTTCAAGTGTGAAATGGGACACTTGAAAAAGTATATAAGTCAATTTGTGAGTTATTTTGAGGAGGATTCATTTTTGTATTTGGAGAACTTGAATGAGAACTTGAGAGCTCTTATCTTCCTCTTCTAATCTCATCACTTTACTTTCATGGTGATTGATTGATGAATTTATGAGTGTTTCCCTTGGATTTGTTTTGTTAATCAGCTACTCTTTGAGTATTTCATGATAATAGAAGTTCTTTTCTTCATGATCTATCTCCATTCTCATCCTAATTGCTGAAGTAGTTGATTTTGTGCATTCTATCAAAATCGCAATTGTCACATCTTGATGATACATGTATTGAATTCAACTGTTGATTTCATAATCTTAATCTACATGAAAGAAGACATGAATTAGGCACAAGAATCATCTCAAAATCTTATTCCAAGCTCAAGATATATGAAACCCTAATATTTCACATAATCTTTTCGTGAATTCTCTCTTGAAGCTGATTTTGTTGATAGATCTTGGACTCCATTGACCAACAAGGGGTTGTGGTCTTAGTATACTTCCCAAATTGACAAATTAAAGGTGTTTAAGTTGCTAATCTTTTATGCTATGATGATTGGAGAGGACAAGTCCAAAGAACAATAAACACAAGTCCTCAGGAATTGGGGTTGCCAATACAAATATTTCTCTTTATTGCTCGTGTTGTAGGCTTTGTCTTTCTTGTTGGATGCTTTCTTTTTGTCTTTCCTCAACTCTAAAGGTGAGTTTTAGCTCTTTATCATGAAGTTGAGAGTTCATTAAGGACAAATAATTTTTCATCTTATCAATTTGTTTTTAACATAAGTAACTCCCTTAGCTCTTTTTTCTTTTCATGTAGGTTTTTTCCTCTTTTCTCCTTTGAAAGAACTTGAATCTAGAACTTGATCCTTATAATTTTTCTTTGACTTGCCTTTCTTTGTCTTTGCACTTGAGTTATCTTAGGATCATATATGAGAATATTTATGACTTTATCTGAATCAGGATGTTTTGGCTGGTCACTCTTGCTTCTCGAAGGAATGTGTGATACCACGTTCAAAGGAGTTACATTTATGGCTCGTGGATTTTTAGGACAATCCTTGAGTACATGGTTGCAACACATCCTTGGAAATATCCAAAATGTTTTTGTTGACTATTAGCATTGGTCTCAACTTGGAGAATAGTGTATTGGTGAGCATAGTGATCACCATTATAGTTAAAGCACATGCCTTTAGGAATGATAGATCTGAAAGGTGGACCAATTTTACTAGGAACTTGTGATTTCATTTTCTCTTCAATTTCATACCACAGAGAATCCTTATGTTCTTGTGTAAGTTGAGTAGGTCTAAAAACTTGGTTTTATCTAGGGCAAAAACTAGTTATATGGTCGCCTCCACACCGTTGAAACATGTACTTTAGTTTGACCTCTCATTGTTTTTATCTGGCCATGATGGGATATTCAATTTCCTTCCTAAATTATCTACTAGATCATCAAGTGAAATCTTGCACATAGTAGGTAAGAGTTGTACATATGCTCTTTCCATCATCCTCTTCAAGTGTAGGTTCATTTTTCTTCTTATTTTAGTTAGAGATCTTCTTTATCACAGGTTACCATTTAAAAATCTCAAAAAAAAAGGAAAAAATGGATTAAGTATTTGGGGGCTTAATTGACTGTTTGAGCTTTGGCTTATAGTCCGAGGAAAAGAAAAGGAGTCTTCAGACAAGACCTCACACAATTTAGCAGAACTCAAAAAGACCAAAGTACAATGTGGAACAGTGGAAGAATTACTTGGTGTCAAACCTCAAATATGGAAACAATTAGCGGCACAGTTGAAGTTAGATCATGAGAAGAACAAAAAGGAAAGCAAGGAAACTAAAAACCCTTCTACTATACAAATTTTGGTGGATAAGGTTGGAGAATTTAGCGAAGGAGATGAGGGCAACACATGTTTACCCATCACGTACAATGGATACATGACCAAGGCCATACTAGACACAAGAGCGGGAGTGGGTATCACCACCAAAGAGATTTGGGAGAAATGGGAAAAGCCACCCCCGCGACCAACTCGTATGAAGCTTCAATTAGCAAATGGTCATGTAGAGAAACCCCTAGGAATATTGGAAAAGATTAAATTAACCACCTGTGGAGTCAAGTGTGAGCATACATTAGCTATATGTCAATTTGGAAAGGCAAATAATTATGAAATGATATTAGGATGACCTTTCATAAGACAACTCAGGGTAGTACAAGACTAGGGAAGAGACTCATTATACTTACAACACCAAGGAACTAATATCAAGGTAAATTTGCATACATTTGCATATAGGGATGTACCCGCACTACAGTGGAACCCCATCCACAAGGAAGAGGATGATTTGTTCATCCATAGTGCCAGTTCAAGTGACCAATCATGGATGCACGAAGATGCCCAATTATGGATGTGTAAGGAAGCAAAGAGAGAGGATAAAAAATTTCAGTTATGGCCCATATGACATCAAAATTATCAACCCATTGAGGACCCAATGTATATGCCTCAAGTTTTTCCTGACAAAGCATTGGAACCGCATGGTTGGATGGAGATCCTAGCCACTTTGGATGTATGTGTAAATGAAGAAGTATTGAGCATGAATGAATGTGTGGACGAAGAAGGTTATGATGTAAGCTTTTACATGGTAGTCCTTCAGGAGGTAGAAGCAAGAGAAATATTAGAAAAGGAATGGGAGGAAGAATACGAGAGCATAGAGATGGAAATAGAGTTTGATTCTGAGGAATGATATTTAGAAGTCATCAAGGCCGAGGACAACGGTGAAACAACCAAGGTGTTAGCAACAGAATTAGCCCAAGAAGTACTAAACCATGAGGAAACCATGGGTAAGACCGAACCAACCCCCGGATCTATTTGAAGTCCTAGAACACTTCAAAAGATACAAAGTAGAGGAAAGGAAAATAGCCATTCAGATGCCTAAGATAGAAGTGAGAGAAGGAGAAGCATACGACAAAAAGGAACAAACGAAAAAAGTCATAGTGACTATAGAAACTGGAGAAGAAAGATGCACATACATAGGAAAGGATGTGCCACCTGAGGAGGAAGAAGAATTGATAAGACTGATTTGAGAATATCAAGATGTGTTTGCATGGAACTACAAGGACCTCAAAGGTGTGGAACCCTCCATTTGTTCTCATTGAATACCAATGAAACGTGATGCAAAACCATCAAAGCAATGCCCTTACACTTATAATGATGTCTATGCAAAAAAAATTAAGGAAGAGATAGACAAACTATTAGCAGCCGGATTCATTTATGAGATAGAACATATTGAATGGGTGTCACCATTAGTAGTTGTGCCCAAAAAGAAGGGGAACCTAAGAGTGTGCATTAATCTAAAGAAATTCAATGCGGCCACGATCCGTGATAGTTACCCATTTCCTATCACTGATCACCTCTTGGAAAGAGTTGCAGGTAAGGAAGTCTATAGCTTCTTGGATGGATTCTCCGGATACAACCAAGTAGCTATTGCTACTAAGGACCAACACAAGACCGCATTCGCGATTGAATGGGGAGTCTATGCTTTCAGGGTGATGCCTTTTGGACTCACTAACACCCCTGCCACTTTGCAAAGGTTGATGTGTCACGTTTTCAAAGAATTCCTAAGAAAGAGTATGGAAGTATACGTAGACAACTTATGCACATACTCCGATTGGAGACAAGAACATATTCTGGAGTTGCGAAGAATATTTGAAAAATATCGGCAATATAGAGTATGCCTAAATCCTGAGAAGTGTGTATTTATGGTGGGACAAGGAAAAATCCTAGGACACATCGTATCTAGGAATGGAATATCCACTGATGAAGACAAGATGAAAGTAATTCTAGAACTCCCAAGACCAAAAAATGCAAAGGAAGTGCAAGCGTTTATGGGTCATTGTGGATACTATCGTCGATTTATCCACATGTATGCTATAATTGCCAAGCTATTGTATGGATTGCTAACTCAATCCACATGGACAAACGAATGTGAGAAAGCATTTAATGAAAAAAAAAAAACGACTTAGCACGGCACCTATTTTAAAAACACCCAACTGGAACAAGCCTTTTCATATTCATGTGGACACTTCCAATTACGCAATAGGATGCATTTTAGCACAACCGACAGATGATGGAAAATTGGACCATCCTATTGCCTATGCAAGTAGACAACTGAATCAAGCCAAAAGAAACTATATAACTATGGAGCAAGAATGTTTAGGGATGGTGTACGGAGTAAAGAAATTCAGATACTAACTTTTAGCCAACACGTTCAAGTTCTTCATAGATCATCAAGCCCTATTGTACTTAGTCAATAAGCCTTGTAACACGGGAAGACTGATGAGATGGTTTCTATTGTTAATGGAGTTCGATTTTGAAGTGATTGTAAAAAAAGGAGATACCCATGTGAGAGCCGATCATCTCTCTAGGTTAACACATGGAGAACCACCTAGCGGAGTACCCGATGATTTGCCAGACACTTACCTGTTCTATTTGGAAGTATGTCCTAAGTGGGCAGAAAAGCTAATTCCAATACTCACTCATGGACCACAACACCCGATTAACAAGGAGGTTAGAAAGGAAATTCTGCAATCGCATAACATACACATTGTAGCAAGAAGTGTGTATCATAAAGAACCCAACGGTGTATTGTCTAGATGTGTAGAAGAAGACGAACAGAAGGACTTGATTGAACAAGCCACATAAACAAATGGAGAATGCACAAGGGAACTCATGGGACTCTAAGAGAATTGAAATGATTAGGGGTCTATTGGCCTGATATGCCTAAGGATGTTCATGAGTATGTTGGTAGTTGCACGCAATGCCAAGAAACCACACCAAATGATTATACATCACTACCCTTCCCTACTATAGCGCCCAAATGGAGTGAGATGTTAGTGAAAAGACACGAGAGCATGAGGAAGGAACCAGTTTAGCTAGGAAACGATCCCTAGTAGAAATGAGTAAGGACTATGTTATCATGGGGAGACAATTATTCAAGAGAGGGAAAGACAATCAACTACGACTATGTGTACATGAAGGAGATTACTTACCCATATTAGAAATGGCACACGCATGTGTCGCAGGAGGACATTTCTCAGCCAAAAGAACTGTAAGAATGATCCTCTTTGCAGGCTTGTGGTGGCCAACTCTACATCTTGATGCAGACACCTACGTAAAAAGTTGTGAGGCATGCCAAAGAGCTAAATACCCTATTAGACGAGATGACATGCCTTTGAGACCTATGGTTTGCACGAGAGCCTTTTCCAAATGGGGTTTTGATTTCATAGGACCCACTAATCCACCAACCAAAGGATCACACACTGAGTACATAGTTGTGGCAATAGACTATTTGACTAAATGGGTAGAAGCAAAAGAAACTCAAAAAAATGATGCACAGACCACAGCTAAGTTTCATTTTGATCACATATTTACTCGCTTTGGGCTACCTATAGAGATAGTGAGTGATCGAGGAACGAATTTCATTAACGAAGTAATAGAGTCCTTGATGAATGAGTTCCTAGTGATTCATAAAAAGTCAGCCCCTTATCATCCTCAAGCCAATGTTCAAGCAAAAAGTTCCAATAAAGTGTTGTGCATTGTATTGACCAACATAGTCAATAGTCAGAGGTCAGATTGGGACAAACAATTGCACCATGCAATTTGGGCCTTCCCTGTGGCATACAAAACAACCATTGGAACTACACCATTCAACCTTGTGTTTGGACAAAATGCAATCCTGCCAATCAATTTTTTGGTGCCAACTTTAAGAGTAGCACAACAATATGAATGGACTAGACATGAGTTATCCAAACAACTTAAGCAGATTGAGAAGCTACAGGAGACAAGACTAGAAGCTGTGGCAGGAATTTATGCTACAAAAAGAAGACAGAAAGCATATTATGATGCACACATCAAAGATAAAGGACTAAAAGAAGGAGATTTAGTCCTGGTGTATACTTTGAAGCAACACACCAAGAAACTACAAAAACGCGGGTATGGACCCCTACTAATTAATAGAATTTCAACAAGTGGGGAGTCAACCTGGCTACCTTGGATGGGGATAAAATTTCTAATTACATCAGTGGTTGTCGAGTAAAACGCTACATGGAGCCATTGACGGATCAAATGTTATCACGACTTGTAGGGGCACAAAATAGAAAAAAAGAGGAAGAGAGAATTAGAGAAGAGGCAAGGCAAGAATCCCTAAAGCGTATCAAGAAACGAAAAGAGTGGATAAGGCAAAGGGATGAACAATATTTACAAGGAGAGGAGCCTATTCCCATGGCCAACTATCAAGTTCACCAGGACAACACAAACAACCTCAGCATATCCCAACCATATTTAAACTTAGGGATTGGAACTACCCAATACGAGTTGATAGATGCATTGATAGACTCGAGCAGCACTGAGCTGCATACGAATGATGGTCATCATGCATCTTCAAACGACCATGAAACCGACTAAAGCACATATGATAGGCATTGGGGGCCAAGTCATAGGGTGTATTGTAGAAGCTATAATACCCCTCCACCTAGGAAATTCTACTATGAAGCAACAAGTTATGGTATGTAAAGATGAGGATTTAATAGAAAACCTCTAGGGCAAGATTGGATTATTGAGAATGAAGTGGGCATTCATTTAGCTCAAGGATACATCTCAGCCAAAATAGGGCATAAAGAAATCTTTAGCCTGCTAGAAGAAAGATCTCCTCGCATGCATGAAGCCATCAAGTGTGAGAAAGAAACCCTAGAAGAGGAATTGGAAAACAAATCAATCAAGAGTTTACCCAAAGAGTGCCCTAATAAAGGATTGAATACCAATACAAATGCGTCAGTTGATGAGGTGCCTTCATTTCCCATGAATGATGAATCCAATAGAAAATGTGAAGACAATGCTCCTCCAACTACCTACACCAAAGGAAAACCATCCACATGGAAGTCTACCACTCGAGCATCATATCCATGGAAAGCCCGTTTACAATGGGTTCGAAAGGATCGAATGACTAACCCAAATGATTCAACTCAAGAGATGACTAGTCACTCTGTCATAACGAGGCAAGACAACCACTACTCATGACCACCATCAGAAATACCAAGACTCCTAAGTGTATGGCTTCCAAAACCATTAGTAGAAGCCCAAAAAACGCTGCAACAAATGTGGATACCAAAGAAGATAAAACAGACTACAAGTAAAGAGCTAGACAAGCAAGGGGAAATATTATGCTGACAAAGCAAGACAATGAAACACAAAAAGACCCACAAAAGGTACCAGAGGGACATGACCTCAACCAATAAGACTTCAATAAGGAGAGAGGAAAGACCTAGAATACGACAAAAGCAAGAGAAGACAAAGCCTCAAACATCAGATACAAAATGGATATGGAAACCCAAGAAACTGCACGGACAGGAACAACAGACTCAACAGGATTCTAATTGCACTCATGAAGGGTCGATTTCACCTAAAGTATGCATGCCAAGGCCACACTACAAGGCCATGCATTCGGCACATGATATGTTCACCAAAACTAGTGGTGCACATTTCCCACTTGGGAATAGATCATAGGTTCTACTTCCATAGGAATGAACATACTATGTAAATAAATAAATGCTTTGGCTAAACTAACTCTTGTTTTCTTTCAAGAATATAAATGAAAAGATGTGTGGTAAGAGATCTTACTTACGTACGTAAGGGGAAACGGAGTGATGCAATAAACAACATGTCACTGAGACACACATCACTCATGACATGCCTTCTATAAAAAGCTGATGCTCTCCTTTTTTCAGTGTAGATGGCTTTTGAGGACTCTTAGGCGACTATTCAAGAGGAGATGCTGGAATTCCCCCTACAGAGTGTGATGAAAGCAAAAGGTCATTGGTTTCGGGAGGACCAACCTATCGGGGAATATCTGCTCTTGGTAACAATTAAGATTATGGACATGGACCATCAATTTCTAGTGATGTCCCGAGATTTCAAAGTCGTGCATGAACTTCCATCCACTATAGACATCATGAAGAAAGCAGGAATTCAGAAGTACTTTGAACTACCCATCTACATGCCGGACTTCGAGCGATGCACCCAAGTAATGAATACCATACAACGAGCTTTGCATGATCCATTAGTACCCGAAGCAAGAGTCCTAGATGCGGCAGGTGAGTGGGTCATCATACAATTCACCCATGACTTAATTAAAGAAGCTTTCGGATGGGAAAAAGACAGATATACAATTTTGAAAGAGGAAAGTCGGGTGGCTAAGACCTGAACGTTTACAGATATCAACCGTATTGATATAGAAGAGGAAGTCTGACTCATTCACCAACATTTTTGCTTTCCAAATATGCACAGATGTACCGCTCCACAAAAGATCATAGTGCAAATGTTGTCCCATGCCATCAAACAGATAGGGAATCAAGTTAACATGGCCCCATATATTCAACAATGACTTTTTGAAGCAAAGAAACAGTGGAACCATAAGAAGTTCTTGAATGGAAGTGTTGCCTTAACCGTACTGATCTATCATGCCTTAGGCATTTGGGAACATTTGAAAGAGATGCCCTCATCTAAAGAAATGGCTAAGTATGCAAAGATTGCCATGGTTCCAAGGAAGAAGAAAGGAGTCAAAATAGTAGAAGAAGCTGAAACGAGCTCCCAACCGAGAATGAGAGGTACCGAAAGACTACGAGAGATGATGCAGGCAGAAGAAGTCATCCCAACTTCAAAATGAATACATGTACTTCCAAGAACAAGACTCGAAGACAATCCACCCATCATGGAAGAGGAATTAACAAAGGCAACGGAGGCAACTCATCAGTACATGGATGGCGAGGTAAACCTACCGGTATAAGGACATCATTGCCAACAGATTATTGTAGACAATGAAGAATGAAAACGACTAACAAAGGTTCTGGGGTTGGCCAACTCAAGTTCATCGTCCGATACACTAGAAGAGCAAGAACCATCTATGCTCAATGTAGACATTAAAAGGGATCCCAAAGATGATGGTCAATGGGAAGAATTGAATCAAGTACCCGATGACTTTGGAGTGGAAGGCACAAAGATTGATCAGATGCCAGATAACACTATCAAAGGCACCACAAGGCACAAAGCATCTCAAGAAGACATTCATGTAATCAAATTGAATGAAGCATCAAACATCCAAATCAAAGAGATTCATTTAGAAGGAGAGGTAAAGAACCCCAAGGAAGAGAAAGTAGAAGACATAGTAAAGGAGCCCGAACCCTTCGCACCCATAAGGGTAGTAGCAGAACCCTCTCTGTTGGATGTCACGTTTCAAGGCAGTGCTACCAAATCGACCACTAATGAAGAGGAAAGAAGAGACCAAGAAGTACATCTCCAAATAAGACAACTGCACAATGAGACGATACATGTGGAACAAAGAAGAGATGTACGAACAGGGGAAGAACCAAGCACCCCGAAAACATGGTTCAATGTGGTTGTAGCTCAACTAAAGCCTGTAGTACAACAAATGTACAAACTGCTATGGATACTCAACAATTAATGATGGAAGCAGATGCTGATTATGATAAAGCCATGTGAGAGAAAAGTGAATTCTAGGTTATAAATGAAAGCTTATCAACAAAATTGATTCATGCTCAAAGGGCTTTTTTAGACAAAGAGTGAGAAATCAACGAAGCCAAGAATAAATGTACCATACTGGAAACTGAAAACAAGAAGTTGCAAGAACAAATTAGAGAGGTACAAAACAAATATGAGGCTGGTGAAGCAGAGAAAGTGCGAATGAATACTAGAAGTAAACTCCTTGAATCTCATATCAAGGTATACATGGATGAAGCCGACAATCTAAGGAATAGAAACAAAGAACTGATGATGGCCATATTATGTAACCAACCCATCGAAGCACATGAAACGACTGCAAACAACACATGGGAGGATCAAACTACAAATTATGAAGATCAGCTAAAGAGTGTCATAGCGGAATGGGAAAAAAGATATATGAACAATACCAATGAACTTAGGAAGAAGTGGAAGATGGCAAAAAATCAATACCTAGTATAATTCAATGAAGATGCTAATAAACTTGCTGCCATAGGAGAGGAGCTCCTAAAGAACAAGGAAACAATTACGCGGGCCACAACAGAAATCAAAGAGAAGGATGAACTCATCACTAACTTAAAAGCATAGATAGAACAACAGGTAAACGTGGGGACACCAGTAGTTCCAAACTCCACAGTGGCTACTGAGGAGGCTGAGGTACGTCCTCTTTCTCCCCCCATGCATCATTCTAAGAGACATAATCGGGCTATTGTAGAACTAAGCCAAAATGAGCGGGCACTACTAGTGTCCCAGCTTACAGAAGAAGAAACACGCTAGTACATAAAGACGACCACCAATAAAGAGCCAGCCAGCAACCTACAGTTCAACATGTAGACATTTACCTATACACAAGAGGAATTTGATAAAGCAGATCCTATCTGGGAATGAAATTTTTTGGAAAAGAATCCTATGTTATGGGTACATTGGGAATCGGCACCGTATGTACTTCAAGTCAATCCCTCCTTTTGCCTAGTACCCAAAAGACGCTCTTGGATGCAATTTTGGGAAGCACAGTGCCAAGGAAGCTTAAATAATCAATGGCTAAACTATCCATTATTACCAAGTCCACCCCGTAATTACTTACCAACCAAAGAATTCATGGTGAAAACAATCGAATTTTGGATTGCCAGATATGCCACAGTACCGGATTCAGCCATAAAAATGACTAACAAAATTTTGAGTATGCTACTTACAGTAATAAAGGTGTTTCAACATGCGCAGTATACATTTTTGAACTTCATCGGCATTAACCAAGGATGAGATGCTCTTGTTTTTTATTTATCTACTATCCAAATTCGATTAACACTAATGGCCATATATTCCAGACTTATGTTTTTGCCAAGTCCATATATGCATACATTCGAAGAGGCATTTTTTATAGGATTTTTTAAAATGGACTCAGAGATCTTTGAAAAAATATCTTCTAACCTAAGTGCACGACTAGTGGCCTACGAATTAAGCTTCTTTGCAGATCGTAGACAGACACCAGATGATGTACAAACATATGCATGTCGCCACAAAAAGCCTGTCGGGGATGACATAGTTCAAGAGGAGGGATGTGTGGAAGAGGAGTCAAGCAAAAAGAGAAAAAGAAGGAGATCAGAGAATAAAACAGCTCAGTGAAGAAAAATCTCATAAAGAAAAGAACAACCCTCTGCCCAAAGCCCTACAGGGGTAGCACAATAATCCATATGTTCTAAAGCTTTTGTGTGAAACATTTGATAATATGAAGTACTTTCGTTTGCGCTGGATGATTAGAAATTTTTGCCCACTATTTTTGTGCAATTTCAAAAATCGAACCATGTTATGCGTGCATGTTCTGTTGTTGGTTTCCCAGTGATCACAGTGACAAAGAACTGCAATACAAAGGCACGTTGACATGATGTCTAGCATGCTTAGTAATATGGTTTAGATTATTTCATTCATGGTTATCAATTGTTCTCTAGCAAGCGTTGCATCAAAGATCTTGAACACGAAAGCATATGTAATTCATGTTCTCCCTACGTTGATATTAAGGAGTAGCAGGTCTGTACTGTTCACAAGCTTTTTGCATTGCCTAATCGTCTTGTACAATAGTAAGTCTAGAGCTAATACGCGCACACAAAACTGCAAATGGCTTACTAAAATCAGTTATAGTTTTTTTTTTGGCAATTCGCTACTCGGTTAACTTTAGCTAATCCTTTATGGCAGTCGATATGGTGGTTATTGGTTGACGTGACCATGGCTGGAGTGAAATATTGAATGAGAAAACCTTTAGAATAAGAAATTGTGAAGCATTTTGAATCACTTGTGTGTCGCTTGAATGCAAATAAAAAAGGGGTAATGATTAAATGAAATTACTTCCCGAAAATCATTCTAACATTGTTTATTTTTCCTTGTCATGATGTCTGGGAGCATACTTTGGCGCATAGCATCTGTTTGATGGAACTCATTTACCTTCCACATCTATATTAAAAAATCTTGCATGAGAATTCTGTTTTATAACGGTAAAAGTTAGAACTCTAACTTTAAAACATGGAAGCATAGTATTGAGAAAAGATTCTTGACAATAATGACAAGTGATACATATGTCAAAGGGTAAGACTTGCTATTTGAATCTTAGTGAAAGGAGTGTGAATGCATATGTAGATGGGGAAGAGGGTCTAGGTGTGTAGATATGACAAAGAAGAAGGGCGTAAAACGGGGTCTATGTGTAAAAGGGCATGCGCACGAATGGGAGAATGATGGTGTGTGAGTATAGGTGTGTGTAGAAGAGAAAAAATGGGAGAGTGCAAGAGATTGAGAAAGTGAGAAGGAGGGATGTGCAAATGAAAGGAAGTGTAAGAGTGGGAGGGAATAAGAGAGCAAGAAAGCAAAAAAGTAGAGAAGTGTGTGAAGACGGGAACAAGTGAAAGAGAGAGAACGAGGAATTAAGTGGAATCGAAAAGTGTGACTGAGCGAGAGGGAGAGAAAGAAAAGTAGGAAGCAAGTGTAGAATAAAAGAGAAAAAGGGAAAGTAGAATAAAGAGGAAAGACTGAAAGATCAAGAAAGGGGAAGGAGCATGTGAGTGCATGTGTGTTAATGAGTGTGAATGCATGAGAGTAGGTGTACATAGGTGAGAGCATGTGTGGGTATGTATATGCATGTGTGTGTGAAGTAGGTGTGTAAGAAAAAAAAAGGAAAATATGTGGAAAGGTGTGCCTATATGAATGTGTGTGTACACATGCATGCATAATGGAAGTGTGTAGTGAGACAAAGAACAAAGGGGACAAGAGTGTGTATGCAAGGGAAGAAAAGAGAGTCTAGGGGTGTGCATGAAAAAGAGAAAGATTCTAGGGACGTGCGAGTGGAAGGTGTACGAGCTAGTGCATAAACAAAAGAAGTATCAATCGAGAGATAATTGTGGCTGTGAGGTAATCCAAGTGGACCAATTCCAAGGGGTCTGACCAAAATAAAGGTTTGTACGGCACAACCCGTTGGCCCAGATTGAATGTGCTGGTCTAGGTAGAGAGATGGCGCAAAGTACACAAGTCGTAAATGTCCGAAAGGTAAGCCCAAGGTTGATGAAATCTGAATGGTCTAGAAGTCGAAGCCGGTTTGGACACCCGATGAAGAATCGTGTATACGAATGTCACCGAATGGGTCCAATTTCAAACCTCGTAAGGTGTTGGTGTTGTGAGAAAGTCAGGCACATTGCAAAATATTGCCCTCGTGTGTCTAGTCCATTGGACTTTGTTCCCGCATGCACGGATTGTGGAAAGAAAAGGTTATGCGAGCACGTGTGTCGTGCAAAGGTCAAGGAGGTCTTAGCAAAAGAGGTTAGTACGTCTCTTGTGACTTTTTTCGTGGACACCAAAGATAACAAGAGTTCATTGGTAAGCATACTACTTCACTTGGAATGTCTGCGAGAAGAGTGAGATAACGAGAGGATCAAAATAGAAAAATTAGAGGAAAATCAAGTGAAAATGGCCGAGGTCCTAGGAACTTGGGAAAAGCAAGTACGAGCATTGGAAAGCAAAAACAAGGAGTGGAAAAGGGTGAACAAAAGCTTGAGGAAAGACCTTGTGAGGCCTGAGAGTGAAAACATGGTATTGGACTTGAAATCCGGCTTGATGGTAGGCGACCGTTTTAGAGTTGCGATCGAAGAGGGGTCCGAGAGAGATGAGGAGAACCTGATAAAGAGACTTGAGCAAATAGAGCAAGGAATGGAAAGGGTGCAAAGTTTGATCGGTAAATATAGTGATCAAGCGGGCAGAGCCGGTGAGGATGTCCACCTGGAGTTAAAAAGGATGAGGTGTGCCAAGGAGAGAGTGATGAGAAAATGAGACAGTTAGAGAAGGAAAATGAGAGGTTGACTGGTAAGCTAGGTGAATGGATGAGTCAGAGAGATGACGAGAGACGGGAATGTGTAGAAGGGGACCAAAAAGTAGGGAAAATAGAGGAAGAGTTGAAACCGATATTGGTTAAGTTAGAGGCATTAGGAATGGGGTTCGAAGGGATGGAGAAGTTGGCGAAGATGGTGGATGAACTTGAATTAGAAAATGAAAGTAGAATCTTGGAGGATAGAATGATCCGAGAAGAGGTTGAGAAGCTATCTGACCTAGTCGGGAAGAGGCAGTGTTGCAGAGCAAAGAGAGCACAAGGCAGAGAAAAAGAAGGGCCCCAAAATGTTTCCGATTTGGACACTTTATTTTTGTACCATAATCATTCTGTAATATATTTTCCATTGTAAATGCACTAGAGGAGTCCTCTAGGTGCACCCCCATAGAAGATTAGTAGTTTACCCGTGTAAATTACTAGGAAATTAGCCTTTTAGTGAATAAAGTGCCGGTCTCTTGTGTGAAAGGACCATTTTTAGGGCACATGTATATAAGTCAATTTGTGACTCTTTGTAGGGACTTTTTGCCATTGTGAGAATCAAGAGCACAGAATTTTGAATTTGTGTCTTCTCCTCTTTGTATCATCTTCTTTGTGAGATGGTGTGCATGTGTGTTGCTTGGAAAGAGTGTTAGAAAGTGTTGTCTATCCATGAAAGTGCTTGTTTGCTGTAGTTAAGGTGTGTGTGAAGTGTAGGAAGTGCTGAAGTGTAGGAACGCCATTCCTGCGACTCAGTATTTTGCTCATAACTTGAAGTAGAAGCGTCAGAATTGAGTGAATTGGATGCGTCTTCTCAAGAGCTTCGAAACGCAAATGCTATTCACTATATTTGGAGGTCGGAGCTAAGAGAAAAGCTCAATTTACTGTTGGCTGCTGCTCCAAGTATCGTGACACCATAACTGGCAGTTGAAGCTTGTTTGGAATAGTCTTTGCCTTGTTTGCACTCTTTGAGTAGCTCATTTGCATTGATCATCATTTGAATGCATGTCTTCATACACTCGGCTAGGTTTTGATACTCATTGGATTGATAATTAAAGCGTGAATCCCCACTATATGCACTTGAAGGGGATTGAGGTATAGTCTCTTTCTCCACAAGTCCCTAAGTTGGTTCTTAGGTACACACGTTTTTTGGCGTCGTTGTCGGGGAGTGTCGAATCAAACCGAGGCATTCGTGTGATGGTAAGTAGCTTTTTGCATTGAAGTGAGTGGAGTGGTGAATTTCTCTTCTTTGGTAAGTCACTTTCATCCGCACTTACTACTTCTCACTCTTGAAGTGTGTGTAGTGAGTTATTAGTCTAGAGAAGTAAGTGGAGTGAGTAGAGTAGGAGGAAGAAGAGAGTAGTTAGGAAGCTAGAGTGGTTTTAATCTTAGTCTTGTTGAGTCCTTGTAGTTAGGAGAGCTTCTCAAAAAGTATAAAAGCCAAAAAAGTTGACTTGCCCAAGTTACTTGTTTTTTGAGGAAGTATCGAGAGAAGTCTTTAGCCGAGTATCGTATCCAGTAAGAAAGGAGATTGGGAGCAGTGTAGAGCTAGAGAGAGTGATAGAAGATTTGGGAAAGATCCTCTAAGGTGAGCAATTCAATCTGCTACTCATCTTCATCAATAAAAAATTAAGTATCATTGCCAAACGATCTGTGATAGGTATCGTGAGGGTCTGACAGGGCTTAGAAAGTATATTTGGGTGATACAGTTGGTAAGGAGAGGGTAGAAGAGCTTGATAAACACACATATTCATCTTAAATTTAAAACACACTTGCAAAAAAACTGAAAAAGTATCAAGTATCGAGTTCTCCCGTGGTCGAGTATCGCGATAGCTGACAAGTATCGTGATCTCCTGTGGTTGAGTATCGCGATACTTCACAAGTATCGAGTATCGTGTGATCCCTGATTGGGATACTTCACAAGTATCGAGTATCGTGTGATCCGTGATTGCGATACTTCACAAGTATCGAGTATCGTGTGATCCCTGATCGCGATACTTCACAAGTATCGAGTATCATGTGATCCCTGATCGCGATACTTCACAAGTATCGAGTATCGTGTGATCAAGTATCGTATATCGAGTATCGTGTTTTTTGGAGTATCGAGTATCTTGTTTCTTGTGTATCGAGTATCGTGTTGCTCAACTATCGTGTATCGTCTCATCCAAGTATCGTGTATCGTCTCATCCAAGTATCGTGTATGGTGTTCATCCAAGTATCGCCTATCGTCTTGTCGAAAGGTTGAGTATCGTGAACTTTTTGGGCCAAGTATCGTGACTTGAGATTTTATAGTCAGTCCTTTCCTAGCCAAATTTTTCTAGAATTCTGACCTTGAGCGAAGAACTCTAGAAGTTGGAGGTTGGCAAGGTTAAATAGAACTTTAAAGTGAATGAACCTAAGATCTGGGAGAATCCTAGGAAGCCGAAGGAGTGTGATCTCTTCTATAGGAAGTGTAGCGGAACCAAGTAGCCGTTCACATTATTCTGAAACCTCTAGCGAGTGAGAGGAAGAAATTCCTATGGCTTCAGAGGATATGCAAAACACTGTACCAATGATTGGCGTGATGTCAATTATTGAGGGAGAATATCAGACATCTTTAGAATATGTGACCACCAATCAACATGAGATACCCATATACCTCGATGGACTAAACCGATCAGTGGCCAGATTGAAGAAAGCTTCAGATGCTTACATAGTGCCTAGGCCAGCAGTTAAGTATGCAGGAGGATTGTATATGGATAAAAGGGACATCTAGTATGTTGTTACAGAACATCCTGAAAATATCAATGAACTTGGGGAAGAAAACACTGCTCCAAACCTTAATGAAGACGGAAATGAAGAGCAAATGACCACACCTAGAGGGAGATCTATTGTTGTTAGGGTTTGGAGAGGAGACCTGATTCCCCAAGATGACTCCTTAATGGATGTGTATTTGATCAATGGAATGGAGCATCTCCTTAGAGCCCACTCTTCATTATGCGAAGAAGCCCCTAACCCCGTGACTGTCTATGAGTTACAAGATCCTGACTTCCCCACCATCATCACATATTTGGACAAAAACCAGAGAAGGTATTGGCCCCTAACAGATTCATAGAGAGCCGGGTTGAAATATCAGAACATTCCAGTGTTTCCCCCGAGGGATCAAGCCACTACTTCACGAAACCCACATGGAACCTCTCAGAATAATTCATTTCAACAGTCAGGACAAACACAACAAACTCAAATTCCGGTTAGACCACATGTGCAGTTTGCTATGCCTGCAAATAACCCTAATTATTGGCCTCAACCATCTGTTGACCCATGGAATGGAATTCCTGCCCCAGTTAGACCACCTGTAGCAAGAGGACCTGGTATACCGATAGGGAGACCTGTTTTCCCTGTGATGCCTAGACCGCCTGAAGAAGGAAGAAGATTAAGGCCAATTCAAGTGGCCAAATGCATGAGAAATCACTATGATGGCTCTACTGAACCTTACAATCATATAGCTGAATTTAAGCAAGTAATCAGAGCCGAACAAGTAGAAGACTTTTTGATCCAATATGAGTCTTTTGGTCTAACTTTGACGGACACAGCTTTAGCTTGGTTCTAGCCATTAGATCCTAAGAATTTTCAAAGTATGGAACAAGTCTATCAAGAAATGATTGAGGAATTCACTAAGTCTGGAATTAAAAACAACTCGTCATTGTTGATTCATAGCTTTAAGCAAGCTCCTACAGAATCAGTGAGATTGGAAGCAAGAAGATTCAAGCAGTATGTGGATAGATGCCCAGTGGAAGAGAGGCCTACTCAAAACAAAATGGTGCATTGAATGGATCATTAAGATCTTTGGTATATGTAAAAAGAGTTCAAACTTTGCAAGAGTGTATGAAGGAATGTATCAACCTAGAAGACAATCTAGCAGAGGATCTAAAAATACCTCAAGGTAGTATCAAAAGTGAAGATTCAACCAGCAGCAGATCAAAACCTAAGAACAATGTAGAGGAAATAGCTGACTTAGTAGCAAAGAAGTTGAACGTTCAAGGACAGAGGAACTACCCCAACAACCCAATTAGAGTGCCCATGCTTAGAAGATGTATGCATTGTGGAGGTGATCATCCTTGTCATTTGTGCACTAGGGGAATAGTCCCACCACCTGCCTATGCTTACAATAGACCACCCGTTCCAGGCCCTTTACAATATTGCAGCATAGAACAAAAATACACAAATCACAGCTCAAAAAATTGTCCTTACAATAGGCAATCAAGACCTGCACAACCTGTCATGAGACCTTACAGATACCCTCAGAGAGATCAAGGAGGTGAAGCCTTTAGATATCCCTTATATCAACAGCAGGCACCTGTACCACGACCATATGCTTATCAAAGTTACAATCAACCACAACCGGTGTTAGGACAACAACCACCCCATCCTCAGAATGTTGTCCCAGTAAAAATGGCTCAACCTGAAGAAAACCTAGAGAGAGCAATAGTCCCAGCCACACCATTGCCTAGTAATGAACCATATGACTCATCTTACGACCATAGTCAAGGAAACTATCCCAGTTATGAGAGCTCTATGATAGAATATGGACAAATGTACGAACCATATGCCTATGGCATGGAAGTGCCGGATAGTCCCTATGGATATGAGCAGGACTATGTGTCATTGATGTACACAGCCCCTAGGGCATTCATACCCCCCCGACCCATAAACAGACCGCCTGTACCTAGAGGACCATGTTATAGATGCGGGGGTGATCATTATATCAGAGAATGTACACTACCAAACCCACCACCACCACCACAGCGAGTCTGGGAAGGATACTGTAGTGATTGTGGTAAAGAACACCTTTTCAGAGATTGTCCCAAGAACCCCAACAAAGTTAACTCTAACGTGCAAATTAATGTGATAGAAGTGATAGAGTCGTCAGGAAGTGATAAGGAGTACACTGTACCATTGAAAGCAATAACTAGAGCCAAAGCTAAAGAGACTCCAGACAAAACTAAAGGAAAGGATCAAGGTGACAAAGAAAGGAACATACCTACACCTCAAATAGTTGAAGACTCGGAGGAGCCTGAGAAAAGTGTTACAAGTAAACGAACACAAAGATGGAAGAACCGTAGAGATAGGATGAAGGAAAAGAAACTACAACAAAAGAAGGAAAATAAAAAGAGTGAACAAAATCCAAAAGAGAAACAAGAAGAGGAAGAAGAAATTCGGAAAGGAAAGTAAAAAAAAGCAGAGGTAGGATCAGTTTTAGCAGATCCCATGCTGGAAGCATTAGCCATGTGGATTCAGGCGTACAAAGCACGAATAAGAGCAGGGCCTACCATCGAACAACATGAAAGAGAATATCCTAGAGGTGACCTAGAGAAGGAAAGGTTGGAGATATGCAAAAAATTAATTGAAGTGGCTCAACATACCTTAGAAAAACCTGTCCTTCGACTACCTAGTTCACGAATTCCTAAAAACGAATTCCAAGAGTGTGTCATCCCTAAGGACCCCGAGAAAACTGAAGCAGGTGAGACACATAATGGGAAGTATTGTGAGGATACAAGGGAAGGCTCCATTGTTCCCGAAGTAGAAGGGGAATGGCCTAAAGATTTGTGGGCAAGAGTCCAAGAAGACCGATGGAAAAAAGTGGAAGGAATAGACCCACCCTTTGAGGAGCTAGAAGCAAAAGGGGAAATTGAAGACTCCATAACTGAACTGAATTCAAAAGAAATAATACCAATTGATCCAAGTAACAAAGAAAATGATAGTGTAAAGGTTTTGCCAAATTACACAGGAGAGTACGAACATAATTCATAATTATACCGCATTCCCTCAATGAGAAAAGAAGAACTGAACCCATCTGTCAAAACATCGGATATCATACAACACCTTAGAAAGGTAAAAATCCCTTGCACTCTGACATTGGAAGAACTGTTAAAGGTCAAACCACATTTGAAGGAGAAATTAAACAGTCAATTGGAGATCAAGGCGGAAGAGAAGGAGATGCCTGATGAAGTGGACACAGTAAAAATCCCAGTCGATAAGGTTGGAGATTTTAGTGAGGGAGATGAAGGAAACACGGGCCTTCCAATTACCTATAGAGGTTACACAACTAAAGCCATCTTAGATTCTGGAGTTGGAGTAGGAATTGCTACTAGAGAAATCTGGGAGAAATGGAGAAAACTAGCTCTAAGACCAACACGCATGAAGATACAAATGGCAGATGGACACACTGAAAGACCCTTGGGATTGTTGGAACGGGTAGTTTTTACCACTTGCGGAGTTGAGTTTGAACACACCTTAGCGATTTGTCAATTTGAAAGGCCTAGCAATTACGAAAAAATACTTGGAAGACCTTTCATGAGACAACTAAAGGTAGTGCAAGATTGGGGAAAAGACGCTGTATACCTACAGCATGAAGGAACCACCACAAAAATAAATCTCCACACATATACATATCAAGATGTTCCCCCTTACAATGGAATTAGATTCATAAGGAGGAAGATAATCAGTCGATTCATAGTATATGTTCAAGTGATCAATCATGGATGAACGAAGACACTCATCTATGGATATGCCAAACTGTGAAAAAGGAAGAGGATAGGAGGAAAGGATGGTAGCAAAGGCAAGGAGTTGCTAGATCAGTACAAGATCCAGCCTTTATGCCTCAAATATTCTTAGATGAAGAATTTGAACCTCATGGTTGGATGGAGATTTTAGCTACTCTTGATGTGTGTGTAAATGAAGAAGTGATAACCATGAATGAATGCATTGACGAGGAAGGATATGACGTTAGTCTCTACGTGGTAGTTCTTCAAGAGGCTGAGGAAGGGGAAGTGATAGAAAAGGAATGGAAAGAGGATTACGAGAGCATTGAAATGGAGCAAGAGCAAATGGAAATAGAAAGTGGAAATCAAGAAGTAAGTATCATAGCTAATGAAATAAATCGAGAACCAACACAGGAAGAGGAGCTTGGATTAGATAAAGCAAAAAATGACGAAGATAGCAAGCCTCAAGACCAATTTGAAGTGCTCGCCCACTTCAAAAAATATGAAGTAGAAGAGAGAAGAATTGCAATTCAAATGCCAAAACGAGAAGCACAGCCAGGAATAGCATATGACAATAAAGAACAGACCAAGAAAATAGTAGTAACCTTAGAGGAAGGAGAAGAACGATGTACTTTTATAGGACAGGATGTCTCAATGGAGGAAGAACAAGAGTTAATAGGACTCATAAGGGAATACAGGGATGTCTTTGCCTGGACATATAAGGATTTGAAAGGAGTAGACCCTTCTATATGTGCACATATAATCCCTATGACATCTGAAGCTAAACCTTCCAAACAAAGACCATACACATATAACGATGTTTACTCAACAAAGACAAAGGAAGAGATAGATAAGTTGTTAGATGCTGGGTTCATATATGAGATTGAACACACGGAATGGGTGTCACCTTTGGTGGTCATACCGAAAAAGAATGGTAAGTTAAGAGTATGCATAAATCTGAAAAAAGTAAATGCCGCTACCATAAGGGATAGTTACCCCATCACGGATCATCTGTTGGAAAGAGTGGCAGGGAAAGAAGTTTACAGTTTTTTGGACAGCTTTTCAGGCTATAATCAGGTAGCCATTACTCCTGAGGACCAGCATAAAACAGCCTTAGCAACTGAATGGGGAGTATACTCCTTTAGGGTTATGCCTTTCGGCCTAACCAATGCCCCAACCACTTTCCAAAGATTGATGTGCAATGTATTCAAAGAGTTCCTGAGAAAGAGTATGGAGGTATACGTGGATGATTTATGCACTTATTCAGCTATACGATCAGAGCATATCCCTGAATTAGAAAAGATCTTTGCCAAATGTCGACAATATAGAGTATGCCTCAACCCAGAAAAATGTGTCTTCATGGTTCGACAAGGAAAAATATTAGGAAATATTGTCTCTAAAAATGGAATTTCAACTGATTAAGACAAAATCAAAGTGATTTTGGATTTGCCAAGACCAAAGACTGCGAAGGAAGTCCAAGCATTTATGGGACATTGCGGATACTACCGAAGATTTATACATATGTATGCCATAATTGCTAGACCTCTTTGTGCATTATTGACTCAGTTTAACTGGACTGAAGAATGTGAAAAGGCCTTTAACGAATTAAAGAGTTGATTGAGTTCAGCCCCAATCCTTCGAGTACCTAATTGGAACAAGCCCTTTCACATTCATGTAGATGCTTCCAAGTTTGCCATTGGTTGCATCCTAGCTCAACCCATAGATGCAGGAAAGTTAGATCACCCTATAGCCTATGCCAGTAGACAATTGAATCAAGTAGAACGCAATTATACCACAACTGAAAGAGTAAAGAAGTTTCGACACTACTTATTGGCAAACAAATTCAAATTCTTCATTGATCATCAAGCCCTACTATACTTAGTCAATAAGCCTTGTAATACGGGACGACTAGTACGATGGGTTCTATTGTTGATGGAATTTGATTTTGAAGTAGTAGTCAAGAAAGGAAATACCCACATAAGAGCGGATCACCTATCAAGAATGACACATGGAGAAACACCCATAGGAGTACCGGATGATCTGCCTGACACGTACCTGTTCAACCTCGAAGTATGTCCCCAATGGATAGAAAAGTTGATCCCTATACTCACTCATGGACCTAAAGATGGGATCACACCAAACCGAACCCAAGACCTGTGGAAGGCTAAAAATCTCCATATCATTGCTGGAAGTTTGTATCACCAAGACTCAAGTGGATTACTCATGAGATGGGTAGAAGAAGAGGAACAAGAAATGTGGCTTCAAAAAGCACATGTAAATCAATGGAAAACTCATCTAAATGCTAACAGAACATGGCAAATGCTAAAGAGATTGGGCATATATTGGCCAACCATGCAGAGGGATGCGCATAACCATGTATCAGCCTGCCCAACCTGTCAATAACGGAATCCAGAAGAGAACTCCACTCTATGCTACTCCACTATAGCACCAAGATGGAGCATGCCTCTGGTGAAATTCTTGAAGACCCAAGAGTACCCAGAAGGAGCCACTTTAGCAAGAAAGCGAGCACTTGTAGAACAAAGCAAGGACTATGCTCTTATTGGAAAACAACTCTTTAAACGAGGAAGAGATAATCATTTGTGAATGTGCATTCATGAAGACAAGTATCTTGCTGCTTTAGAGATGGCACATACAAGAGCTGCAGGAGGACATTTTTCTGCAGATAAAACTGCAAAAATGATTCTCTTTGCAGGAATGTGGTGGCCAACTTTATATCAGGATGCGGCCACATATGTTCAACGGTGTGATACATGTCAACGAACAAAATATCCTATTAGAAGAGATGAAATGGCACTAAAACCCATGATGAGTGCAAGAGCTTTCACAAAATGGGGAATAGACTTCATAGGACCTATTAGCCCCCCAGCTAAAGGATCCCACGCCGAGTATATAATTGTAGCCACAGACTATCTGACCAAATGGGTTGAAGCCAAAGCTACCAAGAAAAACGATGCAAGGACTACGACCAAGTTTCTATTCGAGAACGTTTTCACTAGATTTGGATTGCCGGTAGAAATTGTAAGTGATAGAGGCACACACTTTGTGAATGAGGTTATAGAAGCCTTACTGAATGAATTCTTGGTAATTCATAAGAAATCAGCCCCTTATCACCCACAAGCCGATGGACAAGCCGAAAGTTCAAATAAAATCTTGTGCACAGTTCTCACCAAAATTGTGAACAATGGTAGATCTGATTGGGATAAACAATTACATCACGCTTTATGGGCATTCCGAGCAGCTTACAAGACCGCCATAGGAACTACTCCTTTTAACTTAGTGTATGGACAAAATGCTATTTTGCTAATTGATTTCTTAATACCCACTCTCAGAGTAGCAACAACTTATGAGTGGACAGGACATGAACTCTCAGCTCAATTGGATCAAATAGAGAAGTTACATGAAACTAGGTTACAAGCAGTAGCAGGGATTTATGCTGCTAAAAGGTGACAGAAAGCATATTTTGATGCTCATCTTATAGATAAAAATTTGACGGAAGGAGATTTAGTTTTGGTATATACCCTGAAACAACACGCTAATTAATCATCAATCGCATATCCACCAGCGGTGCCATCAGCTTAGCAACTCTAGATGGAGAAGTATTCCCAAATTATATCAGTGGATGTCTAGTAAAAAAATACTTAGAGCCACTGACTGAAGAAATGATGTCACGACTGATAACGGGTAAAAATAGACGTCTAGAGGAAGAAAGGATACGAGAGGAAGCCAGACAAGAAGCACTAGAGTGGACTAGGAAACGAAAAGAGTGGATGAGAGAGAGAGATGAGAGATAATGCTAAGGAGAGGAACTCATCCCAATGGCTAATTTTAGAGCCACTGAAAACCTAGGTCAACAAAGGACACAACCATATTTGAATTTGGGAGCCGAAAAAACGGAGTACCACTTAGTGGATGCTCTCATTAACACAGGAGCCGCTATAAGCTGCATCAAATTTTCATTGACTCAGCAACTCAAGGAAAAATTACGTCCATCAAAGGCACAGCTGATTGGAATAGGAGGAAAGATCACCAAGTGTATATGAGAGATTATCTTGCCTCTACACTTAGGAAACAACACAATGGAACAAAAACTCTTAGTATGTCACGATCAAGATTTATTGGAAGAGCTCGTGTTAGGACAAGACTGGATATACGAATATGAAGTAACTATTCAAGTGGCGTTAGGATACATCTCGGCCAAGGTAGGACATCGTGAAGTATTCAGCATGCTAGACGAACGACCAATCAAAGTTGCAAGTATAGAACAAAAAACTCACTCAAATGAACAAAGTGATGCATGTATGTTCACTAGCACTATGAAAACCCCTTCATCAAGTACTTCATGTGAGGATACACAGAAGTCTGCTTGCATGCCATTTTCTAATCTAGCAAGTCACCATCAGGAAGGAAGATTCTAGGCACAAGGAAAATTAGTATGGTCTAAAGGCAAAACAACCAAAGATGAATAGCTACAGGACAGAGAAAGAGTCTACATGTGCTTCAAAAACCATTCCAAGGTTCAAAAAACAGATAAAGCAGACGAACAACATGAGAAGCACCATATTCTTCAGGAATGTTAGGAATACAATCTGCCCCAACAGTGTGAAGCAGATTTGGATGCCGAAAAGCAAGACAAGTTGTATGCATCAACCAAGTAATTCGAGTTGCACACATATGGAGTTACCAGAATCCAAAGTATGCATGATAGGGCCACATTACAAGGCCAAGCATTCGGCACCTTCTTTTTCTACTTTAGGATAGTTAAGCACAAATTTCCTCTTGGGAAATAGGAGAGCACTTGTACATAATCTAAAGAAAATTATTAAAAAATTAATAACCGCTTCGGCTATGAACTAACTTTTTTGTTTTTCTTTTAGACAAAAACATAAAAATACCTAAAAATAGGAAAAAACTGAGGTATTACCTTTCTCACACCCACGGGGAAGGGACGACACCATTCACGCGGAGCATTGCCAATCTTATGAAAGACAAATGAAGGAGAATTTTGATACTATCTTGCCACTAATTCATACTCTATATTGAGTGCAGATGGCATCTACTAATTCCGAAGCGACGCAAGAGGAAGAGGTCCAACTTCTTCCATTAGAATCAATAACAAAAGCAAGAGGCCATTGGTTTCTGGATGACCAACCAGTATCGGATCTCATTTTCATGGCCACTATCAAAATCATGGACAGGGATCACTACTTCCCTATCATGTCCCAAGACTTTAAGACAATCATACAAGGATTACCGCGCATGACAGATGTCTGGACACAAGCAGGAATGGATGCATTCCTCAGACTACCTATTTATCTACCGGATTTTCAGAGATGTACGCAAGTGATGAATACACTTCAACCTGTCTCGAATAAGCTGTCAGTTCCTGAGGCACGAGTACTAGATAAAGTTGGTGCCTGGAAGAAAATTCAATTCACTCATGAGTTGATTAACAGAGCTTTCGGGTGGAATCAAGAGGGAATCACGAATGTCAAAGATGAATGTCATGATCCGAAAAAGAGATCCTTTTTGGAAATCAACAGAACTGATATTGAAGAGGCTATTCGCTTAGTGCTCCAGCACTTTTGTTTTCCAAGCATGCATAGATATACAACACCTCAAAAGATTGTGGTGCAACTGCTCTCACATGCTATGAGGCAAGTCGGCAATCAAGTAAATATGACTCCATATGTTCAAGAACGTCTATTTGAAGCAAAGAAGAAGTGGGGTCAGAAAAAGTTTCTGAATGGTAGCTCGGCCTTGACCCTACTTATTTATGAGGCACTGGATATGAAGAACTGCTTGCGTGTGATGCCAACCTCAGTAGAGCTCACCAAATATGCCAAGTCAGTGATGGTTCCAAAGAAAAAGAATACAGTCATCTCTATGAACAAAGCAGGAACCAGTTCAAAGAAACCCATGAGGGGTACAAAGCGTCTTAGGAAGGAAGAAGCCCAGGCTACACCCCAATCAAAGAGGACACACACATTGCCACACATTCTTGGGACCCAACAACCAATTACTAAAAGAGATCTCTCCGGTGCCCTAGAAGAAACACATCAGTATATGCAGGGGCAAGTAAATTTGAATATCCAAGGTCACCATTACAGGCAAGCAAGCAAAGAAAGGAGAATGAAAGATAAAGAACAGACTCCTGAACAAGTGGCCATATATAAAGAATTAGGTTTAGAAGATTCTAGCCCTGATACAGAATCCAGTCATGAAAAAGACACCCTAGATACGGATATACAAACAAAAACGCACAATGAAGATTGGACAGAGATTAATCAAGTTGAAGTCACACCGGAAAACCAATAGTCGCAAGCAAAGAACATAGAACAACCCCGTGACAACGTGCATGTGATTCAATTGAATGACCAAACAAAGATAAGCGTGAAAGAAGTTCTCGTGGCAAATCAAGCTCCCATGCCACCTCTCAAAGAAGAAATACAAACTCCAGTGAACGCAGACTCAGGACTACTACAAAACAAAGAGCCAACTGTGATTGAAGTGCCAGATGATACACCTGAAGGCAAGATTGACCACATGGAGGCTGAGCCGAGGATCCAACTTCATATCAGGCAGCCCCATGACACCACATTACACGTGGCTCAAGGGAAAGATGTGACAACAAGAGCAGAACCTAGTATACCTACCACTTGGTTAAATGTGGATGTCACTCAATTAAAACCTGTTGTCAAGCAAATGATCCAAACGACCATGGATACGCAACAACAAATGATGGATACAGATGCAAATTACGACAAGGCCACGAGGGAGAAGAGTCAGTTTCAAATCATGAGTGAACAACTGTCCACAAATCTCATCCACGCCCAAAAAGAGGTTACAGCCAAAGGAACGGAGTTACTCGCAGTAAAAGCACAATGTGATACATTGATGACACAGCATCATCAACTCCAGGCACAACTGACAGATTTACAAAGATTACATGAAGCGAGTGAAGCAGACAAAGAGAGAATGAAAGCTAGAAGCAACTTACTGGAAACACAACTAAAGGTGTACATGGAGGAAAATGACAATTTACGAAACAAAAATAAAGAATTGATGAAGTCGTTGCTATATGATCAACCTCTCGAAAAACAAGAGACTACAGATATTGACCAAAAAGAATTAAGAGACTAGATTGCGAAATATGCAGAATTGCTGAAACAAGAGCAGGCATTAAGAACAGAATGGGAACATAAGTACATTCAAGACACCAATGAGCTCCAAAAACAATTGAATATGGCCAATGGTAAACTTGCCGTAAGTTATAGTGAAAACATGGATCAGGTAGCAGAAATCGGCAATGAGTTGCTTGCGACAAAAGAAGCACTCCAAGTAGCAATGCAAGAAATAAAAGAAAAGACTAACCAGCTTACAAAATTAAACATGAAAGTAACAGAACCAACACCAATCGGGACACCAGTAGAGCCAAGACAAGAAAATCCTACTGACGAGGTAGAGGTACGTCCTTTATCTCCCCCAATTTATAATTCTCCAATAAAAGAGCAGATGGAGGAGCCAAATGATGATCATCCAATGCCATATACTGCAGAAATAAGTAAGAAGGAACGAGCACTATTGGTGTCCCAGTTGACAGAATATTTTGAAGATGAAGTCATCAAAGTCATGAAAGAAGCAAAGATTAAAGGTAAAGACTTAGAGAAGATCATGAAGCCTTTCAACATTCCGTACGGACTGATGAAAGAGAAAACAAGACACATCAAAAAGATCACACAGAAAAATCCAAATGAACAGCTGCACTTCAAACATGACACATTCACTTATACTCAAGAAGAATTTCAAGCGGCACAGCCTGTTTGGAGAAGAAAATTTTTGGAGAAACATCCTGCATTACGGGTGCACTAGCAAGCGGCACCATATTTATTATAGGTAAATCCTTCTTTTTGTCCAACACCAAGGCACAGAGAAGCACGAGAACTTTTGGATATGCAAAAGACTGGCGTAATCAATAAACAGTGGCTAAACTATCCACTACTTCCAAGTCCACCGCATAACTATCTACCAACGGAGGATTATATGGTAAAGACCATCAAATTTTGGCTGCAGAGTTATGCAACAGTACCAGATTTAACTATCAAAATGACAAATAAAATACTCAGTATGATACTTACAGTGTTAAAGGTCTTCAAACACGCTGCATATACATTTTTGAACTTCATTGGCATTAATCAGGGAACAGACATTCTTGTTTTTGATTTGTCTATTATGCCTAGCCGCCCTACCATAATGGCCTATTATTCCAGACTCATGTTTTTGCCAAGTACATACATGCAGACGTTCGAAGAAGCCTTTTTCACAGGGTTTTCTGAAATTGATTCAGAGATCTTTTTAAAGATGTCATCCAACCTGAATGCCAGATTAGTGGCATATGAGCTAAGCTTCTTTGCCGATCATAGACAACCGCCATATGACGGTGTGAAAGCTGAACCATGGAACCAGCTAATGATATGTGAAGCCAATCTACTTAATGAAACAAAGCAAAAAGTCTATAGAACATACTCCCGTCGACTCTCAAAGCCTGTCGGGAACGACAGAGTTCAGGAGGGGGGAAGTGTTGAGGGAGAATCAAGCAAAAAGAAGAAAAGAAGAAGACAACGAAAGAAGCTTCACTAAAAAGATCATATCCGAAGATACATCTCTGCAAGAAGCCCCGCAGGGGCGCAACACCCATATCTGCACAGAGCTCCGCAGGGGCACATATCAAGGAAAAAGCACGTAGGTGGAAGGAGGAACCAGGGCCAGGAAAGTATCCATGAAGATTTGCAAGAAGATATCCAGCGGTTCCGAAACCACAAGAGGGTGCTTCAACCTCTTGATCTTTGGAAGGTCCAGATCGAAGGCCTAAGGATCATATCCTCATACCTTCCACTGGTAGCGTGCGTGGAAACCCGACTTATTAGGCAGTACAAATGCATCAGGCCCAGAGGATGTAAAACAAGAATTAAGAAGAGGCCATCAAAACTGAACACCTGTTTAATAAATAGGCAAAACTGACCAAGGGTTGCGGGTGATGAAAAGAAAAGAACAGGCAGTACAAATGCATCAGGCCGAAAGGATGTAAAAGAAAAAATCAAGAACAGGGCCATTAAAACGGAATGCCAGTCCAACTAGTAGGTAGAACTGACCAAGGGATGCGTGCGGACAACAAGGGAAAGACAAGAAGTAAAGCCTATCAAGGGACGATAGAGACAAAGAGGGGGAGAGTGTTGTAGAGCAAAGAGAGCACAAGGCAGAGAAAAAGAAGGGCCTCAAAATTTTTCCGATTTGGATACCTTATTTTTGTACCATAATCATTCTGTAATATATTTTCTGTTGTAAATGCATTAGAGGAGTCCTCTAGGTCCCCCACAGAAGATTAGTAGTTTACTCGTGTAGATTAGTAGGAAATTAGCCTTTTAGTGAATAAAGTGTCGGTCTCTTGTGTGAAAGGACCATTTTTAGGGCACATGTATATAAGTCAATTCGTGACTCTTTGTAGGGACTTTTTGCCATTGTGAGAATCAAGAGCACAGAATTTCGAATTTGTGTCTTCTCCTCTCTGTATCATCTTCTTTGTGAGCTGGTGTGCATGTGTGTTGCTTGGAAAGAGTGTTTGAAAGTGTTGTCTATCCATGAGAGTGCTTGCTTGCTGTAGTTAAGGTGTATGTGAAGTGTAGGAAGTGCTGAAGTGTAGGAAGGTCATTCCCATGACTCCATATTTTGCTCATAACTTAAAGTAGAAGTGTCAAAATTGAGTGAAAATACCACCATTGGATGCATCTTCTCGAGAGCTTCAAAACTCATATGCTATTCGCTATATTTGGAGGTCGGAGCTGAGAGAAAAGCTCAATTTACTGTTGGCTGCTGCTCCAAGTATTGTGACACCATAACTGGTAGTTGAAGCTTGTTTGGAATAGTCTTTGCCTTGTTTGCACTCTTTGAGTAGCTCATTTGCATTGATCATCATTTGAATGCATGTCTTCATACACTCGGCTAGGTTTTGATACTCATTGGATTGATAATTAAAGCGTGAATCCCCACTATATGCACTTGAAGGGGATTGAGGTACAGTCTCTTTCTCCACAGGTCCCTAAGTTGGTTCTTAGGAACACAGGGAGGATGTTTCCCTTGAATCCGAAAGAAAGATGAGTCATTTAGAAGAGGAGAGGAAGAAAATGTGGGTTCGGTTCCATCAAGTGGATGATGAGATTTTTCAACTCCAAGGCAATGATGAGCGAAACAAAGAAGGGATAAAGGATTTAGCTGCAAAGTTGGAGGCATTAAGAGGTGTAGTAATGAATGGTGGTCTTCTAGATCGCATCACCTAGCTTGAGAACGATGTTAGTAAACTGGCTCGCCATGTGGAATCTCTGCGAGGCAGAGGTTGGATGTGAAAGAGGAATCGACGAGGTGATGGATGTCAGTAGGGACGGCTTAGGTCTGATTAGGGGTTGCTTTGTCAGGATTGCAAGTCAGGAATCTGAGGACGGACGGACCAAGTCTATTGTATGCTTAGGACTGAAGTGGCATTTTTTGGGGTTTTCAGGTCGACAAGGTAGCTAGTGTGTGTGGGTTTCGAGAGGAAAATTTGACCATGGCATTAGTGGTCGGATTTTGGCTTGAGTAGCAGTAGAGAGGAGATGTGTTTCATCAGGATGTTTGTTGGAGTTAGACGTCTGCAGGAGCATGCAAACAGCACAAGGAAGAAGAAGAAGCTTGGAGCACAAACACACAATACTGAATGTATTACTAGAGAATGTACAAAGATAAGTAGCCCATTAGGGCAATAGGCATATATACAAGCCGGGGGAAAAGAACCTCCTAAAGAGGGAAAAAAGTGCCCCGGTGGTCCTAGTGTGTTCACTCACATCACTACCTAAATATATCAACAAATCCCCCCTGGGAGTGATGCAGTGAACAAGGAGCTGGCACTCATGTATAAGGAAGTGCCAAGCTATGTGGAAAGCACTCCACAAAAGGAAGTAAGCCCAAAGCTTTGCGGAAAGCTTCAAACTTCTCCCTAGGCAGAGCCTTCGTGAAAAAGTCTCCAATGTTCTCCTGCGTGGGCACATATGCCAAGCTGATCTCCCCAGTAGAGAACCTCTCCCTGACATAGTGATAATGCACCTCAATGTGCTTAGTGCGAGCATGGAACACATGGTTCCTCGCAACTGCCAATGTGCTTTGACTGTCAGCGAAGATGGTGAAGACTGGCCAACACCCAAATCAGCCATAAGGCGTCTGAGCCACACACACTCAACAGTCGCTGTGAAAGCTACCCTATACTCAGCCTCACAACTGGAAGTGGCCACAGTAGGCTGCTTCTTGCTCAACCAAGATATACATGAGCTACCAAGCATGAAGCAAAAACCACTGGTGGACATACGAGTGTCATAGCAACCAGCCCAATCCGAGTTAGAAAAAGCATGCAAATCTGGCGGTAGTGATCCCCCCTTGGGATAAAACAACCCAAGTAGCTGGGTACCACTCAAGTAGCGAAAGATGCGCTTAACCGCCTTCCAATGCGTGACTCTTGGGCAATGCATAAACCTACTCATCTGTGAGACAACAAACTGAATATTTGGCCGAGTAATGCATAAGTAAATCAAGCATCCAACAGCCTGCTGATAGAGAACAACATCAAATGCATCTCCAGCATCATGAAGACTCAATCGTAAACCTGTCTCCATAGGAGTGGCAATAGGCTTACAGTCTTCAAGGCCAAAACGCTGCAATAATGTGTCAATATATTTCGTTTGACACAAAGCCATTCCACCATCAACTTGCATAAATTGAATGCCCAAATAGTGATGCAAATGCCCCAAATCAGACATCTCAAATGAGGCATGCAAATCAGCCTTGAAATCAACAATACGCTTCTCAATAGGACCAATGAGCAGCATGTCATCAACATAGACAACAATGATCAGAAGCACATCATTAGCATGCTTAACATATAAGGTGCTTTCAGTTGGACTGTTCACAAAACCATGTGCAACCAGATAGGCATGTATCTTCTCATACCAAGCACGTGGTGCTTGCTTTAAACCATATAATGCCTTCTTTAACCTGCACACCTGGTTTTCACGCCCTTTCTACACAAAGCCACGGGGTTGAAAAACATACACTTCTTCATTCAAGTCCCATTCAGAAATGTTGTTTTAATGTCCAACTGATGTACATTCCAACCATGATGGGCTGCAAGTGCACAAATGCTCCGAACAGTAGTCATACGGCATGTAGGTGCAAAGGTCTCATCAAAATCAATGCCTCTTTCTTGCGCATAACCCTTTGCAACAAGCCTAGCCTTATACCTGTAAACTGTACCATCACGTTTACGCTTCATCTTGTATACCCACTTAGTTCCAATGGCCTTCTTGCCAGGAGGCAAGTCACATAAAGACCATGTACCATTCTTCATTATAGCATCATATTCAGATTGCATGGTAGCCATCCAATTTTTTGAATTCTGTGCTTCATCAAAGAAACAGGCTCATTCTCATCACAGAGACTAGACGCAGCCATAGCATAGCAATCTGATGCAAAGGAGGCACTATGAGAGCCTGAACGAGTACGATATGACAAAGGTGCATCTAATTTGCTGTCACGCAAAGTCTGCACAAGCCATTTTGGCATAGTTTTTGCCTCCTCAATATCAGTTCTCTCATCAACAAGTGCATCATGTGAATCCGCATTAGAAATAGAATGATCTGCATCATCATATGAAACCTGGAGAGGCTGAGAAGTTGCCTCATTACGACCAGCACTAGACTCTCCACCTGTAAAAGGAGGCATCAACGTATCATACATGTCTTTGGAGCTAACAGATGTCTCCTTAGTACATGAAAGCAATGGCTGAATAGCATCTTCCACAAAGACAACATCATGGCTAACCAGAATGTGTTTAGTCTGTGGATGATACAGATGATAGCCTTTACTTTCAGAACTGTACCCAACAAAAATACATTTTAGTGCCTTATCATCCAATTTTCTGCGATGTTGTTCAAGCACTAATGCATATGCCAAACAACCAAAAACACGCAGATGAGCAAAAGATGGCTTGTGGTCATGGCAAGCCTCATATGGAGTGATAGACTGCAACACTTTAGTGGGACACCTGTTCAGTACATATGTTGCACACATGACAGCCTCAAGCCAGAAACTATGTGGTAAAGCTTGACTCTTGACCATGCACCTCGCCATCTCCATGAGTGACCTCTTCTTTCGTTCAGCAACTCCGTTTTGTTGAGATGTATACGGCACTGTACACTGGTGTTTTATCTCACGTTCAACCAGAAATGCATTAAAATCAGAAGACATATATTCCCCCCCTCAATCAAAACGGAGGGTGCCCATTTTACATGCTAACAGATTTTCAGCCAAAACCAAAAATTGTTTAAAGAACATGAACACTTCGGACTTTGCTTTGAGTGGATATACCCATGCATGCCTGGAAAAATCATCAATGAAAGTCACGAAGTAAAGGTAATTCCCAAAAGAGGGTGTCTACATAGGACCACAGACATTACTATGTACAAGCTGCAATTTCTGCGTAGCCCGAACTGAACCATCTTTTGGAAAGGAGGAACGCTGCATTTTGCCCAAAATACAGCCTTCACATACATGTTTTCCAGGTGCCTCAAGCTCGGGCAAAGAAGACACCATATCAGATTTCTGCAGGCGTAGCAAACTAGCAAAATTCAGATGACCAAAGCGTGCATGCCAAAGCTTTGCATCTGACATAGCCTGAGAATCATGAACTGCACATGCCGAATCATTCACAGATCTTTTATAGTCTATGAGCTTATACAGCCCAGGACATAAAATGCCAGAAGCAATAATCACATCGCCATTTGATAGATCATGAACTGTACACCTGTCATCAACGAACTTCATAACCAAGCCAATCTTGGCTAATGCAGAAACTGATAACAGACTCTTCTTGATCCCTGGCACAAATAAGGCATCTGAAGGTGAAAGAACTACCATCAGCAGTACTCATAATGATCTTACCAACTCCCATAACATGATAAGAGGAGTTGTTGGCGCATGTGACAGTATTCCCTGTAGGGGCAGGCTCGAGTGAAGAGAAGATTCTGCGCTGCGAGGTGATATGTTTGATCACCCCACTGTCAAAGTACCAAACATCTGAGTCCACTGCAGACATGCACTGCTCATGAGAAGATGGGTCAAAACTGCAAATAGTAGTAAACCCCCATTCTTCTTCCTGCACAAGATTAGCAGACTCTGTTTTTGGTGTAGAGGCTTCTGCAACAACCATTCCAGCCTCCTTTTTCTTTGCCTCTTTTGCAGCCAGTTTTGGACAGTTCTTTATGATATGATCATTCCCTTTACAGTACTTGCAAAACAATTTCTGCTTTTCTGATTTCTTCTCATCTTTATCCTGGTTCTTCGAATGTGCAGCATTTGCAGATTTCTGCTTACTAGTAGAAGAGCTCCATTTTCCTTTGCCCTTCTAACTAGCCAGGAAAGCTTGATCCGCAACACGCATAATGGACCTGTTCTGCCTGGACTGATCTTCCTGCAACAAAACAGAGACTAACTCCTCAAATGATAAGGCATTCGGATTGCCTTTCATCATCAACCGAAGAGTAGAAGCAAAACTCTGATATGAATCAGGAAGACCATTCAGAACGGTCTGCACAAGTGAGCTATCTGATATAACCTCATCAGCGGAAATCAATTGTTCCTTCAAATCTTTGATCTTCGTTAGGAAACTGTCCATAGAATCACCTTCATTCATGGGCTCACTCTCCAACTGTTTTCAGAGGTAAGCAACACGAGCCTCATTCCTAGCTTGGTACAATGTGGTAAGTGTATCCCAAGCATCCCTAGCTGTTCTGCAAGAGCGAATATGAGGAATAATGGCACGTTTGACAGACAAAGCTATCAATGCATGTGCCTAGGCATCTCTCCCATCCCAACGAATTTGCTTTGCAGTAGGTGCAACAGAAACAGCAACACGAATAGGAATCTGCAGAATATCATCTTCGACACCATCTTCATCAGCTCCAACACCTATATTTGCAGTACCTGTCGTTACAGGTGTAACAGGACGTCTTTCAACACCCTTCATAATGTTCCACAATCCTTTTGCAACCAAAACATGTCGCATCATATAAGCCCATAATGGGTAGTTGGTACCATCCAACTTATCCTCAATAGCCAACATACGGAATACATCACTACTTTCAGCCATGGTCGATGAATAAAATACCTTGATTCAAAAAATTGATTGTATCTCAAAAAGTTGAATAGAACTGCCCAGAGGAGTTCTACTAGACCTGTAGCAGACTTCGAGACGCTTAAACTGGCAAACAGAAATTGGTATATACCTTTGGCACAAAAAGATGAAATAGCCTGCACAAGCACTACGATAGTGCATTCAGAGGCCGAAAAGAGCTCAGATTGCAATTTTGGCACCACAAAGCGAAGTTGTTTTGATCTCGGAAGCACGTTGAGTATGCTCACCAAAATTCGTGCGATTCTGAGACTGCAAACGGAGGAGTGTCGACGGCGCCCTAGATGAAGCGATGACCTTCTCTGATACCAATTGTTGGAGTTAGACGTCTGTAGGAGCACGCGAACAACACAAGGAAGAAGAAGAAGCTTGGAGCACAAACACACAATACTGAATGTATTACTAGAGAATGTACAAAGAGGGCAATAGGCGTATATAAAAGCCGAGGAAAAAAACCTCCTAAAGAGGGAAAAAAGTGCCCCGGCGGTCCTAGTGTGTTCACACACATCACTACCTAAAGAGAGAAAAAAGTGCCCCGGTGAGGTGATGGATGTCGGTAGGGACGGCTTAGGTCTGATTAGGGGTTGCTTTGTCAGGATTGCAAGTCAGGAATCTGAGGACAGACAAACCAAGTCTGTTGTATGCTTAGGACTGAAGTGGCATTTTTCGGGGTTTTTAGGTCGGTCCTTTAACAACAACTGTGATGTGAGACAAGAGAGTTGGAAGGGCATGGCTGGTATTGTGAATGGATTTTGATTGATGTGTTATCTACAGTATATGAAGTCAGGTTATTTCTCACTGTAAGCATTGAACTCTGGGATTGAAACTTGAGAATTTGGTGAATGTGTGCTTATTATCCTCTTGTGGAACCACATGCCATTAAGGAGGAAGATCTTACCATGTATAGACAAAGAGAAAGGTAACCTTTGAAGGGTAGATTCAAGAGGTGCAACCATATGAGCTCCAACAGCCAGACTTTGCACAGGTCAAGGGAAGCTCCAAAGCACTAACAACAGTAAATGAGTGAATGATGAACAATAAGGATCCATAAGCTCACTAACATTCAGTGAAGGGCAAGGAACTATAGACTAAATGACAAGAGATGATCTGCTTCAAAGAAGACTATTGACAGTACGTAGCACTAGAGGAGGAAGCTCATTGTTGAAAGGAGAAATGAAGTGGGAGTAGCTTGCAGCTGACAAATGGTACAAATAAAGAGGGACCACTCTCATGAGTAAGAGATGATGATGGCTATAGAAAGATATGTCTGAGCTTTGAAGATGGGCATTGTATGTCATCTTTTACTACGTATATTTCTTTTTATGCTTCCTTATTTATTTCCTTTGAGATTGCGTAAAATTCCTTTTGTCTGAAACCAAAGTGTTGGGGATGGCTTATGTAAACGATTTCAAATTGGTCTTCATGAAAACAAAACACTATTATTAAGTTATTTAAATGAATGTGAGCATCGTTCTTTTAATGCACAAAATAGGTGAGAGAGAAATCGAAATCTTTCACGTTTTGTTTACTGTTTTTTTTTTGTTTGCACTCACACAAGAATGGCTATGAAATATGGAATGCATGAAACTTAGAGTTGCAATAGTCATGTGAGATTCATAATCGGTTCATTTTGCCATGCATAGGAATTGAGTGTTTCCAAGTGATTCGTGACAAAAAGAGCAATAGAGTGACAAATTGGAGACCCTACTCATGCAAGTCGATTTCAGTGCCCATAGGATCATGAAAAGGACTTTTAGTGGAAAAAGTGGGCCATAGAGTCAAGATAGGGTGAGATAAGACCCAAAAAAATACGCTAGAAAAATAGGCCTGTGGCCAACTTATAACCTCTTCATTTGGTGATCCTACTAGGGATCCCGAAAGAGGGCATATTCATGAGCAATTGTGGACTCAAAGTAAAAGAAAATGGCCTAGTACAAGTTAGTTGAACAAAACATAGGTGTGTGTGAGACACTTTCCCTTGGACTAAGAGACTCAACACCTATCTTTTCTACGGGTATCTCTGGTACCTTCTTTTGTGATCCTATTTGTGAGGGAGTAGTAGCAAGCTCAGGGAATTGATTTGCTACGTGCTTCCACAATTCTGGTTTTACCTTTAACAATTCCTCTAGAGTGAGATTACACTGTACTTTGGTATTCTTGATTACTTCCGTGTTTCTAGGGATTACTGACTCTTCATTCCTCACTATTATCGTGGGTTCTCTCATACTAATAGACTTTTCTTCACAAGGTCCTGTGAACTGAGGTAATTCATGCAAAGAATTGGATTCAAATCCTGTGTGTTCACTCAACTGCTCTTCCTCTACATCGTCATAAATCGAGGGAATGTCTTGGGGAAATTGCTCCTGCATGTCGTCTATTTCTTGAATAGAAGGATGGGTTCCTTGTTCTTTTCTCCACTTCTCTTCTTGTATTTCTCTCAAAAATTCAAGTGAATATCTATGTATGGAAGACAAATTGTCTTCCCCTTCTGTGTTGGGTACTTGAGACAGGGATGGTGTATTCCTTTCCTGTGTCTCTGGGACAATAGGGTTCCTATGCTGATCCTTTTTCTCTTTGCTCTCTATCAAGTATTCTAGCCTCTCCATTAGTCCTTGAAAGTGTAGTTCAGGTTTTGCCATGTTATTCCAATTAAGATATCTAGAGGCTTCGAACAAAGCTTGTGCTAATTCTACGATCTTCATGCAAAGTTTAGTCCTCTTTATTTCTAAGTTTGCTCGAGGGTAGTTCTTACTCATTTCAGCTACTTGAGGTCCCTCTTTTAATCTAGCCTGATATGCACAAAACATCATGTCTAGGTTTTCTGGTATGGGTTCAGCTAAAACTGATCTTGATTTCTGAGCTGGATTTTCTTGATTCAATTCTTGTGAAGTCAACTCTAGGATTTTGGCTCTCGACTCTTTTAAACTTCCTTCCAACTCAGTTATCTTTTTACTCCATTTTCTCTTAATTCTTTCTCTAGAATCTTTCCAAGATTTTGTCTTTTTACTGCTAGATTCTGCAACTTTACTACTTCCGGTTATTTTCTCTTGATTAAGCTGTTGGTTTTGTAAGAGCGCTTGGGCTCTTGTTATAGCTTGGATAGGCACGTATGTAGGGTTGATCCATCTACATTGTTCACAATACCTATCACGTTGATCGCTGTCACATTCGAAGCGTTAACTGGGTTCTTAGGACAATCTTTGATTATGTGCTCTTTGCCACAATCGGCACAAAAGCCTTGGATGTTATAGTACTGTGATTGCCCTGCTATCGGAGGATGTGGACAATCCTTTATGAAGTGATCTCCTTGGCATCTAAAGCATGGTCCTCTAGGGCCCTGTGGTCTTTGCTGTCTCAATTGGGGCCGTGGGTTTGGATTTGTGTACATCACATGAGCATAGTTGGGCTCCCAACTAGGTTCCACTGGTGGACTATCATAATGATGTGTCTCCATGTGTTCTAGTGACTCCGTGTAATAAGCGGGTGGACTATCTACATGAGTAGAGTCAAAATTGTTTGAGTTCGGGTCACTCTGTGTGATCAAAGGTGAAGAAGGCAATAAGGCCCTACTTAGGTTCTCTTCTGTAGCAGCGTATTTCACTGAGATGACATTCGCTGGTGGGGGTGGCTGTTGAGCTAAAACAGGTTGAGGTCTCTATTGAGCCTGATATGGGTAGTTCTGTGGAGGCCTATAGTAATAAGGCTGAGCATTGTATTGGCCTTGATACCTACCTGGCTGAGCGTATGCTTGCGGGTAGTTCTGTCTCATTGCTTGTTTGTTATATGGGCAGTCCTGAGCCGTATGATTCGTGTATCTTCTCTCAATAGTACACTATTGGCCACTAGGGTTGGCTTGTGTTTCTGTTGCATTGGAGCACACATTTGCCATATGATCACCACCACAGGTGTAACAACGCTTGTTTGTTGTTACCCTAGGCATCTGTTTACTAGAAACTCCTAGTTTCTGGGCCACTTTTTCTGCTAGATCCTCTATCGAGCTAGACAACTTTGTGGATGCTAGAGATGAACAATCTGTGTCTTTATAGACTTTCGAGAGTTCCAACTCATCTCCTAAGTTATCTTCAATGTCTATACAGATTCTCACACACTGCTCTAGCGTTCTGGGTTCTTTTAAGTACACGTAGGAGCGTAGTTTAAAGCTCAACAAGCCATCTAGAAACAATGACACTTGTTTGGCCTGTGAAGGTAACTCTTGTACTGGACATCTTTCCACATATTGTCTAAACCTACGTCCTGCGAGTCTAACTGTTTCCTGAGGGGTCTGTTTGAAGCTATGAATCAACGAAGACGTGTCATGTCTGATCCCACTTTTAGAGAATTCTATGATGAATGACTCTAAAAAGTGATGGATGTCTCTAAATTGCCTCTGTTGCAAAGGTTGGAACCAAGTTAAAGCTGTGTTCTTTAACGTTAGTCCAAATGCGTTGTATTGCGTGAACATGTCTTCGACTTGTTCGGCTCTTAGTACTTGCTTGAATTCTGCGACATGGTCATAGGGATCTCCTGTCCCATCAAAGTAATTTTTCATGGACTTAACTAACTGAGTGGGTCTTAATATTCTTGCGTGTTCACGTGGTCTAGGTAGAGGAAAATCATCTCTACCACCTGGCATTCTTTGTCTTTCCACTTTGTCCGTGTCTATGGTCGTTCTATCTCTTCCTATGGGATGATTGAAGCTTACTTCCGGTCTTTCTTTGTTCTTTTCTCTTTGCATGCCATGGGCTGAGGATGTTCCTGCCCCTTGTTGGCTCGCGTTTATGTTTGCTCGAGATCGAGGGAATACTAAATCACCTCTCCATGTATATGTGTTTCTAGCATGGTCAGGCACCACAAAGACTCTTTCTGAAGTCTCATCCAGGTATACAACCTTTCCAGGTGTATCCGGGTCATTGAACTCGTAGATTATAATGGAGCCTACCTCACTAGGTTGTTCCGTTTTGTATCTCCAAAAAGCTTCATCAGTTTCTTTATTTACAAACAACTCTATGCTTATGTTGTCCTGAGGGGTCCAATCTGGAACTAGTACTCGTGTCAGTATAGATTTCCCTCTAGGTGTTCTTGGTTCTTCTAATGGTTCCTTTCCTTGAGATCTCGCTTCCGTCTCTAACTGAATCACGCCAAACTCATTCGTATTGTTTGGCTGCATACTTAAGATGTACATCGTTCCTTCCTTGTCTATGTATGCATCTCTCTCGAATTTCACCACTAGACGTTCCAATCCAATGGGTTGATTGGGGTTGTGCATTTGCACCACTTGCCTTCGCAAACCATCCTCATAGATGCGATCACCTAAGCGGTTGGTTCGGAGAAATTCTAACTGAGTCCTATAGGGTCCTTCTGGTCTTTCTAAGTATGCTACATTTGACCGTCCTTCTGGTCTTTCTGTGCTAAATGCCATTTCTGATTCGCTAGTATCTGAGCTCTCGTAGGGATAACTAGTGTTCAATTGTTGAGCCCACGATCGTGTAGTGGTTCCTACACTGGCTTCTGATGATCTGAGGCTTCGTCGGTCTGACTTACCTATGTGTTTGCCCGATCTAAGGTTCATGAATTTTCTTCCTTGCAAGCTCAGTACACTCTCAGATCGTCAATGATTCTTTGATCTTTCTTGATTCTTTTTAAGTTTCTTTAGATTCTTGTCTTGATGTATGCGTCAGGAATTTGACTTTCCGTGGTACTTTTGAGTTCTCGTTCTGTCAGACTTAGGTTCTTTCCCTTAGGTTTTCGTATCACACACCTTTACTTTTAGTCTTGGACTTGAAAAATTTAGTCTCTTTAACTTGAGGCGTTCCTATCGTCTTGAATCCACAATGCTAACGTTTATCCTAAGCAAAAAATTGACTGAGGGGGTTGAGTAATCTTCCGACCTCGAGTCAGCTTTTCTGGTTGCTCTGATGCCCAAGAAGCCGCGCTTCCCAAGCTTTATGCCCTTCACTGCCTTGCTTTGGTTGCCTTTGATTGCCTTTGCTAGACCTGGAAAAATCCAATATTAGACCAATATCACAGTGGATGATCACGCACCTAAGTTTATACACTTTTAAGTCCCTTAACTTTTGGCAAAAATTTTCTTCCCAAGGCCCCCTTTCTTTCCTAGTCCCAACTATGTCAACCTCAAAAATATCCTCTTAAAAAATCAATGTATTCTTAAAAAAAAAAATAGTTGAGGTCACGTAGTACTCGTAAAGAGCTTTCTAACGAGCTATTAAGCTCAAAAAACGGACTTCGTAAGGGTCTCGTCGCGATGGCGTGGCTAGTGAGCGATCGCGATGGTCTAGCTTGCCACGTGGCACTATCGAGGCGATGGCATGGGCCAATCGCAATGGCGTGGGGTCGACGGGATCGTCGCGATGGTCAAGGACCGTCACGATGGTTCAAGTGAACCGTCACGATGGCGTGAGACCGTCGCGATGGTCCGGCCGAGCCGTCGCGATGGCGTGAGCCAATCGCGATGGTGTGACACAATCGCGATGGTCTGAGCCAATCGCGATGGTCCACCAAAGTGTGAATTTTTGAAATGCAGCAATGGATTCCTAGAGGTGCAAGGGTCGCCTACACGCCCATGGACTCGCTTACCTCAAATTTCGAACTTGGCAGACCATCGCGATGGTCTGACACAGTCGGCAATTTCTAACAAAAAGTGATTTTCTTACCTTTTTGCAGCCTTCCTGATGCACTAGAGCTCTGTACCTGCAAGAAAACTCAAAAACACACAAGTACACACAAGCACAAAAGCTCTCTCTCTCTCTTGCACATGCACAAATGAGGGGAAATGAGGAGAATGAGTGGATATGGTGAATTTTCTGATTTTTTTGGAGTTGGAGATGATGATGCAGTGATGAAGATGGAGTGTGGGGGAGGTGAAAAACACTAAAAACTAACTAAAAACAACAACAAAAACTGAAATTTTTACCTTACAACGCCACTTCTTGCTATACTCTTACCATCACACATTCCTCCTAGACTCGATCCCCGGCAACGGCGCCAAATTTGGTGTTGCTGTAGCACAATGGTGAGAACCACGTTAAGAAGCTCCACCTCCTTAATGTCAATCCGCAGAAGAGATAGGAGTGATATGAAGATCGTGAATGTGAGATGAAATGAGAGTGAAGGTGAGAAGCATAGAGATGCACACACACACTACAAAGAGACAAGCAAGACACAATGGAAGGTGAGAAATCAACTCTATTACTCAAGAACACTCTTACAAGCTCAAAATAGCTTTAAGCTCTTCTCTACTCGCACAAGCTAACCTTAAAAATGAGCTCTCTAGCTCTTTTTATAGTTTCTAGACTATTTTTGACCGGTTTCACATCTAGTGACCGGCATAGTTAAAAAATAGGTCCTATGCGCTATTTGAGAGGGTAAACGGTGTCTAAAAATAACCAAAATTGATACGCTCATTCTACCTAAGCTCCTCAAGCTCGAGGACTCCTCGTCTTGCACAAAATGGAGCAAGAAATTAAGAAAAGGGTTTTTCTATATTACATATGTTACAATAGTGATAAAAATCACTGTTGGAAGTTTTTGAAAAGTATTTTTAAACATAATTCTTTGAAAAAAAGATTTGATAGGATCCCTGCTCCGTCTTTACATGCTTCCGCATCTTCTATGCCTCTGGCTACTGCTACTGCCAACAGAATGCATGAGAGTAGGTGTACATAGGTGAGAGCATGTGTGGGTATGTATATGCATGTGTGTGTGAAGTAGGTGTGTAAGAAAAAAAAAGGAAATTATGTGGAAAGGTGTGCCTATATGAATGTGTGTGTACACATGCATGCATAATGGAAGTGTGTAGTGAGACAAAGAACAAAGGGGACAAGAGTGCGTATGCGAGGGAAGAAAAGAGAGTCTAGGGGTGTGCGTGAAAAGGAGAAAGATTCTAGGGACGTGCGAGTGGAAGGTGTATGAGCTAGTGCATAAACAAAAGAAGTATCAATCGAGAGATAATTGTGGCTGCGAGGTAATCCAAGTTGGCCAATTCCAAGGGGTTTGAGCAAAATAAAGGTTTGTATAATTATCTTTCTCTTGGGCATTAGGGCTCATCATTTGGCATGTGCAGTACATGATTCTCAGGCTATGTCAGATGCAAAGCTTTGGCATGCACACTTTGGTCATCTGAATTTTGCTAGTTTGCTATGCATGCAGAAATCGGAAATGGTGTCCTCTTTGACCAAACTTGAGGCACCGGGAAAACATGTTTGTGAAGGCTGTATTTTGGGCAAAATGCAGTGTTCCTCCTTTCCAAAAGATGGTTCAGTTTGGGCTACTCACAAATTGTAGCTTGTAGATAGTGATGTCTGTGGTCGTATGCAGACACCTTCTTTTGGAAATTATCTTTACTTTGTGACTTTCATTGATGATTTTTGCAGGCATGCATGGGTATATCCATTGAAGACAAAGTCCGAAGTGTTCATGTGCTTCAAACAATTTTTTGTTTTGGCTGAAAATCTGTCAGCATGTAAAATGGGCACCCTTCATTCTGATCAAGGGGAGAATATATGTCTTCTAATTTTAATGCATTTTTGGTTGAACGTGAGATAAAACACCAGTGTATAGTGCCCTATATAGCTCAACAAAATGGAGTTGTTGAATGAAAGAACATGTCACTCATGGAGATGGCGACGTGTATGGTCAAGAGTCAGGCTTTACCACATAGTTTGTGGCTTGAGGCTGTCATGTGTGCAACATATGTACTTAATAGGTGTCCCACTAAAGCACTGCAATCTATCACTCCATATGAGGCTTGGCATGATTGCAAGCCATCTGTTGCACATCTATGTGTTTTTGGTTGCTTGGCATATGCATTAGTGCCTGAACAACATCGTAGAAAATTGGATGATAAAGCAGTAAAATGTATTTTTGTTGGGTAGAGTTCTGAAAGTAAAGGTTATCGTCTGTATCATCCACATATTAAATGCATTTTGTTTAGCCATGATGTTGTTTTTGTGCAAGATGCTATTCAACCATTGCCTTCATGTACTAAGGAGAAATCTGTTAGCTCAAAAGACATGTATGATATTTTGCTGCCTCTTTTTACAGGTGGATAGTCTAGTGTTGGTCCTAATGAGGCAACTTCTTAGCCTTTGCAGATGTCATGTGATGATGTAGATCATCCCATTTCTGATGCAGATTTACATTATGCACTTGTTGATGAGAGAGCTAACATTGAGGAGGCAAAAACTATGCCAAAATGGCTGGTGCAAACTTTGCGTGATAGCAAATTAGATGCACCTCTATCATATCATACTCGATTAGGCTCTCATAGTGCCTCTTTTGCATCAGATTGCTATGCTATGGCTGCATCTAGTCTTTGTGATGAGCATGAGCCTGTTTCATTTGACGAAGCACAAAATTCAAAAAATTGGATGGCTGCTATGCAATCTGAATATGATGCTATAATGAGGAACAGTACTTGGTCTTTATGTGACTTGCCTCCTAGCAAGAAGGCCATTGGCACTAAGTGGGTTTACAAGCTGAAGCGTAAACCTGATGGAAAAGTTGACAGGTATAAGGCTAGGCTTGTTGCAAAGGGTTATGCGCAGGAAAGAGGCATTGATTTTGATGAGACCTTTGTACTTGCATGCCGTATGACTACTGTTCGAAGCATCTGTGCACTTTCAGCCCATCATGGTTGGAATGTACATCAGTTGGACATTAAAACTGCATTTTTGAATGGTGACTTGCATGAAGAAGTGTATGTTTTTCAGCCCCATGGCTTTGTGCAAAACGGGCATGAAAACCAAGTGTGCAGGTTAAAGAAGGCATTATATGGTTTAAGGCAAGCACCACGTGCTTGGTATGAGAAGATACATGCCTATCTAATTGCATATGGTTTTGAGAACAGTCCAACTGAAAGCACCTTATATGTTAAGCATGCTAATGATGTGCTTCTTATCATTGTTGTCTATGTTGATGTAGAGCCCATTGCCTAGATATCTTTGGACTTTCAGCCCATCCATTATCCATTGGGGATAACGTGTACAATTGAACAACTAAGAGCCAATACTTCCAAAGAAATTTCCATAGGACTAGTTGCTTTACTTAGAAAAACCTTAATTTTTCTCTAGGACGTTATCGCTTTTAAACCCTAAGCAATTGTTATCAACCACCTTGGGAACTTTGAAGTAGTCAAGAAGCATGAGAACTAAGGAAGTACTCTCAAAATCTTTTGCTTCTCTATAGATATAAGTGAGATAGAATATTCTGGTCTCTATCATACAAAGGGTCTTAAATCTATTTTAATTACCACAAGCTTATTGAAAAGATGAGTCTGTGTGCTAGAAAGATTTTAGGAGACTCCATAGGTATTCAATTGAACCACATGGATTTCAATTTTTATTGTTTGCATGTGAACAGAAAGAATTTTGGTGCATCATCAATGCTTGTGAGCATAAGTGTGTCTAATATCAATTGCTTGTGATTCGTCCACCTATGTGAACTTGACAAAGCATTATTCATATGATTTTAGGATAAAAAAAGACCATATGATGAAAAAGTGCTAGTAATGCACAAAGACACAAAAGTGAAATTAGAAATAGGAATATTGATAGCAAGGTATCTACTAAAGAGAGTGTGATTTCATCAAACTTAATATCAAGAACCCTGTTTGATACTTAAATTAGAGAGTGAACCCAAAGACTTCCTATTCCATAAACATGCATGATCTGCATAGACAGATAAACTTCTTATCGAAGGTTGAGGGTGAGTATGAAACTACCCTCACCTACAAGAAAGGTAATGGCCATCTTGCTCCTTTTTTTAAGGATCCATGGGGTCATACATTGGTCAAGATAAAAGGCACCAATGCTAGGGTAAACCTAAGCCACCATCTTGATGTGAAGCAAGAAAGTAATGATTATGTGGATAAGACATGTGTGTTATATGTATTCCATGAGGATCTAGAGAGATTGGATGAGTATGGAAATGAAGTCTCAGATGAACCACCAGTCACCTCTAGTGGTTGAACAAGAAACATAAATGCACATCCACACATACAAGGTGTAGGAAGACCTACTATTCAAAGGAAAAATCCTCCGGAGCTTCAAATGCCAATCAAAAGACTTGAGCTAGATACGATTCTAAGGCCTACATAAGTTTCCAACTGCATGAGAGATTTATATGATGGGTATGTATATCCTCATGATCATGTTGTAGAATTTAGACGAATTCTCTAAGTTGAACAAGTAGATGATTGAATCTTCTGATAGATGAATTCATTGGAGATTTTTATAACCAAGGAGATAGACGTGACACGTTTTCATTGATCCAAAATTTTAAACAATTGGGTTTGCAATTTGTGAGATTGGCCACACAAAGCTGCAAGTAATACATATCTAGATGTCCTACTTGGGAATTGCCTGCAAGTAATACATATCTAGATGTCCTACTTGGGAATTGCCTTCAAAATAGAAGATGATATCCCTATTTGTAGGTGGATTACTCAATCATGAGATGAAAAAGTTACTATTAATCAAGAAAACATTTACAATAGATGAATGCATTAAGGAATGTTTTTACCTGGAATATAACCTTGAAATAGCCAAGGAATTTTTGAAAAAGAGTGATTACAATGCTAATGTTCAATCGAACTCATTTCTCGATGATGAAATAGATAAGTGGAAACAAAATTGCATCTCTCTTTAGGTCCAGATAAATGGGTCTCTCCATTAGTAATAGTTCCCAAAAATAATGGAAAATTTTGTGTGTGTATGTGTATGAATTTCAAGAAACTCAATGAAGCAAGCATTAGAGATAGTTAGCCATTACCGATGACTGATCATCAATTGGAATGGGTGGCCAGAAAAGAAGTCTATATCTTTTTAGATGGATTATTAGGATATAATGAAGTATCCATTACCCCCAACTCATGATTGCCAAATTTACATACTATGCTCAAATCCAAAAAGTGTGTGTTCAAAGTGCACCAAGGTAAAATCTTGGGCACACGCCATCACGATTGGCCCACGCCATCATGACGACTCACTTGCCACATGTCAAATTAGACCATCGCGATGATACCAGGTATGCCATCGCGACGCTTCAAGTTTCGACCATTGCGATTGGCTCAAGCCATCGCACCTCATGACCATCGCGATGGGCTCACGCCATTGCAACGATTGCATTGACCGTTGACCATCACGAGAGGGATCAGGCCATCGTGACTGTTCATTAGATAGACCATCCCAACGCTTCGCACCTTCAGACCATCGTGACGGTTCAACTAAGCCATCGCGATGGTCCCAGACCATCGCAATTATCTCAAACCATCAGGATTGTCCACTCTAAATGTCAAAATTAGGGTTTGATTTTTTGGGCTATTTTGAGGCTATTTTGAGTGAATTTTTGGGTGATTAAGCTTATTGGAGACCCCTTAGCTCATATTTGAAGAAATACTTGTTTGTCAATTTTTACCCCCGAGGGCCTGAACATCCATAACTTTGTCATTCAATGTCTGTTTTTCGAGCTTCATAGCTCATTAGAAAGTTCTTTTCGAGTGCTACATGACCTTGATTGTTTTATGTAAGAATAGCACATTGATCTTTAGATAAGATAATTTGAGTTGGACCCATTGGTGGGACTAGAAAAGAAAGGGAGCATTTGGGAAACTTGGCCAAAAGAAAAAGGAACCCTTAAAGGTGTATGTATCAAAGTTCTTGAGCATTAATTTAAGAATTCGTCTAAACATTGGATTTTGACAGGTCTAGCAAGAGTTATCCAAGGGCAAGCAAGACAGGTGAGGAACGCAAGGCTTGGGAAGTGCTAATTCTTGGGCAGTAGAGCAATCAATGAAGTTGACTTGAGGTTGGAAGAATACTCGACCCCCTCAGTCAATTATTAGCTTGGGCTAAATGTCTAGCATTGTGGATTAGATTTGGATGATGATACGAACGCATCAAGTCCAAGAGACTTAATTTTTCAAGTCCAATACTAAGATAAAAGTGTGCGATATGAGAACCTAAAGGAAAGAATTTAAGTTTGACGGAACGAGAACTCAAAAGTACAACGGAAAGTTGCCTTTTAATGTATGCAATGAAACAAGACAAGAATTTAAAGGAATTAAAAACAAAACAAGCAATTAAGAACAAAGAAATGTTGACGATCAGAGTGTGTATTGAGTGATTCAAGAAGTAAATTCATGAACCTTAGATAAGGCAAGCATATAGGTAAGTCAGATCAACGAAGCCTTAGATCATCAGAAGCAAGTGTAGGAACTACTACACATTTGTGGGCACAACAATTGAATAGTTACCCTTATGAGTTGGGCTCAGATACCAGTGAGTCAAAAATGGCTTTTAGCATAGAAAGACGAGAAGGAGGGTTAAACATAGCATATTTAGAAAGACCCAAAGGACCCTACATAACTCAATTAGAATATGTCCGAACCAACTAGTTAGGTCCGCACCTCATGACCATCGCGATGGGTTCACGCCATTGCAACGATTGCATTGAACATTGACCATCACGATAAGGCTCACGCCATCGTGACTGTTCACTAGATGGACCATTGCAACGCCTCGCACCTTCTGACCATCGTGACGGTTCAACTGGGCCATCGTGACGGTCCCAAACCATCGCGATTATCTCAAACCATCACGATTGTCCACTCTAAATGCCAAAATAAGGGTTTGATTTTTTGGGCTATTTTGAGGCTATTTTGAGTGAATTTTTGGGTGATTAAGTTTATTGGAGACCCCTTAGCTCATATTTGAAGAAATACTTCTTTGTCAATTTTTACCCCCGAGGGCCTGAACATCCATAACTTTGTCATTCAATGTCTGTTTTTCGAGATTCATAGCTCATTAGAAAGTTCTTTTCGAGTGCTACATGACCTTCATTGTTTTATGTAAGAATAACATGTTAAAAGTGTTATTTTCCATCACAGACACTTTTAAGTTCTTTTCGGGTTCTTGGGGATGGTAGGGGTCTGATAAATCAGAGGCCATGTATCTTATTTTCCCAATTAACGTATCAAACAAGCATTACGTTTTATCCAGTGTAATCTCTTCTACAAAGTATTAGTGTCATATTCCAGTTAGGTTTCTCACAGTATGCAATGCCGAGAGTAATGATTACCATCATACAGATTTAATATCGCCAACGAACATTACTCTGTTAATCACAAATTAATGTAACTTAACAAAGTAAGAGTTACAGTACTCAAGATTTAAGAACGCTGCACTACGGCGTCTCCACAGGCCGCAAATCGCCCAGATAGACAGTCTGGCGATTCTATTTTCTCACCTTCGGAGAACCACTGTAATGTCTTTTCATTAATTGATAAAAAGGGTACAACATTTCGCTACGACCTTTCGGTACGTGCGGCATAGGAAAATATAATATTTACATAATGCCAATCCGGCGACCTTACACTGGCACGCACGATGGACTTGAACCCGCAACACAAACAAAATCAAGGCTCGTCTATGATGCCTTGGATATACATGGTTCTAGCTAATTTAAAGGTTCTAGAAATCTTCTGTTTGAGCGAATCTAACATCAGTTTGAGTGTCTCCGGCTCTACCAGTTGTGCATCAGTTCGAACTGAACTGGCCGCAATGACTTGACTCATCAAAACTTCAGCCTGGGTCTGCAAAAATTCCTCTTGCAAATAAAAGTCATTGGCAAGGGTTGCATCTTGGCTCAGTCTCATATCATTAATTTGATTATCAATTCTTGATAGTCGGTCTGCTTGAACTCCCAGCTGTTTTTCTCTTCTCTCTAGCTCCTGAGCTTGATATTGAATTGTCTAGTAATACACATCTCTTTCCTTCTTAATTCCTGTTATCTCCTCTTGAAGTTGAATAGTCAGACTCGGCTTGGCTTTAAGAGCAGCCATCTCCTGTCCTCTCTGCACGACTTCATCAAGCTGGATTTGAGTTTCTTCCAAAAAATTTCCAATTGCCACTCTAGCGTCTTCTTTATCCTGTACTAGTTGTTTTAATTGAGTAATCTCTTCATCACAAGCTGTTAACAAAACATCCTTGGCTTTTAATTCGACCAATGTTGCATCGCGCTGAGCAATGACTGTGTCTTGTTCTGCAAGCCTAGCTTGAAGTTGCTGAAGTTGCATCTGCAAAGTATGGTTTTCTGCTTTAATAGCATCTGCTTCCTCCTGTAGTGGGGTAATATCAGCTTCGAGAACATCAACCTTGTGTTGCAGCTCCTGTCTGATATTGTCAGTGGCCATCTTTAGTTGCATTGGTAACTGCTGCGAGAATTGGATAAACAGGCGACCCATCGATTCAAGTTCATGAAACATTGGAGCCAGAAGAGGAAGAGGAGGAAGTGGTTGGGATGAAGAGGCTAATAATAGATGAGGGGAAGACGGTGGAGAATAGGCGGGAGAAGAAGATGGAGAAGGGGGTACGTCGAGAACAATAGGTTGGACTAGAACAATTGGCTCAACAATTTTCATGTTGGAAGGAAGTGGGGTAGGCACCAACACGATTTCGGTGGGCTGCTACGTTGTCGCTTCAGTTCTGTCAATGACAGCATCAACCAAAGCAATCACTTCATTGACAATCTCAGTAACAATGTCTTGCACATCATCTTGGGTTTGCTGCTGCGAATCCTCCCTAGAAGAAATTTCTTCAGATTCGGTGGTGGACGCACTTTGTTCTTGCTGTTGATTCTAAGAAGAAGGACCAGAAGACTCCACGTGAATTGAAGTGGCGGTGTCGTGGAAGACCTCTTCTTCATGGCCGACATTGGAGCCTTGCATCTGGCTCTCCGACGGACTTATACGGGTGCATTTCTAGCAAAGAAGTTGGAAGAGATCTTCATCCTCATCCTCCTCATCTTTGAGCACTTGAACAGAGTCTTCATGGAACAAGATAGGAGCGGTTGGAGGCAGCTGCATGGCTTGGAGTACCGGAAAAAGAAAGGTAAGGATATGGGGTAGACGAGAGCATGGAAGATCACCCTTATTAACGTGTTTAATAACCGTAACACATTCATGGTGAATGCGTCGGAAATAAAAAGATGCAAAATTGACAGACTCGCGAGAAGCTATGTCAATCATCGAGTAAAAGGGACACGAAATCCCGTAGGTACGTTTTTGCAAATTCAAGATAGCAACTAAAAATTGCAATGCAGTACGTTTTGGATTAGGGAGACAAAGAATGGCGTATTCATTAGATGAATGCCGTGGGAATAACGTGGTCATGGTAGCGACACGAAGGAGAGGACCATTCTCCAATCCTTCCCGAGGAAGTCAGAAGGCATCGGCAAACGAGGCCAGAGTGATCACTACGCGTGTCGGTAAGCAAAGGATAGGCCAACTCTGCTCCGTAGCAGGTGTGGCAGCGATAGCGGCAATAATCTGTGCATAAAATGGGTGACACTCCACTGAATGCCAAGGAAATTCAGCGAAGTTCAAGCGACCACGAATACGCAAATACTCACTCACTTCAGGGATGAGTCCTTCACGGAAGGTAGCAACATTGGCTAATGCTTCCATGATGCGCACGCGAAAGCACAAGAACATAGAGAACACAGAAAACACAGAACACAGAAACACACAAACACAATAGGGATTAACAGTGGAAGAATTAAGATTAAGTAGACACACGACAACGTGAGGTGATCGAAAACCCTAATCATCGTGCGATATTGAAATGATAACCTCATAATTATGACGTGCATGCATGAGCAGAATTAGTAACACAGGGCGGCGATTAATCATATTTAGATATCAAAACGAGGAGAGTTACAGTCTATATTCAACCAAAATACGGAAAGAAAAAGAAAATAAGTGACACGCGAAAAAACGAAGAACATGTCAGCGGTGATGAGGCACGCGGTTGGTGATATGGGCATAACTTTGAACCATTAATCGCTTTGGGAAGGGAAACTCCGGTCAAGGTAGTCAACCGAAAAGTAGCTGGTCCCACTTGCTTACTAATCTGGTAAGGACCGAACCACCGTAATTTAAATTTCCCAGCAGAACGATTTGCTTTAGCATTATAAAATAGCACAAGTTGGCCCACCGTAAAAACTGGAGTCTTGAGGAAACGATCATGGGTACGGGCTTGCCGCAACTGAACTTCTTGAAGAACCAGCAAACTTTCCCAACGATGTTCATCCAGGGCTCTGAGTGCTTCCAACCGAAATGGCAAAGAGTCGTCGGGCAACAATTTCTGAGTGAGGGCCACGTGTAAGCTTGGCACTACAATCTCCATCGGCGTGATTGCTTCCAACCCATAAACAAGCTTGAAGGGAGTCATTCTGGTTGCCACTTTGTATGTAGTCCGGTATGCCCATAAAACTGCGGGAAGTAACTGGTCCCAACGTTCTGGAGATTCCACGATCAATTTGCGAAGCATAGTCAACAGAGTCTTATTGGTGCTTTCAGCCAATCCATTGGCACGGGGATAGTATGGTGAACTGAATTTATGCATAATTGGAAAAGTGTGCATTAGTACTCATTAAATTTTTGGCAAAATGTGTTCCTTGAGCGGGATTACATCCTTCATGAGGCATTTGACCACCGAAACAGCTGTGGCTGACCGTAAAGCCCAAGCTTCCGCCCACCTGGTGGCATAATCCGTACAAGTCAGTATATATCGATTGTTGCTAAGGGTTGCTGGTGGTGTTATTGGCCCAATAAAATCAAGACCCCACTTCTGAAAGGGTTCCAAAGGTAAGACAGGTTGCAGAGGAAAGAGGTGCCTATGTAATGGCTGTCCAGACCATTGACAAGTGTCACACCACTGCATAAACTGAGTCATGTCTTTGTACATGGTAGGCCACCAAAGCCCACTTTGCATAATTTTACGGTGAGTAAGATCGGCTGCAAAATGTCCACCCGAGGGTATTGAATGAGCCATAGCCATAACTGAATCTGCTTCATGTGGTGGGATACAACAAAGTAAGACACCAGTATGATCCATGTAGTACAGCTGTCCTACAATCAACCGGAATCTGTGACTATAAACCGTAATTTTTCACCGCAAAGCAGGGGGAGTATGAGGAGGAAGACATCCATCAGTTAGAAAAGTGAGTAACGTATCATAGTAGGTAGGCGGCACAAGAAGCTCTGTAGATTCTTCAACAGTTAGCTCAGTAACGTAAATTGCCGGTGTAGTGTCATCAACCCCCACCGGAGCTTCACCGGAATCCAACCAAGATAGAAAATCTGCCAAGGCATGTGCGGTGCCGGATCGATGAATAACTTCATAGTCGAATTCCTGTAATAATAAAACCCATCGAGCCAAGCGACCACCTAAATGTTACTGCCAGACCAAATACACAAGCGCGGCATGATCCACGTGGAAGGTGAATTTTCGGCCCAACAAATAATGCCGGAATTTCTTCATAGAGTACACCAACCCGAGACATTCTCTTTCGGTCACTGAATAGTTTCTTTCAGCAGGGGCTAATCGGTGACTTGCAGAATAGACAGGCCGAAACCACTTATCAGTTTGCTGCATTAAAACGCTTCCAATGGCTATGTCTGATGCATCGACAAAGACATGGAACAGACGTTCCCAATCAGGGGGCTGCAAAATTGGAGCCAACGTCAATAATCCCTTTAACCGATTAAATGCAGTCTGGCATTCGGGAGTCCATTCCTACTGTCGTGGAGTACTAGTCATGAGCCGATTAAGTGGTGTTGCTAAATAAGCTAACCACTGTAAATGTCTACCATGCCACCGGATCTGGCCCAGGAAGCGCATAACTTCTTTCGGTGTTGTAGGAACTGCTGCCTGCAACACGGCTGCAACTTTATCCGGATCGACTTGTATTCCTTGTGCAAAGATAATATGTCCGAGTAGTTTGCCACAAGAGACCGCAAAAACTGACTTTGTCGGATTCAAGCATAATCGGTATTCGCGAGATACAGATGCGCCGCAATTTTCCCAAATAAGGAAAAGTCATCCAGATATACTTGCATAAAAGTAGTCAGGTAGGGTGAAAAGATTTCTTGCATACACCGTTCAAACGTGATAGGAGCGTTCCTTAACCCAAACCACATTACCATACAAGCATAAACACCCTAATTCGTGATGAAAGATGTTTTCGGTATGTCTTGTTCTGCCATTCGCACCTGGTTATAACCATTGTAGCCATCCAGAAAGGAGTACATCTCATGCCCTGCCACTCTGTCTAGCATTGTGTCGAGAAAGGGGAGAGGAAATGGATCAGGTACCGTGGCCGCATTCAGTTTCCGGTAATCCACACAGATATGTTCTTGTTTATTTTTCTTCGGAACAATCACGATCGGAGATATCCATTCAACGTGCTCGATTGGTACAATGAATCCCACCTTCAATAATCGATCGAGTTCTGCTTTGACCTGTGCTGCATGATTGGGGTTCATTCGGTAACTAGATTGTTTAATTGGCTTCACCTCTGGTTTGAGCACTACCCGAAGTTGATAGATCCGCGGATCAAGGCCTTTCATATCGCGATAGTCCCAAGCAAAAACATCGGAAAACTCACGCAGGAGTCGGATCAAATCTTCTTGAAATGCCTCAGACAATCCCGGCTTAATCTTAACAGGTCGCGGGTTAGCCTCATCACCCAAATTATATGTTACTAACTGATCTTCCGAGACATAAAATTATCGAGGTTTCACCAGATCGTTGGCTGACTCTAAAAGCTGATGTAGGGTGGCTCCATCCATAGCAACACTATCATCTGCATCCGCCTCTCCGATCACTGGAACAACTGTACACGCTGTCGGACTCCACGTGTCCACTACTGATTGAAGATCTACAGTACCTAAGGAGATCAGATCTTTATTTTTTTTCAAAAACGCCTCTTCTTCATCGTCAGATAAGCCATCCAACATGTGGACCGGCTCCGCTACATATGGTCTGGCATGAAGCTCGTAGGGTTGGATGGCATCCAGTTTAACAACATAGTTACGGTGATGATCTTTGAAAGTCAATTCCTACGCTGACCAATCCTGTACAACTTTGGCATGTTTCAACCATGGTTGACCGAAAAGGAGGTTGTAGTCGAGGTTGGATTCTGGTAGTTCTAAGACTACAAAAGTCATTTTGAACATGGTACCTTGCAGAGTAATCGAGATATTCCGTACTAATCCCATCGGATGGACTCGCGATTGGTCTGCCATTCTTACAAAAAATTGGACGGGCTCGATTTGGGTCCACCCCAATTTCTTGCAGAGGGCTGCAGTTGCTATATTCACACCGAACCGCCATCAATTAGCACTTGAGTAATCTTTTGATTTTTATGCCAAATAGTGATTAATGGGACTGAATGATCCACCGTAGAATCAGTTTCCAGTTGTATTGTTGCAGTCGTCGGAGTATCGGGAGATCCAAGACTGACTCGTTGTTGAAATTGCTGCCTAACTCGTGGCACCAATGCGAGAAACTATCCCAAAGGGAGTGTAATTGAAGCCTTAGATAGAATCTCCCATACTTGATCTGTTTGAATCGTACTCCTCACCGCTTCTGATGATGATTCTGCTGTTACTAGGTTAGGATTTTCTTCATTCGCTCTCGCCTTTGGCAGGGGAACCTGTGTTACCGGAATGGGAACAGGTAACACAATTTGCTCTTTAGCTGCCCATTGGCTAGCTTTGGTATACATTCGCTTCTGCTCATGGATACCAGGTTCGAACACCTCAGCTGCTAGTTGCAAATGCTTACCCGATCTTGTCTGGACCACTACTACTTGTGATTCCACTGGTGAGATGTAGACCATGTTGGTCATCAGGTTTTGACGCTCCTTCTTCCTTTTGTCGTATTCTGCTGCATCCTTGCAAAATCTCCAGATGTGGCCAATCTCACCGCAAAAGTGACATCGAGGTGGTGGTAGGGAAGTACCGTCCGCTGATGTACCCGCCTGCCATCGATTGGCATTGAAATTGGTATTCCGTTGTCCCCGGTAATTTTTGTATCTTTGCGATTGATTGTTTCGCATCTGTGGTGGCACGTAATGGGTGGCTGGCTGACCTAGTTCTTGTGTAATAGCGTTTACAGTTGCTCGTCCCTGCACTTTAGCATTGTACGCACAGTTTTCCATTGAGTGTCTGGTTGTGTTGCAGATGGCACAATACATCTGGTTAAGGGACATGTAGCACTAGTGTGCCCTAGATTTTTGCAATTGGTGCAATACATCTATTTAGCTGGATCATCTATAACGTTCTTACTGGCTTTCAGCCACTCCAAGTCTTCGGTGAATCCCCCAACTTTATGCTCTAGTTGCAGGGCCATCGCAATAACAACATCCAGTGTCATAGCCCCCACACAACGGATGATCATGATTTGTCTTAGCTGTGGGGTCAAACCGTTAATGAACCACTGGGTTATAACATCATCCGGTAGATTAGCATGTGCCGAAGGAAATTGTCTTAAATAAGTTCTAAACAATGTTGCATATTCATGAACAGTCTGGTGCGGCTTCTGTCGGTTATTCTGCAAATAGTCGAAGATTTCAGCGGGATTCTTCTTCAACCGGAACCTCTGTAACGCATCCCTTACCGCATCATAGTTAACGAAATGGTTGATATCATACTCTGTTAACCATCTCGCTGCTTCATTAACTAATGTTGCCTGAAATAGGATGGCCTTGTATACCGGATCAGGTGGATGGTTCAGCACTGCATAGCTCATCTCAAAGGTTCGCACATGTGCATCAGGGTCGTCACCTGGAAATCCACCGAACTTTGTGTAAGTCACCCCGGTTGGAACCGATCGAAGTGGAGGTGGCTGTAGTTGTTGCTATTGTTGTTGTTGCTGTTGTTGCTGATGTTGACCACTCATTGTGCCATTAGTGGTACCGTTGCTGTCTCCTAAGTTTTGAGGGGGTGTCTCTTGTCCTTCGGAATCTGTATTATCATATTGCTCACCTTCCGGCTCGAAAATAGCGTTCAGTCTTTTACATATCTCCAAATCAAATAGCCTATCCTCCGCTTTGGTATCAAACGTAGGCAAGCTTACCCCGAACAGTGGTGTACGTAATAAAGATCCACCAGGGAGTATTGCACTGTCACCAGAAAACTGTAAATTCCCACCAACTGGTACTGAACTTTCACCGGAACTCGTCGAACTTTCACCGAAACAGGGTATACTTCCTCCGGTAACCGGAATCTCGACTAACTGGCTCTGATTCTTCGGTAACTGGGTTTAAATGGCCTGCACTTCTACCACCTGGGGGTGTCCCTAACAAATTTGGTACTGTCCAAGGATGCTGATCTCTCCTATACTTTGGATAAGACTCGCCGGACCAAGTAACCGGCATATATCACCTCTGCACCACTTGCCTTACGTACTACTCCACCTTACTGATTATTCTCAATCCATTGCCATCTTCCCACAGATGGCGCCAGTGTCAAAAGTGTTCTTTTCCGTCACAGACACTTTTAAGTTCTTTTCGGGTTCTTGGGGATGGTAGGGGTCTGATAAATCAGAGGCCTTGTATCTTATTTTCCCATTTAACGTATCAAACAAGCAATACAATTTATCTAGTATAATCTCTTCTACACAGTATTACTGTCATATTCCGGTTAGATTTTTCACAGTATGCAACATCGAGAGTAATGATTACCATCATATAGATTTAATATCGCCAACGAACATTACTGTGTTAATCACAAATTAATGTAACTTAACAAAGTAAGAGTTACAGTACTCAGGATTTAAGAACGCTGCACTACGGCGTCTCCACAGGCCGCAAATCGCCCAGACAGACAGTCTGGCGATCCTGTTTTCTCACCTCCAGAGAACCACCGTAATGTCTTTTCATTAATTGATAAAAAGGGTACAACACTTCGCTACGACCTTTCGGTACGTGTGGTATAGGAAAATATAATATTTACATTATGCCAATCCGACGACCTTACAAACACATTGATCTTTAGATAAGATAATTTGAGTTGGACCCATTGGTGGGACTAGAAAAGAAAGGGAGCATTTGGGAAACTTGGCCAAAGGAAAAAGGAACCCTTAAAGGTGTATGTATCAAAGTGCTTGAGCATTAATTTAAGAATTCTTCTAAACATTGGACTTTGAGAGGTCTAGCAAGAGTTATCCAAGGGCAAGCAAGGCAGGTGTAGCTCAAGCGTAAGCACCACCTCCTTTACTTGTCAATCCGCGGAGACGTGAGGACCGGTATGAAGACCACGAGCTAGTGAAGGCACAAGTGCGGGAGTGAAAGCATACAAACATGCACACACATACACACACGCGCACAAAGTAAGATCAAAGAGAGGAACAATGGAAAGCTTAGATTGCAAAAGAGTTCTCTTACAAAAGTTCTATTCTCTAACAAGCTAACCTCAAAAATGAGCTCTCTAGCTCTTTTTATAGTTTTTTGACTAGTTTTGGCCCTGTCCAGACCTAGTGTCCGGCCTAGTTAAAAATTAGGTTCCAGGGCTTATTTGAGGGCTCAAACGAAGTCTAAAAATTATGAAAATTGGTACGATGGTACTTCTAATACTCCTCAAGCTCGAGGACTCCTCGGCTTGAACAAAATGGAGTTATTAAAAATAGATAATGGTATTTACAATGGTTTCTAGTGATGAAAATCACTATTTTTGTAGGGGATTCTTCTGAAAATTTGACATACACTTCTTGGAGCTCCCTACTTGCTCCCTTTCCTCGTGTGTCCACCTTTTGATGTGCTTCCATGCTTTGTCCTTGACTTTGAGCTTCAACACTCCCCCCCCTCTCGAGTCTGTCGTCCCTGACAGACCCTTGTTGGAAGGGCTGTTCTGTGTAGTGCTTTGAGAGGTGGTGTCCATCCGTTGTATGAGATGGTTCCTTGGATTCCAGCAAGAATGTGTCGTTGTGAGCTTTCAAAACTGCAAGTTGCTCAGAAGAGGTTGTCAAGAGTGATTTGGAGCAACTACTGGCTTCAATTTGCTTCCGAGATATGGATGTTGTTCCCATGATGCCTGCTAGCTCTTTTAAAGATGATGTTGAGAGCATTCATGCCAACTACTCATAACCCATAATGAATGATGGGTAAGTGTGTTCGTGCCTGGGTTGAAAAAAGTATGTGCCTTGTGCACGGCCTTGTAATGTAGCCCTACGCATGCTTACTTGGAAAATGCATTGGAAGAAGTATGGTGCAAAAATTGCGGGTCTTGAGCTAAGTGCTCAAGGGTATGCTGACGAAGAGGTTTCCTAAACTATCATGGTTATGGTGTTTCCAGAGTAAAGATACTTACCATGGCGAAGGTTGATGGATGTTTGCCTCTTCGTGTTGTACACTCGGCCTTTGGGATGGAACCTTGTTGATGAATGTCCATGTTGATTGTCCACTGATGAGATCTTTTGAGTGGTGGATCCCCTCTCCTCTTTTCAAAGCAACATTTGTCACTAACAATGTGCATTTTTGAGCTTGGGCTCATGCACGTTCACTTCCCTATATTGACACTCAGAGGAATATTGGACACGTGCCGGTTTCTAAGAGATTACCATGCTGATTGACATAGAGTACCATTCACCAGTGCTACTGTTCCATACTGGTTCAGGAAATACTGAGAATTGAATTGCTTTATATTCCTTGGCAAGCAACATCGGGTAACTACACCAAGCTGAGTGTCACATATTCTCTTTAGCTCACCATATGCAGGAGTCTTCTCCTCCAGAACTACCTTGTGCAGATATCTCCTTGGGTGCTCTGGTACATGAAGTAGTTAAGCATCACTCAAGTTGCGGACCTTCAAGCTCTTCATTCCTACCATGGTAAGAGAAAATCATAGTTATAGATGCCATGTTCATGCCAAATGCTTGTCATCTACCAGATAAGGCAGCAATAATCTCACTGCTGGCCGAGACACACTTTTATCCAAATTGATAAATGCCTAGTAATCAACAGTTCCACCTTCAACTAAGCATGACTCATTCATGTTTCATAAGCCAAACCTGGGAACAAGCTCTCTCGCACCCTTTTTTTTTTTTTTTTTTTTTTTGGAACAGGATATCACAAAACAAGAACACAAAAGTTAGTATCAATAGAAATGTTCGACATATGTCACTGTGCTCTTGTGCATGGGATTCTCCAGTGTGTCTATGCACGGCCGTGTAATGTGGCCCTATATTAATGCATACTTTGGAAATGCATGACCTAAATGGTGCAAAAGACAGGGTTGTGCAAGGAGCACATGGTTGTTGCTCGTTCGAGGCTTTTGATGTTATTTGTGGAGGTTGATGCCGACCTTGGTGGAGGTATCCATTGAGTCTCGAACTGATGTAATCCTCCTTATTGGAGTCCATTTTAGAACATCATTTGGCACTGTAGAGGTCACTTCAGGCGTCTTTCTCTTTGGATGCTTTCTGAACTGTGGTATCCAGTGTGGTTGATGCTTTGGTTCGGTGGAGGCTACTTGCACTTTTGGCTTCCAAACCCATATCCTTTTTGCATGTCTTCCTACTAATGTTGAAGAGCTGATTTGATCTTCCTTTGGTCTCTGTACGTGGTTCTTACCCTTTTCTCTTTTTGGCTTCTTTGTTGAAACCTTTTGCATGTGGGAGAACAAAGGTTGTTGTGGGTGTAGGATCTTCTTAGGTACCCACATCTGTAATTGCCCTTGTTGAGCTGCAGCTAACTTCTTAGGCACCCAAACTTGTCCACGTTTGACTCCTTTTGCATCATAGAGCTTTTGACACATACAACATCTTCTTTCATATGATTAGTCTTGGAAGAACTAAGAGAGTGTGTGGTGCCATGATCTAGGAGCATGCAGTTCTCTAATTCTAATGTAATGCATTGTTCATGTACCCAAACTTGAAGAATTTGACTTCTTAGGTTTAAGTTAACTGCATGGTCATAGATCCAATCTTGACCCAAGACAAGTGGTTCTGTAAGGTTCTCATCTTGACATACTAGCGCTTTGACTTCCATTGGAACATCTTGAAGGTAGATGGGAAGTTCCACCTCGCCCAAACAAGGGGTTTCCACACCTCCCAATCCTATGAGATAAGCTTCTATGGGATTGATGTTCAACCCCAAGTCTTGGCAGTAGGAAAGTCTAACTGCACTACTTGCTGCACCTGAGTCAATCAATGCTTTCACCGTCCTTGCACCCTTCCCTTGTCCTATCTCTATGGTCACAAAGGGTCTTCGGTCAATGACCTGAGAAGTCGCAATGCCTGACTTTTGACACATATCCATGTGATATTTTGGGCTTCTGAGTTGACATCTAGGCCTAATCGCCTTAACTTATTTCGCCTAATGCGCTCTCTGGCCTCTACCTGTGCTTCTTCTCTCACTCTTAACTCTTCTTCTTTTCGCTTCTTAGCAGTGTTGAGTCTCATTAGCATATCCTCAGTAAGGTTCTTGATATAGCTTGACTCTGCAGCCACTAATATAGTTTGGCAAGATATCTCCTTCTAGAGTGGCCAACTGAACTGCACCACTAGTGGAAATTCTATTAATGATCATGGGTCCATATCCTCTTTTTTCCAACTTACGGGCATGTTGTTTTAGTGTGTATACCAACACTAGATCTCCCTCTTTCAATCCCTTATCCTTGATGTGTGCATCAAAGTATGCCTTTTGCCTCTTCTTTGCAGCGTAGATGCCTGCTGCCGCTCGTAGCCTCGTTTCACCCAAGCGTTCGAGATCAAAGATCCTAGAGGACAATTCATGCCCATTCCACTCATACTCTTGTGCTACTTTTAAGGCAGGGATTAAGAAATCTAATGGTAGCACAGCGTTCTGTCCGAAGACCATCTGAAATGGGGTGGCGTTGAGTACCGTTTTGTAGGCAACTCGATAAGCCCAAACAGCATGATGAAGTTGTTTGTCCCAATCAGAGCGTTTATTATTCACCAGTTTTGTCAATACGTTACAGAGGATCTTATTGGTACTCTCGGCTTGTCCGTTGGCTTGTGGATGATAGGGGGCAGATTTCTTATGTATTACCAAGAATTCTTGGAGAAGATTTTCAATGACTTCATTCAAGAAGTGTGTGCCTCTATCGCTCACTAACTCTATTGGTAGGCCATATCTCGTGAACACATTCTCGAATAAGAACTTAGCCGTCGTTTGAGCATCATTCTTTGTTGTGGCTTTCACTTCTACCCACTTGGTAAGGTAATCTGTGGCTACAATAATATACTCTGCATGGGAGTTTCTAGCAGGGGGATTAATAGGACCTATGAAGTCTATGCCCCACTTGGAAAATGCACGCCCTCCCATCATTGGCCTCAAAGGCATCTCGTCTTTTCTAACTGGATATTGTGCACGTTGGCATGTGTCACATTTCTTCACATAGGTATGTGCATCCATATGAAGAGTGGGCCACCAAAGTCCTGAGAATAGAATGGTCTTAATCACTCGGTCAGGACCAAAATGTCCACCTGCAACACCACTGTGTGCAGTCTCTAAGACCCTTAAATAGTCTGATTCATGAACGCACAGTCTTAAGTAACCATCTTTACCTCTTCGGTATAGGTTCTCTCCTACTAAGGCATAGCCTTGAGCCTCTTGCTCCATATTTCGTCTTCTTGCTAGACTGGCCTCTTTGGGTAATCTTCCCGATCTCATAAACTCTACCAATGGAGCACTCCAATCTGGAATTAATGATACTTGATAAAGGGTCGCATGCTCCACTGGTGGTCTCTCTCTGCACATTGGACAATTCTTGATCCACTCATGTATTTCTTTGTCCATGCTAGGCCAATACACTCCTAAACGTTTCAAATTCTGCAATGTTCGTTGTTTAGAATAGTGATTTCCTAGAAATCCCTCATGAGCTTGCTGCAACCAACTACTATGTTCATCATCCTCGACACAACAAGCTAATACACCCTCAGTATCTTGTTTGTACATGCTTCCTGCCAATATGTGATATTTTTGTGATTTTACAATTTCTTCTTGTGATGTTTTCACATTCTTATTTGCAGGGCCGAAGGTTAGGACTGGTACCAACTTATTTGCCCATTTAGGAACAACTTCCAAATTGAACAGATAAGCATCAGGTAGTTCATCAGACACTCCTTGTGGTGACTCTCCTGAAGTAATGCGAGAAAGGTGATCTGCCCGAAGGTGGGTTCTACCTTTCCTGACAACAACTTCAAAGTCATACTCCATTAGTAAGAGGAACCATCTTACTAAGCGTCCAGTATTGCAAGGTTTATTGACCAAATATAACAAAGCTTGATGATCAGTGAAAAACTTGAACTTGTTGGCCAATAAATAGTGTCTAAACTTCTTTACGGCATATACCATGCCTAACCCTTCTCGCTCGGTTGTGGTATAATTTCTTTCGGCTGGGTTTAGTTGTCTACTAGCATATGCTATGGGCAAATCTAAATTCCCTTCACCTGTGGGTTGTGCTAGCACACATCCTATGGCATGATTGGATGCATCCACATGGACATGGAATGGCTTATTCCAATCAGGAGTGGTCAATATTGGTGCTGTGCACAAACGTTTCTTCAATTCATTGAAAGAATTCTCGCATTCGTCGTTCCACTCAAAATTAGACAACAAGGCATAAAGGGGTCTAGCTATGATCGCGTACATGTGGATAAACCTACGGTAATATCCACAATGGCCCATAAAGGCTTGTACCTCTTTAACATTCCTTGGCCTTGGCAGCTCCGCTATGGCTCGTACCTTATCTTCATCCGTTGAGATTCCATTCTTAGAAACAATATGACCGAGGATTTTACCTTGACGCACCATGAACACACACTTTTCTGGGTTCAGACACACTCGATATTCTCTACACTTGTTGAAGATCTGTCTGAGCTCAGGGATGTGAAATCTTCTTTCTTGGGAATGAGCACATAAATCATCCACATACACTTCTAAGCTCTTTCGTAAGAACTCTTTGAAGACATGACACATGAGCCTTTGGAATGTTGCAGGTGCATTGGTGAGCCCAAATGGCATCACACGAAATGCAAAGATTCCCCATTCGGTGGCAAAAGCCGTCTTGTGTTGATCTTCTGGGGCAATGGCTACTTGGTTGTAACCTGAAAATCCATCAAGAAAGCTATAAACTTCCTTGCCTGCAACACGCTCCAATAAATGTTCGGTGATTGGAAGCGGATAGCTATCTCTGATTGTAGCGGCATTAACTTTTTTCAGGTTAATGCACACTCGCAACTTTCCGTTCTTCTTGGGCACTACTACAATGGGGGACACCCATTCAGTATGCTCAATCTCATAGATGAATCCAGCTTCAATCAACCTATCAATTTCTTCTTTTATTTTGGCTGCATAGGTGTCATTATATGTGTAGGGCTTCTGTTTGGTGGGCTTGGCATCAGCAGTCATGGGGATAGTATGAGAGCAAATTCTTGGATCTACCCCTTTCAAGTCTCTATAGTGCCACGCAAACACATCCCTATATTCCCTTAATAGAGCTATGAGCTCCATTTCTTCTCTTGCACTTAGGTCATCTCCTATATATGTGCATCTCTCTTCGTTCTCTTCAATGGTCACTACAATCTTCTTGGTCTTTTCTTTATTATCATATGATTCTCCTATGATGGCCTCTCTCTTAGGCATTCGTACCAAAATTTTGCGGTCGTCAACTTCATATTTCTTGAATTTTTCTGGTACTTCAAACAATGATTCCTCCTTTTCTTGTTTCACTGCTTTTCTTTTCTTTTTCTTTTGACTACTCTCACTTCCATCCTTTGAGTTTACTGTTTTAATACTTGTGAGAGGTTCTTCTTCTTTCTGGGTGAACACTCCTATATCTTCTAGATAGTGCTGCTCTGAGTTAAAGAAACTATCCATCACAATAGACTCCAGATCATCGTCATTCTCTTCTTCTTCTATGACATCACTAGGGTCACATTCTTCTAGCAAGGGTTGACACATGAACACTGAGATATCATAACCCTCCTCATCACAATGAGGTGTCCACTGTTCCTCATTGACAGCAATGTCCATGGTGGCTAAGATTTCTGGCCAGCCATGAGGCTCAAACTCCTCATCTGGAAAGATCATCGGTGTGTAGGCTGGGTCTCTAACTGGTCTATCTCCTAGTGAAGTTCCTTCTTCCCTTGCCTTTAAACGTTTTTCCTCTTCCTTTGCGACTTTGCACATCCACAAATGAGTATCTTCATGCAGCCATGATGGATCAGGTGAACTTTCAGAATGCACAGAGATGGAATCTTCTTTCACTTTGTGGATAGAATTCCACTGTAGGGGTGGTACATCTCTGAAGGTGTAATCCTTCAAATTGACCTTGGTGGTAACCCCTAAGTGCTGTAAGTACAAGGAGTTAGTTCCCCAATCCTGTACTATTTGCAATTGTCGTAGGAAGGGTCTTCCTAGGATCATCTTATAGACATTATTTTTCTCAAAGTCACATATAGCAAATGTGTGCTCAAACTCTACACCACAAGTGGTTAGAGTGATCCCTTCTAGCAATCCTAGAGGTCTTTCAAAATGACCATCAGCCATTTGAAGCTTCATTCTAGTTGGTCTTAATGTGGGCTTGCCCCATTGCTTCCACAAGGAGGTGGTCGCAATAGCAACACCAGCACCTGAATCTATGATTGCTTTGGTTGTGTAACCTTGGTAGGTGATTAGAAGATAAGTATTACCTTCTTCACCCTCACACATGTCCCCTATTTTGTCTAGAGGTATCTCTGATACCCTTTGCTTAGAGCCTGCTTTTGGCATATTGGACTCAAGTTCTGGGACCTGATCCTTCACATGATTCCATAACTCAGGTTTTGCTTTGAGCAACTCTTCTACAGTGAGATGACACTGAACCTTAGTGTTCTTCACGACATCCGTGTTCCTTGGAACCACTGAGTCTTCATTTCTTACTAGTATTGTGGGAGCTCTAATCTGGAGTGATTCAGATTCCCATGGGCCTGGAAATTGAGGCAGTTCTTCTAAGGTATTAGATTCAAAATCTAATCTTTCGTCTTCTTGTTCTGCTTCATCTTCGTAAATAGATGGAATGTCTTGGGGAAATTGATCATGAAGATCATCAATCTCAGGAATAGGAGGGGAATTACCCATCTCCTTGGCCCATTTCTCCTCTTGTATTTCCCGCAAGAACTCTTGAGAGTACTGTTGAATAGAAGGAGGTATTCCAGCATCCGTGGAATTAGGAACATAAGCTCCCCTTGGTGGTGAGCTTCCTCTTTCAATAACTGGTTGAGCCTGTGGAGGTAGAGAAACTTGTGGTTTGTTTACCAACTGCTCTAATCGTTCTAGTAAGCCCTGGAAATGCAAATCTGATTTGATAGAGTTTGTCTGATTGAACTTTTGACTAGTCTCAAGTATGGCTTGAGCTTGTTCTACCATTTTCATGCACATTTTCATCCGTTCAATCTCTAAATCTGCTCTAGGGTAACTCTTGTCTAGGTTTGCCGCTGTAGGCCCTTCTTGAAGTCGAGCCTGGTAGGCTTTGAACATCATGTCCAAGCCTTCTGGGGTTGGATCTGCAAGAACAGACCTTGGTTGCGGTCTATTTACAATGGGTGGTGGGGTGGGATGAGGTGGAGTGGATGGAGTTTCGGCATGCGAGGGGCTTTGAGATGCAATGTCTTCTATTTTTGTTTTCGCTTCTTTTAAGCTTTCTTCTAGTTCCGATAACTTTTTATTCCACTTGCGATTGGCCTTCTCTCTGGTATCCTTCCATGTTCTTGTTTTCCTCTTACTAGGCTCTCCCGATTCACTGGACTCTGATTGTTCTACTGGTTTATCCTGTTTTAAGGCTTGTGCTCTAGTGACAGCTTGTATAGGAGCCACATTGCTACTACTTGAACTTGGATCTGCCACTAAGCCTACCACATTAATGGGTGTAATCTTGGGTGCACTAGAGGGGTTTCTTGGACAATCTCTGGGGAGATGGTCTTTGCCACAATCAGGACAAAAAGCCTGTATTGTGATAGCCTGTCCTTGGCTCGGAGATGGTGGGTGGGGACAGTCACGAATGAAATGGTCACCATGACATCTGAAACAAGATCCTCTAGGGGCTTGTGGTCTCATTTGTCTCAACTGGGGCCTAGGGTTAGGATTTGTGTACATGAAATTGGAGTATTCTGGCTCCCAATTTTGCTCCATAGGCGGTGCCTCATATTGATACGAGTAAATCTCACTATGTTCAGGTGACTCTGTGTAATAAGCATGTGGACTACCTTCATGGGAGTAGTCTGAACTATGAGCATGAGAGTCATTATCTGGTATCAATGGGGTTAGTGGCACCAAAGCTCTATTTGGATTTTCCTCTCCCACAGCATATTTGACTGGAATCACGTTGGCTAGAGCTGGTGGTTGGTTTCCCAAGACAGGTTGTGGCCTATATGGTGCCTGATATTGCTGTTGTGGTTTATAATATGGCTGTTTGTATTGGTTCTGATACCTACCTTGTGGGTAAGGTTGCTGATAATTCTGTCTAACAGCTTGCCTATTGTAGGGACAATCTTGAGCCGTGTGGTTTGTGTATTTTCTCTCAATAGTGCAATATGGAGCATTCCTTTCTCTAATGTTTTGGTTTTGCATTGGGCATACATTAGCCATGTGGTCGCCCCCACAAGTATAACACCGATTCACTGGAGTGACTCTCTGTGTTTGTTTATTTTGGACTCCCAGCTTTTTGGCAACTTGCTCAGCTATCTCTTCTATTTCTGTGGAGATCTTTGAAGTATGACTAGTGGAACTATCCGAATCTTTGTAGAGTTTGGACAATCCTAACTCCTCACCCAAGTTATCTTCTATGTCTATGCACGTCCGCACACACTCTTCTATGGATCTAGGATCTTTCAAGTATACATAGGATCTTAACTTTGTGCTCAGTAAGCCATCTAAAAACAAAGCCACTTGTTTGGCTGGTGTGGGTAGCTCTGGAGCAGGGCATCTTTCTAGGTACTGTCTAAACCTTCTACCTGCTAGTCGCACTGTTTCTTGGGGTGTCTGCTTGAAGCTGTGGATCAAAGATGAAGTGTTATGCCTGATACCACTCTTGGAAAATTCTACAATGAATTCGTCTAGCAGTTGACCTATATTGTGATAGTTGCGACTACTCAATGGTTGAAACCAAGCTAAGGCAGTGCCCTTAAGAGTCAGACCAAATGCCTCGTACTGGGTGAACAAATCCTCAACCTGTTCAGCTCTTAACACTTGTTTGAACTCAGCCACATGATCATAAGGATCTCCTCACCCGTCAAAATAATTCTTCATTGCCTTGATCACTTGAGTGGGTCTGAGGGTTCTTGGGTGCTCTCGGGTTCTAGGCAATGGAAATTCATGTTCATTTCTTTGTTGCCTATGTGCTTGATATCTCTCTCTTTCAGGTCTTTCATTTTCAAATCCTGACCTATTCCTGCCCACTGTGTGTGCAAAACTTACCTCCTGTTTCTCTCTAGTTCTTTCTCTCTGGGCTTCCTGAGCTTGGGATGACCCTACTCCTTGGAGGCCGTGGGAAACATTGGATCTTGGTGGGGGGAAAATCAATTCATTCTTCCAAGTATATGCATGTCTATCATGTTCTGTTACCAAGAAAATTTTCTCTGATGTGTTATCGAGGTAGACAACCTTTCCTGGTATCTCTGGATCCTTGAACTCGTAGATGATGACTATGCCCAATTGGCTAGGTTGTTCTGGCTTGAATCTCCAAAAGGCTTCCTCTGTTTCTCTATTCAAAAATAGTTCTATGCTTTTGTCGTCTTGAGGGATCCAGTCTGGAGTGATCACTCGGGTCAAAACTGACTTGCCTCTAGGAGTCTGGGGTCCTTGTCCTATATTTCCTTGTTCTAGGTCTCCTATCTCATTCTCATGAATGATATTTCCAAACTCATCGGTTCTATCTGGTTGGTTGGTAACCACATACATGGTTCCTTCCTTATCAATGTATGAACCCTCTTCGAACTTGACCACCGGGTGTTCAAGTCCAAAGGATTGATCTGGATTTTTGAGTTGGACCACTGATCGCCTCAGACCATCCTCATAGATGCGAGCACCTAATTGGTTGGTCCGAATATATTCCAACTCTGTCTTATAGGGACCTTCCGGTGTTTGTAGATGGGCAGTCCCTGAGCCACCTGCAGGTTTTCCCATGCTAAAAGACATTTCTGAATCACTTGTGTCTGAACTTAGTAAAAGATCACCACTTAGTTGTTGTGTCCAAGACTTGGATGTATGGTTGACACTAGTCTCAGAAGATCTAATGCTTTGTTTATCCTTGCCTAAGTGTCTACCAGATCTCAGGTTCATAAGCTTTAGTCAAGAGTCCAAATTTTCCCTTTGGTATGGTTCAAAATTCTTTAGAGCCCCCTTGGTTCCCTAGTCCCACCTGAGGGTCAACTTCAAATTATCCTATCTCAAAATCAACGCGTTATTCTTGAAAAAAACAGTTGAGGTCGTGTAGGATTTGAAACGAGCTTTCCAACAAGCTATAGAGCTCAAAAAATGGACTTTGGATGAAAAAGTTATGCCAATTCAGGCTCCTGGGGGTCAAAACAGGCAAACAGGGTCTTTGGAGAAAATCGCGATTTTGTGAACTTTCAGAGAATCGCGATTTTGTGAACTCAGAAAATCGCGATGTTGAGCACAAAATCGTGTTTTTGAAAATCGCGATTTTGAGCAGAAAATCGTGATTTGAAAATCGCGATGTTGATCACAAAATCGTGTTTTTGAAAATCGCGATTTTGAGCAGAAAATCGTGATTTGAAAATCGCGATGTTGATCACAAAATCGTGTTTCTGAAAATCGTGATTTTGATCACAAAATCGTGTTTCTGAAAATCGCGATGTTGATCACAAAATCGTGTTTTTGAAAATCGCGATGTTGATCACAAAATCGTGTTTCAGAGAATCGCGATGTTGATCACAAAATCGTGTTTCAGAGAATCGCGATGTTGATCACAAAATCGTGTTTCTGAAAATCGCGATTTTGACTCAGAGAATCGTGATTCACCAAATCGTGTTTTTGACTGAAAATCGTGTTTTCTCAGAATCGTGTTTTTCTCAAAATCGTATTTTTGGCTGAAAATCGTGATTTGTGAGAATCGCGATTTTGAGCAGAAAGTCGTGTTTTTCACAAAATCGTGTTTTTTGCTGAAAATCGTGATTGGTGAGAATCGCGATTTTGAGCAGAGAATCGTGTTTTTTGAAAATCGTATTTTTCACATGAAAATCGCGATGTTGAGCACAAGATCGTGTTTTTGAAAATCGCGATTTTGAGCAAAAAATCGTGTTTTCACAGAATCGCCTTTTTCACAAAATCGTGTTTTTGCTGAAAATCGTGATTGGTGAGAATCGCGATTTTGAGCAGAGAATCGTGTTTTTTTGAGAATCGCGATTTTGAGCAGAGAATCGTGTTTTTTTTTTTTGAGAAAAACACAGAATCGCGATTTTTTTCAACCAACTTTTAGGCGGGAAAACTGAAAATCGTGATTTTTCAAAAAATTTTGAATTTTCACAGAATCGCGATTTTCATCACAGAATCGCGTTTTTTGGCGGGAAATTCAAATTTCTGAGCGCCGGCTATGGCGAGCTCCGTATGAGCAGAAAATCAAAAAAAAAAAATGCAGCGCTTGCTCTCCCTTGCACCTCCTAACTCCTTCCCACACAATAATGCATGAAAAATGGTATGAAAATGGTGAAAATGCACTAAAAACAAGAAATTTCTATGAAGAAGAAGATGGAAGAAGGTGGAGATGATGATGATGATGAAGATGAAGAGGAAAAAACAGAAAATGAACTGAAATGATAGTTTTTTTTACCTTCCAACGTCGCAAATCTACGATCTTACCATCACAACGCTCGTCCTCGAAGCTCTCTCCCCGGCAACGGCGCCAAAATTTGGTGTAGCTCAAGCGTAAGCACCACCTCCTTTACTTGTCAATCCGCGGAGACGTGAGGACCGGTATGAAGACCACGAGATAGTGAAGGCACAAGTGCGGGAGTGAAAGCATACAAACATGCACACACATACACACACACGCGCACAAAGTAAGATCAAAGAGAGGAACAATGGAAAGCTTAGATTGCAAAAGAGTTCTCTTACAAAAGTTCTATTCTCTAACAAGCTAACCTCAAAAATGAGCTCTCTAGCTCTTTTTATAGTTTTTTGACTAGTTTTGGCCCTGTCCAGACCTAGTGTCCGGCCTAGTTAAAAATTAGGTTCCAGGGCTTATTTGAGGGCTCAAACGAAGTCTAAAAATTATGAAAATTGGTACGATGGTACTTCTAATACTCCTCAAGCTCGAGGACTCCTCGGCTTGAACAAAATGGAGTTACTAAAAATAGATAATGGTATTTACAATGGTTTCTAGTGATGAAAATCACTATTTTTGTAGGGGATTCTTCTGAAAATTTGACATACACTTCTTGGAGCTCCCTACTTGCTCCCTTTCCTCGTGTGTCCACCTTTTGATGTGCTTCCATGCTTTGTCCTTGACTTTGAGCTTCAACAGCAGGTGAAGAACGAAAGGCTTGGGAAGTGCTACTTCTTGGGCACTAGAGCAATCAATGAAGTTGACTTGAGGTTGGAAGAATACTCGACCCCCTCAGTCAATTATTAGCTTGGGCTAAATGTCTAGCATTGTGGATTAGATTTGAACGATGATACGAACGCATCAAGTCCAAGAGACTTAATTTTTCAAGTCCAATACTAAGATAAAAGTGTGCGATATGAGAACCTAAAGGAAAGAATTTAACTTTGACAAAACGAGAACTCAAAAGTACAACGGAAAGTCGCCTTTTAACGTATGCAGTGAAACAAGACAAGAATTTAAAGGAATTAAAGACAAAACAAGCAATTAAGAACAAAGAAATGTTGACGATCAAAGTGTGTATTGAGTGATTCAGGAAGTAAATTCATGAACCTTAGATAAGGTAAGCATATAGGTAAGTCAGATCAACAAAGCCTTAGATCATCAGAAGCAAGTGTAGGAACTACTGCACGTTTGTGGGCACAAAAATTGAATAGTTACCCTTATGAGTTGGGTTCAGATACCAGTGAGTCAGAAATGGCTTTTAGCACAGAAAGACGAGAAGGAGGGTTAAACATAGCATATTTATAAAGACCCAAAGGACCCTACAAAACTCAATTAGAATATATCCGAACCAACCAGTTAGGTGCTCGCATCTATGAGGATGGTTTGCAAAGATCAGTGGTGCAATTGCACAATCCTGACCAACCCATTGGATTGGAACATCTAGTGGTGAAATTTGAGGGAGACGCATACATAGACAAAGAAGGAACAATGTACATTATAAGTACTCAACCTAATCATACCAATGAGTTCGGTATAGTGAGTCCAGATATGGAAGCAAGAACCCAAGGAAAAGAACCACTAGGAGAAAAACCTAGGACACCTAGAGGGAAATCTGTACTGACAAGAGTACTGAACCCGGAATGGATCCCTTAGGACAGTAGAAGCATAGAATTGTTCGTGAATAAGGAAATTGATGAAGCATTTTGGAGGTACCGAATGGAACAACCTAGTGAGGTAGGCTCCATCATGATTTACAAACTCAAGGACCCAGATACACCTCGGAAGGTTGTATACCTGGATGATACTTCAGAATGAGTATTTGTAGTGTTGGACCATGCAAGACTTTTCTACACATGGAGAGGCGATTTAGTATTTCCTCCATCTCGAGCAAATGTAAATGCGAGCCATCAGGGTGCCGGGACATCGGTGTTGATATATTTAGGTAGTGATATGTGTGAACACACTAGGACCATCGGGGAACTTTTTTCCCTCTTTAGGAAGTTTTTTTCCCCCAGCTTGTATATACGCCTATTGCCCTAATGGGCTACTTATCGTTGTACATTCTCTAGTAATACATTCAGTATTGTGTGTTGTGCTCCAAGCTTCTTCGTCTTCCTTGTGTTGTTCGCGTGCTTCCACAGACGTCTAACTCCAACAATTGGTATCAGAGCAGGTCATCGCTTCATCTAGGGTGCCGTCGACACTCCTCCGTTTGCAGTCTTAGAATCATACGAATTTTGCTGAGCTCGTTTTGGCCTCCAAACGCACTATCGGAGCGCTTGTGTAGGCTATTTCGTCTTTTTGTGCCAAAGGTATATACCTATTTCTGCTCGCCATTATAAGCATCTAGAAGTCTGCTACAGGTTTAGCAGAACTCATATGGGCAGTTCCGTTCAACTTTTTGAAATACAATCAATTTTTTGCATCAAGGTATTTTAGTCACCGGCCATGGCTGAAAGCAGTGATGTATTCCGTATGTTGGCTGTTGAGGATAAGTTAGATGGTACCAACTACCCATTATGGGCTTATATGATGCGACATGTATTGGTTGCAAAAGGATTATGGAACATTGTGCAGGGTGTTGAAAGACATCCTGTTACACCTGTAACAACAGGTACTACGAATACAGGTGCGGGAGCTGATGAAGATGGTGTCGAAGATGATATTGTGCATATTCCTGTTCGTGCTACTGTTTCTGCTGCACCTACTGCAAAGCAGATTTATTGGGATGGCAGAGATGCCCAGGCATATGCATTGATAGCTTTGTCTTTCAAACGTGCCATTATTCCTCATATTCGCTCTTGCAGAACACCTAGGGATGCTTGGGATACACTTACCACATTGTACCAAGCTAGGAATGAGGATCGTGTTGCTTACCTCCGAAAACAATTGGAGAGTGAGCACATGAATGAAGGTGATTCTATGGATAGTTTCCTAACAATGATCAAAGATTTGAAGGAACAGTTGATTTCTGTTGATGAGGTTATACCAGATAGCTCACTTGTGCAGACCATTCTGAATGGTCTTCCTGATTCATATCAGAGTTTTGCTTCTACTCTTTGGTTGATGATGAAAGGCAATCCGAATGCCTTATCATTTGAGGAGTTAGTTTCTGTTCTATTGCAGGAAGATCAGTCCTTATGTTTGGTACTTTGACAGTGGGGCAACCAAACATATTAGCTCGCAGTGCAGTTTCTTCTCTTCACTTGATCCTTCTCCTACATGGAATACTGTCACATGCGCCAACAACTCCTCTTATCCTGTTATGGGAGTTGGTAAGATCATTCTGACTACTGTTGATGGTAGTTCTTTCACCTTGTCAGATTCTTTATTTGTGCCAGGGATCAAGAAGAATCTGTTATCAGTTTCTACATTAGCCAAGATTGGCTTGGTTCTGAAATTTGTTGATGACAGATGTACAGTTCATGATCTGTCAAATGGCGATGTTATTATTGCTTCTGGCATTTTATGTCGTGGGCTGTATAAGCTCATAGACTATGATAGATCTGTGAATGATTCGGCATGTGCACTTCATGATTCTCAGGGTATGTCAGATGCAAAGCTTTGGCATGCACGCTTTGGTCATCTGAATTTTGCTAGTTTGCTACGCCTGCAGAAACCTGATATGGTGTCTTCTTTGCCCAAGCTTGAGGTACTTGGAAAACATGTATGTGAAGGCTGTATTTTGGGCAAAATGCAGCGTTCCTCCTTTCCAAAAGATGGTTCAGTTTGGGCTACGCAAAAATTGTAGCTTGTACATAGTGATGTCTGTGGTCCTATGCAGACACCTTCTTTTGGAAACTATCTTTACTTCGTGACTTTCATTGATGATTTTTCCAGGCATGCATGGGTATATCCATTGAAGGCAAAGTCCGAAGTGTTTCTCTGCTTCAAACAGTTTTTGGTTTTGGCTAACAATATGCCAGCATGTAAAATGGGCACCCTTCGTTCTGATCGAGGGGGGGAATATATGTCTTCTGACTTTAATGCATTTCTGGCTGAACGTGGGATAAAACACCAGTGTACAATGCCATATACACCTCAACAGAATGGAGTTGCTGAACGAAAGAACAGGTCACCCATGGAGATGGCGAGGTGTATGGTCAAGAGTCAGGCTTTACCACATAGTTTCTGGCTTGAGGCTGTCATGTGTGCAACATATGTACTTAATAGGTGTCCCACTAAAGCGCTGCAGTCTATCACTCCATATGAGGCTTGGCATGACCGCAAGCCATCTGTTGCTCATTTATGTGTTTTTGGTTGATTGGCATATGCATTAGTGCCTGAACAACATCGTAGAAAATTGGATGGTAAGGCAGTAAAATGTATTTTTGTTGGGTACAGTTCTGAAAGTAAAAGTTATCGTCTATATCATCCACAGACTAAAGGCATTCTGGTTAGCCGTGATGTTGTTTTTGTGGAAGATGCTATTCAGCCATTGCTTTCATGTACCAAGGAGACATCTGTTAGCTCCAAAGACATGTATGATACTCTGATGCCGCTTTTTACAGGTGGACAGTCTAGTGCTCGTCCTAATGAGGCAACTTCTCAGCCTTTGCAGGTTTCATATGATGATGCAAATCATTCCATTTCTGATGTAGATTTACATGATGCACTTGTTGATGAGAGAGCTGATATTGAGCAGGCAAAAACTATGCCAAAATGGCTGGTGCAAACTTTGCGTGACAGCAAATTAGATGCACCTTTGTCATATCGTACTCTTCCAGGCTCTCATAGTGCCTCCTTTACATCAGATTGCTATGCTATGGCTCCGTCTAGTCTCTGTGATGAGAATGAGCCTGTTTCTTTTGATGAAGCACAGAATTCAGAAAATTGGATGGCTGCTATGCAATCTAAATATGATGCTATAATGAAGAATGGTACATGGTCTTTATGTGACTTGCCTCTTGGCAAGAAGGCCATTGTCACTAAGTGGGTATACAAGCTGAAGTGTAAACCTAATGGTATAGTTGACAGGTATAAGGCTAGGCTTGTTGCAAAGGGTTATGCGCAGGAAAGAGGCATTGATTTTGATGAGACCTTTGCACCTACATGCCGTATGACTACTGTTCGGAGCATTTGTGCACTTGCAGCCCATCATGGTTGGAATGTACATCAGTTGGACATTAAAATAGCATTTCTGAATGGTGGCTTGCATGAAGAAGTGTATGTTTTTCAGCCCCATGGCTTTGTGCAGAAAGGGCATGAAAACCAGGTGTGCAGGTTAAAGAAGGGATTATATGGTTTAAAGCAAGCACCACGTCCTTGGTATGAGAAGATACATGCCTATCTGGTTGCACATGGTTTTGAGAACAGTCCAACTGAAAGCACCTTATATGTTAAGTGTGCTAATGATGTGCTTCTGATCATTGTTGTCTATGTTGATAACATGCTGCTCACTGGTCCTATTGAGAAGCATATTGCTGATTTTAAGGCTGATTTGCATGCCTCATTTGAGATGTCTGATTTGGGGCATTTGCATCACTATTTAGGCATTGAGTTTATGCAAGTTGATGGTGGAATGGCTTTGTGTCAAACGAAATATATTGACACATTATTGCAGTGTTTTGGCCTTGAAGACTGTAAGTCTATTGCCACTCCTATGGAGACAGGTTTACAATTGAGTCTTCATGATGTTGGAGATGCATTTGATGTTGTTCTCTATCAGCAGGCTGTTGGATGCTTGATTTACTTATGCATTACTCGGCCAGATATTCAATTTGCTGTCTCACAAATGGGCAGGTTTATGCATTGCCCACGAGTCACACATTTGAAGGCGGTTAAGTGCATCTTTCACTACTTGAGTGGTACTCGACTACTTGGGTTGTTTTATCCCAAGGGGGGATCACTACCGCAAGATTTACATGCTTTTTCTGACTCAAATTGGGCTAGTGGCTATCACACTCGTGTGTCCACCAGTGGTTTTTGCTTCATGCTTGGTAGCTCATGTATATCTTGGTTGAGCAAGAAGCAGCCTACTGTGGCCACTTCTAGTTGTGAGGCTGAGTATAGGGCAGCTTTCAGTGACTGTTGAGTGTGTATGGCTCAGACGCCTTATGGCTAATTTGGGTGTTGGCCGGTCTTCTACCACCACCATCTTCACTGACAGTTAGAGCGCATTGGCAATTGCGAGGAACCCTGTGTTCCATGCTTGCAGTAAGCACATTGAGGTGCATTATCACTATGTCAGGGAGAGGTTCTCTGCTGGGGAGATCAGCTTGGCATATGTGCCCACGCAGGAGAACATAGTAGACCTTTTCACGAAGGCTCTACCTAGGGAGAAGTTTGAAGCTTTCTGCAAAGATTCGGGCTTACTTCCTTTTGTGGAGTGATCTCCACATAGCTTGGCACTTCCTTATACATGAGTGCCAGCTCCTTGTTCACGGCATCACTCCCAGGGGGGATTTGTTGATATATTTAGGTAGTGATGTGTGTGAACACACTAGGATCGTCGGGGCACTTTTTCCCTCTTTAGGAGGTTTTTTTCCCTCGGCTTGTATATACACCTATTGCCCTAATGGGATACTTATCTTTTTACATTCTCTAGTAATACACTTAGTATTGTGTGTTGTGCTCCAAGCTTCTTCTTCTTCCTTATGCTGTTCGCGTGCTTCCGCAGACGTCTAACTCCAACAATCCTAAGCCCATGGCATTCAAAGAGAGAAGAACAAAGAGAAACCAGAAGTAAGTTTCACTCATTCCATAGGGAGAGATAGACCAACCATGGACACCAATAGATTGGAAAGACAAAGGGAACCAAGAATACCAGGTGGTAGAGATGATTTTCCTCTACCTAGACCACATGAACACCCAAGGGTACTAAGCCCCACTCAATTAGTAAAGTCAATGAAAAACTAATTTGATGAGGTAGGAGATCCCTATGACCATGTTGCGGAGTTTAAGCAAGTGCTACGTGCAAAACAAGTAGAAGACATGTTCATGCAATACAATGCATTTGAACTAACGTTAAAGAACACGGCTTTAACTTGGTTCCAACTGTTGCAACAAAGGAAATTTAGGGATATTCATCACTTGTTAGAATCATTCATCACGGGATTCTCTAAAAGTGGAATTAGACATGATACTTCTTCATTGATTCACAACTTCAAACAGACCCCTCAAGAGATAGTCAGACTTGCAGGACGTAGGTTTAGACAATATGTTGAGAGATGTCCAATGCAAGAGTTGCCCTCACAGGCCAAGCAAGTGTCATTGTTTTTAGATGGCCTCTTAAGCTCTAAACTATTCTCCTATGTATACTTGAAGGAACCCAGAACACTAGAGCAATGTGTAAGAGTTTGTATAGACATTGAGGACAACCTAAGAGATGAGTTGGAACTCTCAAAGGTCTATAAGGACTTAGATTCTTCATCTCTAGCATCCTCAAAACTTTGTAGCTCGATAGAAGACCTAGCAGAAAAAGTGGCCCAGAAACTAGGAGTCTCTAGCAAGCATATGCCTAGTTTAACAACAAACAAGTGTTGTTACACCTGTGGTGGTGATCATATGACAAATATGTGTCCCAATGTAACACAAACGCAGGCCAACCCTAGTGGCCAATACTGTATGATTGAGAGACAATATACAAATCACACGGCCCAGGATTGCCTATACAACAAACAAGCAGTATGACAGAACTACCCCCAAGCATACCCCCTTTAGTGCCTTCTTCACCCTTGATCACTGAAAGTGAACCTAATTCCAATAGTTTTGTCTCTACCCATGTAGATAGTCCACCCGCATATTATACAAAGTCACCAAAACATACAAAAACATATCAATATGATAGTCCACCATTGGAACCGAGTTGGGAGCCCGACTATGCTAATGTTATGTATATGAACCCTAATAGCAAAGACCATAATGCCCTAGAGGACCATGCTTTAGGTGCCAAGCAGATCATTTCATTAAGGAATGTCCACATCCTCCCATAGCAGGATAGTTACAATACTATAACATTCAAGGTTTTTGTGTCGAGTGTGGTAAAGAGCATGTCATCAAAGATTGTCCCAAGAACCCACCTAATGCTTCAAAAGTAACACCCATTAACGTGATAGGTATTGTGCATAACCCAGATGGATCTAACCCTACATATGTGCCTATCCAAGCCATAGAACAGCTTAATCCTGAAAAAGTAGTCAAAACTAGTGAAGTTGGAGAGTCAAGTAACAAAAGATGAAATCTTGGAAAGATTCCAAAGAAAGAATTAAGAGAAAGTGGAGTAAAAAGATAACTGAATTGGAAGGAAGTTTAAAGGACCAGAGACCCCGTCACCTCAGCCGTGCCCAGAACAGTCACCAACAAAACCCCACACACTGGTACAACCCATCCGTATAAAACTTTCACGACCTATTATCACAAAAGGTACTACCAATGCGATGACCTCTCAAGCAACCCCCATTCAGGAACCTACCACTACAGCAGGAGAACTTCCCACCACTATCAGTGCGGAAGCCTTCACTTTCCCTATACCCAACTTGGAGGCAGAACCAACAAACACCACCTTTGACTTTGAAATGCATGATGCATTCTCAAGTGACTTCCAATTTTTAGAAGGGAAATTTTTCTCACAAGAGTATGAACGTCCCAATTACCTGACCACACCCCCTGATCAACCACAAGAGCAAGTAGTCTCTAGCTCAAAAGTAGAGAGAACAGAAACGAACAATGAAGACGGTGATGATGAAGCCAATTACGACAGCCACGACTCTCAAGAGGATGTGTAGAATGATGAACAAGAACAACAAACCGAGGCACAAGGTGACACAAGTACACACAAAGACGACACATTTGAAGCGGCTTCCTACACTTTAGCAATCAAGAAACTATATCGCACTATGCAGGTAGTCTGGGCATGCAGACAACTCTCAGAAGAAGAGAGTCAAGCAATTCTTGAACAAGAACTTGCTACAGGATGGTTCGAAGATGCTTTCATTCAAGGCTTCATGGAATTAGTGAAATCAATTGGCACCAATGAAGCACTACGATATCTGCAACGAAAGCCACTACTGATGTTTGACCCATGATGAATTCGTTTACTATCCAAGCCGGGTTAGTATATTCGTGTACCAACGGATGCCCAATCTTTGCACCATGCCAGGTGTTGAAGCTCACGGTCAAGGACAAGCATAATAAGTGCATCAGAGAAGTGGACACGCAAGAAGAAGGAGCACATAGGGAGCTTCAAGAAGTGTATATCAAATTTTCACAAGAAATCCCTACAAAATATAGATTTTCATCACTAAAACCCATTGTAGATATCGTTTCACCTTTTTGTAGATCCATTTTGTGTAAGTCGAGGAGTCCTTGAGCTTACGGAGCATTAGAAGTATCATCCTACCAATTTTCATAATACTTAGACTTTGTTTGAGCCCTCAAATAAGCCTTGGAACCTAATTTTTAACTAGGCCAGACACAAGGTCTGGACAGGGCCAAAACTAGTCAAAAAAACTATAAAAAAAGCTAGAGAGCTCATTTTTGAGGTTAGCTTGTTAGAGAATAGAGCTTTTGTAAGAGAGTTCCTTTGCAATTGAAAGCTTTCCATTGTTCCTCTCTTTGATCTTACTGTGTGCCCATGTGTGTATGTGTGTGCATGCTTGTGTGCTTTCACTCACACACTTGTGCCTTCACTCGCTCATGGTCCTCATACTGGTCCTCACGTCTTCGCAGATTGACAAGTAAAGGAGGTGGTGCTTACGCTTGAGCTACACCAAATTTTGGCGCTGTTGCCGGGGAGAGAGCTTCGAGGACGAGCGTTGTGATGGTAAGATCGTAGATTTGCGACATTGGAAGGTACAAAACTATCATTTTTGTTCATTTTTTGATTTTTCTTCTTCTTCATCATCATCATCACCATCTCCATCTTCTTCCATCTTCATCTTCATAGAAATTTCTTGTTTTTTAGTGCATTCTCACCATTATCATACCATTTTTCATGCATTATTATATGAGAAGGAGTTAGGAAGTGCAAGGGAGAGCAAGCATCTATGTTTTTTCATGATTTTCTGCCCATACGGAGCTCGCCATTGCTCGATGCTTAGAAATTTGAATTTCCCGCCAAAAAACACGATTCTGACTGAAAATCACAATTTTCATAAAATTCAAATTCTTCAAAAAAAAAGACGATTTTCTATTTCCCGTCTAAAAGCTTTCTGAAAAGAACACGATTTTGAGGTCATTCTTAGAATCGCGATTCTCTGGTTGTGCTCAAAATCGTAATTCTCTGAGTTTCTCAAAAACACGATTCTCTGGTCATTCTGAGAAGCGTGATTTTTTGGCGACACGATTCTCTATTGGTTCCGAAATCGCGATTTTCAAAACCATGATTTTCATTCAAAATCGCGATTTTCAGAACACGATTTTCAAAAACACGATCTTGAGGAAACACGATTTTCTGGTCATTCTCAAAATTGTGATTTTCACGCCAAAAACACGACTTTGATCAAGCATGATTTTCACTGAAAATCGTGATTTTCATGTCAAAAACACGATTTTGAGAAAACATGATTTTCGTCCAAAATTGCGATTTTTTTATCGTTCTCAAAATCGCGTTTTTCACGATTCTCACTCAAAATCGCATTTTTCACGATTCTCACTCAAAATCGCATTTTTCATGATTCTCACTCAAAATTGCGTTTTTTTCATGATTCTCACCCAAAATTGCATTTTTCACGACTTTCATCCAAAATCGCATTTTTCACGATTTTTATTCAAAATCCCATTTTTTGGGATTACTCAAAATTGCGATTTTCGTCAGTGCTCAGCATCGCGATTTTCATGATTTCACAAAATCGTGATTTTTGTGGTTGCTCAGCATTGCGATTTTCATTAGAGCTCAGCATCGCAATTTTCATGATCCCTCAAAATCGCGATTTTCACACAAAATCGTGATTTTTCCATAAGTGCTTGTTTCTTTGTTTTTACCCCCAGGAGCCTGATTTGACATAACTTTTTCATCAAGCGTCCATTTTTTGAGCTCTATAGCTCGTTGGAAAGCCCGTTTCGAATCCCACACAAGCTCAATTGTTTTTTTAAGAATAATGCATTGATTTTCAGATAGAGTAATTTGAAGTTGACCTTCAGGTGGGGTTGGGAAGCCAAGGGAGAGAAAAATTGTTTCATGGGAAAGAAAAAAGCAAAAGAGAGAAGAAAGGGGGCTAAGATTGAAAAAGAGGAGGGAGATAAACATAAAATGCATGAAATAATCTCACACAAGGGTGAAACATCTAGAGAAAAATCGCAAGGAGTCAAGTGTTGGCGGATTCTTAGACAAGAAGGAGTTTGAGGGTTTGTAGGAGAAAAGGAAAAGACCAAGAAAGGAAATACACCTTGGAAGCTTCTGCCGATTGATTACAGTAAGACAATTACAATGTTTGAAGCACAATACAAACCAATACTTCTATGCACAATCCCACACAGTGCTCAATGACAAAATACCAAATATCCCAAAGTCTTCTTGCCGCCAGCCTCCTCTGCACGAGACCTCCACCTGCTTCAAGCTTATCCTTGTGCACACCTTGCACCAAGCTTCCACTAAGGGGGAGGAACGAATACCTTATGTCGGCACGTGCACCCTACAAGGAGACCTTGAGATCCTTGGGGGACTAGCTTAGCACTCTCTGCACAATCCCTTATTCACTCTCCATGCACTCCTTCAACTCCACTTCTCTGCGTCGCACACTGGTGACTCTTGCACTTCTCTCTCTTGCTTCACTTAGACTATGCTTCTCTTGCTTACTCTAGCATGGTCCAAGAATAGTCCTTCCCTTGATTTGAGTGTGTCGATTCACATTCGCTCCTAACTGCAAGAGTATCTTGGTGCTCACTTTGATGTCCCAAGATTGTCTTCACAAGTGGCAGCCAACGACTCCCTGTTTTATCCTGTAGTGACTTTAGACTAAAACCAAAAATTTTAATTGAGGGGCCATACTTTCCCCTGTGCGTACGCTACCGCTTCACATACCTTTACCTTTCCTTTTAAGTCTTCACTTTTGCCAATAAGAGGGGGTTCACCTGAACCTTCCAAAATACTTTAAAAAACACTTGAACCTTAGGGAAATTAGAGAAAATACCTCTGCAACCTGCAACCCACTTTCTCCAATTTACCCTTTGTGGACAAGTAATTGTGCACTACTTGTGCACTTTAACACCTGCACTTTAGCACTTTGAACTTACAATTAATTGTGCACTACCTGTGCACTTTGACACTTGCTCTTTAGCACTTTGACTTTGCACCTGTTGAATTTGACCTTGACCTTGTTGGCTTTGACTTTGACCTTTTGACTTTGATTGTAGTTGACTTTGACCAATATGACTTTTATGGGCTCAACAATCAAGGAATCATGGGAAATATCTGAGGGGGTAGAATCCTTATTTGCAACAAGAGAATATAACAATACTTTTTTGCATATAAGAATAGGATATGACCATAGAAGGTTGAGTGTTTATATCAATCCTAATTGTGAGTGGAATTTAATTCATATTGACCTAGTGACCATTATTTTTGAGAACATTCAACCAACCAACTCATTCTTCTATCCTCATGGATGGTAAACATTATGACTGCATGGGTCAAGTTGTGTTGCCTATTATGGTGGATGATATGCAATTTTTTGAAACATTCTTTGTCATGGAAGCTATAGATGAAGACTTGATCATTGGCCAAAGATTCATTACACAAAATCATCAAGAATTTGAGGTGTCATCTCCACCTATTCCGCACGCTTCTACATATATGTCTATTGAAAATCCTGATGACTATCCATCTTGTGAGAATCGGGGACAAAATCATCTTTTCAAAGATTGTGCTTTTCATGCACAAAATTTTATTTCCACTCATGCTTTTGTATCTAATCCTTCTTTGAGTAAATAGCAAGAAACCTTGGCGAATGGAGAAATGGAGGACTCCAAGTGTTTGGGCGATGTGGAAGGACCCTCTCTTCCTGTAAACTTGGATTCCCCTCATGAAGCCATAACCATGGATGATCTACACTTAGATCATCAAGAAGGATATGATCAACAAATACATTGTATCACTAATGTGGAGAATGACATCAAATCTATGGTCAATCATAACAATCCATCACCCATTTGTACATCTAGAGATTCTATGAGTAATAACGATAAATGTATCGATGAATCTATAGATCAATCTCAAACTAGACAACCCAATGATCCATTGCATAAGCATGATGTATGTATAGAAGATCAACCTTTGTTTCATTCCCCATATAAAGATGAGTTTTCTCCAAAAACTCACATAGAAGGCCCCAAAGACCCTTACATCAAGAAACAGAAATCACATTTCCCTTGTAATGTCAAGCAAATTTGGGTGGCCAAGCAATTACTTAGAGCCCAAGAAAATCGCACTATGATATGGGTACCAAAGAAAGCCCTTGTACAAAATCAACCCCCTCACACTGGACTTCAAAATCTATGGTCTAGACCTACCATGCCTTATCTTCAAGAAAGTCCACTTCCAATCAAAGGACCCAAAGCAATCAAGCCTAGGCTCAAAAAAAATCAAGGGAGGAACTTCAAGGCAACAACCAACACAACAAAGACATATTGGCGGCCTAAAACCTTTGCGTGCGGCATCCATGGGTGTCAAACCCAACCTTGCCCAATGCACAACATATGTTCAAGATGCACACCAAGTATGCATGTGAATAGGGCCTCATCCAAAGGCCAAGCATTAGGCACACTAAGTTTAACCCAGGCACCAAGAGGGCACATGTTCATACATCGTAAAAATTTGCTTTTTATTTTTCTTTTGGCAGGTTGGTGGACAAAGGTATAATCCATTTCAAATGGTTGATGGGAAAGAAAAGGTTTTTGGTGTTGGACATTTGGAGGAAGCCTCATCATTGTCTCACCCTTGAGCACTTTGCTCAAGATCTATCCATTTTTGCACCATTGCTTTCTGTATGCATTTTTTAGAGTATGCATGAGATAGGGTCTCATCATAAGACCATGCATAGGCACTTTTTTGTTTTCCAACCATGCACCCTTAGTCTCCCCTCATGCACTTCGACTAGGAAGAGATGAATCACATTCATCTATGGTACATGTCATCATGACATTTTCATTATGTACCTCTAATATCCAAAAAAAAAGAAAAAAAAACAAAAGAGGGAGAGAGAGAGAGAGAGAGCTTGTTCCTAGGTGTGGATCCTGGAACATGATTGAGTCATGCTTCCTTGAAGGTGGAACCATTGATGATTGGGCATTTATCAATTTTGATAGAAGTATGTCTCGACTCATATATGATATTATTGCTACCTTATCTGGTAGATGTCAAGAACTTGGCATGAACAGGTCATCCAAAACTACTATAAGCGGGAAAAGCTTGAAGGTCTGCAACTTGAAAGATGTTTAACTATTGTAGGTATGAGAGCATCCGAGGAGATATCTGTAAGCGGTAGTTGTGGTACCCTGCAAATCCTTGTATGTATACTCGGTGAGAAGACTCCTACTTATGGTGCGCTAATGAGAATATGTGAAACTATGCGTGGTGTAGTTACCCAATGCTGTCTGTCAAGGAATATACCAAAATTCAATTCTCAGTCTTTTGCAAATGTTGCTTTGAAGAGATGGGATAGGACTAGGAACTAGAAGAATTTCATCAATGGACCATCAATAAGAACATTCATCGACAACGAAAGACTAGTTGGTGGTCCATCACAATGCTAGGTGTACAACACAAAGAGATCAACATCGATCGACCATTGGCCATAATCTAGAGGTCATCAATGGAGACTCACAATGACACAATTAGGCTCGAATCCAAGCAAGAAGCACATACCAAGGGACTACAATACTACCTCTCAAAGCAATACCTGGAACAACTATTACAACAAGGATTTTCAGAAGAAATCCCTATAAAATAGAGATTTTCATCACTAAAAATCATTGTAAATATCATTTCACCTTTTTGTAGCTCCATTTTGTGCAAGCCGAGGAGTCCTCAAGCTTGCGGAGCATTAGAAGTATCATCCTACCAATTTTCATAATTCTTAGACTTTGTTTGAGCCCTCAAATAAGCCCTGGAACCTAATTTTTAACTAGGTTGGACACTAGGTCTAGACAGGGCCAAAACTAGTCAAAAGAACTATAAAAAAAGCTAAAGAGCTCATTTTTTAGGTTAACTTGTTAGAGAATAGAGCTTTTGTAAGAGAGTTCCTTTGCAATTGAAGCTTTCCATTGTTCCTCTCTTTGATCTTACTATGTGCACGTGTGTGTGTGTGTGCATGCATGTGTGCTTTCACTCATACACTTGTGCCTTCACTCACTTATGGTCTTCATACCAGTCCTCACATCTCTGCGGATTGAGAAGTAAAGGAGATGGTGCTTATGCATGAGCTACACTAGGGAAGCATGACTTATTCCGGATGATCCTCTTGAAGAAGCGACCATAGTCATCGACTCCCCACCTCATCCTTCTACTGTAACTACCACTACCATCATCGAAGTACCCACCACACCAACTGCTCCTCTTTCACCTCCCGCCCCTCTAGCTTCTCCTGTACACCCCACCTCCCCTACATCATCCATGTTTATAGCAAGTATTGTAGCAGAATCCCTCATTACCTCAGCCCCACAAACTCTTCCCGCATCCATCCAACCCATCTTTCCCCCTCTAACTCCCACCATTCCACCCAATCTATTTCTCCCTCCATCCTTTCCTTCTTTCCCCATCCCTCCAAAACCTATATTCCCATTTCCACCTCCAATGACCTTCTCACCCATTTCACCTCCCTGCCCCATTGTATACCCTATCTCCTCCCCTCTTCACCAAGCAATACAAGAAACCCAACCTCTAATTTATTCATCAGCCTTTGTAAATCTGGTATTCACACCCATTCTCACACCACTCTTCACGGTCACTGCACTCGACACCATGTCTGGTGACATGGATACCTCACCCCCCACTGCACCACCACTCACCTCACCTCTTTCACCACCATATTTAGGCACGTCACACTTCTCCATGGTCATCACTGCATCCACCTTCCCGTCCCTCTTTCCCCTTCCCCTTGCATCAACAACCACACCCACAGCATCTTCACTTACCACACCATTAATATTGTCACCCACAATCGACACCGCATTCCGCCAGATGTTTTCTTGCATGACACAAGTTCGAGATGAATTCGCATCTCTCGGGACCAGCTAACAGACAATCTAGCAAACAAATACAGATTTATAAGCGCAATTAAACTCTTTATCCATCGAGGCAGTCCAACAGACAGTCCAACAGCTCCTGAAGTCATCTCTCTAGAGATTCTACAGGAACTCAATACTTTACACGCTCAGGTACTTACTCTTCAAGCACAAATTGTTCTTTTCTCTGAGCCCCCCAGGCCTGATTCCCCACTTGAACTCCCAAATGATGAAGAAATTGTGTCTATCCCAGTGGAGGAAACTTATGAAGAGGCCTATGAACCACAACCCATCTCAGGCAGACGTGTCATGGCAGAAGGCCAAGACACCTTTGAACTCCCTACACCCGAATGGATGAAGTCAGTAGAAGAACTTGGAAAGACCCACTCAGCACAGGTGGAGGCACAATTACATGCCATGGCTATGATAGAGGAATGCATTTTACAATCACCTTACTTTGCTCACTTGGTCCCTCAATGGTATATCTTAGGCCATGGACTTCAATATAAACTGTATTGCATGCTAATGGCAAAATATCAATTGGCGATTGAAAAGGAGACGAGCAAGAAACCATCACATGCCACTCAGTTTGAGCCTGACGGCTTGCCACCGGAAGCACAGAAAGGTAAAATCTTTCAACCAACTTGGCGCCAGGAGTTGTTACAACAATATTCAGAAATGATGAGCACATGGGTCAAGGCACCCTTGCATTTGAAATATAACCCATGTTGGGGACCTATGCCAAGTCGTCGCTCCTGGAAGGCATTCGTAATAAAAATTCAAAACAATAAGTAGTGCCAAGACTGGCTTAATTATCCTTATTTCACTCCAGCTTGCAGACCACCAATAGTCGGATACATGATGGCCATGATTTGCCACTGGCTCCCCCGCTTACACTGCATGGATGATGTTGTCACACATATGACTGTCAAAATATTTGATATGATGCAGATTGTATTTAAAATCTTTCGGTGCGTCAAATCACTACATGTTAACACCCCGGGATTTGAGCATGGTAATCAAGACTTAGCATATGATATGAGCACAAAACCACCGCTCTGGGTATGTTATGCATGGCACTACCGAATCAAGTACTTACTAGCTTGTTATAAGACCACATTTGAAGAGATGTTTCCCACCGGATTTTGGGAGTACCATTCCAAGGTTTTCATAAGCAGGCCCACACACCTACTTCAATTATTTGCCTATGAACAACTCGTCTACTCCAAACACTACTGACTTCCACCGCCCGATGAACCTCAACCCATAGACTGGGAAAATCTTGAAGTTGATCTTGCACGAGGTATTCACATCGTGGAGCACACCCTCATTCATGACCTCCTACAAAACTATATCGGATAGACCCCACAACAAAGTTCTATGTAGGATGTCAGACGCCAGAGGGAGGGGGTGTTGGTAGTAGCCAAAGGCATAGAGGACGAGGAAGCATGTGAAGGTGGATCATGAAAGGGAGCCAGGCGGTTTATTTCTTCAAAAGAAACATGTTTTATAATACTTTTTCAAAACTCCCAACAGTGATTTTCATCAGTCTTATACCATATGTATCATAGAACAACCACTTTTGTAATTAATAGCTCCATTTTTTGCAAGCCAAGGAGTCCTCGAGCTTGAAGAGCTTAGGTAGAACAAGTATGCCATGGCTATTTTTAGATCTCGTTTAGACCTTCAAATAGTACCTAGAACCTATTTTTTTAACTATGTCGGACACTAGATGTGAAACCAGTCAAAACTAGTCAAAAAACTATAAAGAGAGCTAGAGAGCTCATTTTTGAGGTTAGCTTATATGAGTAGAGAAGAGCTTAGAGCTATTTTGAGCTTGTAAGAGTGTTCTTGAGTAATAGAATCTACTTTCAACCTTCCATTGTGTCTTGCTTGTCTCTTCCTTGTGTGTGTATGTGTGTGTGCATCTCTATGCTTCTCACCTTCACTCTCACTACATCTCGCATTCACGATCTTCATATCACTCCTATCTCTTTCGTGGATTGACATTAAGGAGGTGGAGCATCTTAACGTGGGGCTTACCATTGTACTAGAGCAACACCCCAAGAGTCACAAAACAAAGAAAGAAGATGGCAACCACACCTAAAGGAAGTTAAAGAAGGCCCTCAAGAGTAAGATATCGAGTTCGAAGGTTAACATATGATAATTTCATTGCAAAGCATTATACCTACATGACTCAGGTAATCAAGGACAAAGAACTTACTAGTTATGAAGAAGTTAAGGATTGCAAGGAATAGCAAGAGGAAATGAAGGAAGAGCTCAAGGCACTTGATGAGAACCATACGTGGAGCTTGGTACTAGCTCAAGCAAGCAGTGATAGGTAATAAGTGGGTTTACAAAATTAAAAGAATTTCAAATGGTTCCATTGCTAGGTACAAAACAAGGTTTGTGGCAAAAGGCTTCTCCCAATGCTATGAGATAGATTACAATGAAACTTTCAGCCTTGTAGCCAAGATGCCAACAATTAGATTGTAATGGAAACATCAAAGAAATGGATATTTTATCAGTTGGATGTGAAGAATGCCTTCTTCAATGGAGAGCTTGAAGAAGTAGTCTACATGAGCCAACCTAAAGCATTTTCTAGTACAAGGTACCCAAATCATGTTTGTAAGCTAAGGAAAGCATTATATGGTCTACAGCAAGCCCCAAGGGTCTAGAATCAAAGGTTAGTGGATTATTTATCAATTTGTGGATACAAAGAAATTGTTGTAGATCCATCACTTTGAATGAAGAAGCAAGGAGACAAGATAGTATACATATGCATCTATGTGGACAATTTGATCATCATGGTGATATTGCAGGTATTAAAGATATAAAATCAAAGCTCAGAATGTAATTCAAGATATTTGATCTTGGAAATCTAAAGTAATTCTTGGGAATAGAGGTAATCTATACACACAATGGCATCTTCTTGATTCAAAAAAAATACTTGTTGGATGTGTTATACAAGTTTGGTATGAGTGGTTGTAAGCCACTTTCTCCACCCATGGACCCTAATACAAACTTGGCTAAAGGTCAAGGAGAGGCTATACAAGATGTTACACTATATAGAAGCATGATTGGTTTATTAACTTATGATACATTCACTAGACCTGACCTCACATATGTAGTAGGTGTACTCTCTCCATTTTTGCATGCACCCACTCTTATGAAAGCAAGAAAAGTTCTTAGATACATGAAGCACACCATCAACCAAGGTCTATTTTACTCTTATGATGATGATCTAAGTGTCAAAGGTTATAGTGATGCTGATTGGGTAGGTAGCAAAGATGATTGAAGGACTATATCAAGTTATGTTTTCATGCTAGGTACAAAAGTGATCTCATGGAGCTTTAAGAAGCAACCCATTGTTGCTCTTTCATCAAGAGAGGCTGATTATAGAGGTCTATCATTGGCTACATGTGAGCTACTATGGCTTAAGAAGCTACTTAAGGACCTTGAAGTGAAAGTGCAGGAGTTTCCTCTTCATGGAGACAACATTTCAAGCATCTACCTAGCTAACAATCCCGTGCTTCATGCAAGGAGAAAGCACATAGAGGTTCATTACCAATTGATTAGAGAAAAGGTGATGGAAAAGGAGCTAGATACAAGGTATGTAAACAATAAAGTTTCTTGAAGGTAAAAAGCTTGGAGAATTCAAGGAAGCAATCAACATAAGAGACATAGGCTAAAGCAACAAAGGAAAAAGACTTGAGCTTGAGGGGAAGTGCTAAAAGTTTTTTATTCCAAGCTCAAGAGTGTGGGAACATGCCCCAAATTGAACCTTCCACATCATCCACAAGGAAAGGAGGATGATTTCCACAATTTGAAGGCATCAAATCAAGTCTATAATGGAAAGAATCATTAAAGGAAAAAGTGAACCCTAAATGGGCCTTGTAAGGATTCCTAATTTTTAGGGACTAAGCTTAATCTTGTTCTTTGTTAAGGGGACAAAGTGCATTTAATAGATCACTTTTTAATAGGCTATAGTATGATTTTTTTTAGGCTCATCTAGGATCATTTCTCTCTTTTGCACAAAGAGAGAGACAAAAGCCACTTTCCACCTCATCAAATCCGTCCATCTATATGAATAAAAAAATGAATTTTCTAAAAAAGTCTCATTTTCAACTATTCTTTATTCAAAATGGCCTCTACTTTTATGCATATGTCAAAAGTTACTTCTTTTAGTCTAGTTTTTTATAAAAAACACTTAAAAAAACATACTTTTCAAAATCCCTCTGAAAGTTAAGTGCCACATCATCAAACTCATAACTGCCCCATAACATGAATATTTGAAAAAAAACCTTATTTTAACTCTTAAATACTAGAGAACGTCATTTTGACCTATCCACATACCAAAAAACACTTTTTTCTTGCAATATAATTATTTTACACGCCATTCCAGCCATCTCTATGCTTCTTTCTATTCGGTGCTCGAGTTCTAGAACATCATGGTGCTCACGTGTATTACGAACATGACACCAACACCAACGCATGCTCCTCATTGAACGAGTGTACATGTTCATGTTCCTAAAGAATTCGCACCAACAACTAGAGGTAGCAATGACAAAGATTCTCAAAATGAATGATGTGGAGATGGACAAAAAAATATTGATCTTTGGGTCAATGGTGCATTGTATCCTTTAGATCCAATTTCTAATTTACATCCTAGATTCCATAGTATCTCCATGTTTCTATAATTCTTTGGTAGCGGTGAAGCTAGCCTGCTAGGTTATTGCAAGAGATTGTCTATCCATTCAACATCTATTGCAAATTATTGGATGCAACAATGTCATCACAACCATTTGAAGATACACACTTTAGAAAGTGTTGGCAAATCTTTGGAAGAGTGCAGTCATATACTCCAACAAGATGTGGAAGAAAGGGAGAGCACAATTACAAAGTTAAAAGCCAATGTAACACAACTAAAAGAGACTCCACTTGTGTTCAAGGCAAGGGATCGAGTACCGGCTCTTGCCATAGAAGAAGAGCAAGTACATAAACTACTCAAATTGCTTCGTCATGGCAATAGTGATTTTTATCACTAAGACAATGTAATATATGTATATACATCCAATTATTGTGAGGGAGACTCCATTTTGTGCAAGCCGATGAGTCCTCGAGCTTAAGGAGTCTAAGTAGAAAGCTCATACCAATTTTTTTATTTTTGGAAATCGTTAGGTAGCTCAAATTAGAGGTAGAACCTATTTTTTTAACTATGCCGGTCACTAGATGTGAAACCAGTCAAAACTAGGAAAAAACTATAAATAGAGCTAGAGAGCTCATTTTGTGGGTTTTTGTTGAACTTAAGAGCTAGAACTAAAAGAGCTACTGTAATTAGTTGGTAATGAATATGAATGTGAGTTCTTTCCTTGCCTTCAATTGATCTCCATTATGACTTTCCTTGTGTGTGTGTGTGTATGCACATGTGTGTATGCTCATTGCATTTCTCACCATCTTCTTCATGCACTTCACTTGCTCTTGATCTTCATATCGGGCTAAACTCTCTGCGGATTGACAATTATGAGGTGGAGCTCCTCACGTTGGTACTTTCCATTGTGCTAGAGTGACACCAAATTTGATGCCCTTGCTGGGGACGAGCTCTAGGTTGAGCGTGTGATGGTAAGTGTGTTGGAGAAAATTGTTGAAAGATAAAATTTCTTTGTTGTTTTTTTGTTTGTAGTTAGTTTTTACACACTTTTACTCCTCCATTCCTCTAGTATCATTCCCTATCATTATCTCAAACTCCAAAAAATCACCAAAAATCAGTCTTAGTCCCTCTTTCTCTTATCTTTCCCTCATTTGTGTGTGTGCAAGAGTGAGAGAGAGATTTTGTAGGTGTTTTTTTGTGCTTTTTGGTACACTAATCCTGTAGGGCAGCCTTTGGATACCACGGATTTGCAGGAAACATAGGTAAAAACTCCATCTTTCTCTCAAAAATTTCCGTTGAAGCTGACCATCATGACTGTCAGAGAAGGTATGAATTTGGGCTAACGTTTTGCATGAAGGAGGAGCCTAGGTAAGCGCTTGCATAGATCTATGCTTGGGTTTCTAAAATTGCATCATTTCTTGACCATCGCGATGATGACACATCATCATGACTATGTCTGACCATCGCGATGGTCACTGAGTGTCGTGGCGATTGGCTCACACCATCGCGATTGCGTCTCACCATCACGACGCTCACTCACCATCGCAATGGTGCTTGACAATCACGATCCTGATTGGCCGTCGTGGCATCATCGTCGTGACTGAGTTTGACCATCATGGCCTTGACCGTCGTCACTTGACCATCGTGAACTGACCATTGTGATCCTCAGTGATCATCGTAGCTTGACCGTCGTGACTTGATCATTGCAATCCTTACTGACCATTGTGACTTGACAATCAGGACTATGACTCATCATCATAGGGCCTGATCATCGTGACTTCGGACCATTGTGGGTGTCACACCATCACAACAGTGACACATCATCGTGATTGTGTCTGACCATCGCAACTGTCAGACAAAACATCAAATTAGGGTTTTTGCACATAATTTGCAATTTTTTTGGGGTAATTTCTTGACATTAATTGTGAACCCTTGTGTGTGGCATAGAGCAAAGGGAGAAGCGGGCAGGTTTTCAAGGGCGGTTCCCAAAGGCGGTTGCGACTTGATGATGTCATCATGATGTCATCGACTCGAAGCATGGTCTCTGGATGTCAGCATCAAGCAAGAAGACAGTCGATCTTAGGGTTTTGGCACGTTCGAGACGCAATGGAAGCATTAGTTTCCCCAAATTCTGAACCAATCATGAGATATAGGATTCATATGGAATCTGAGACTCAAGATGTTTTCCTTTGTCCATGACATTACCTCCCCCTCAAGCGACGAGTTCCACAAGGAGCGGTCATGTTCTCTGGTCTCAGCTTCATTGGATTTTTCTTATGGAATTCTCGAACCTTGATTGGTGCTCTCTGAAGGTTTTTTGCAGGTTCCCAACTACGATCACTAATGTCATACCCTTTCCAATGAATAAGGTATTCCAATCTTCCTCGGGATATTCTAGAATCTAGGACATGCTCGACTTCAAATTCTTCATGATCATCAATCTCGATAGGTGGTGAAGGACTAGGTCTCTCCCCCCTCAATGGTGAAATCTAATATGGTTCAAACATGGATACATGGAAAACTGGATGTATTCTCATAGTACTTGGTAGCTGGAGCTTGAAGGTGACTAGATTAATCTTGGCCAAGATGGTAAATGGACCGAACCTTTGATGATCTAACTTTGCACAAGGCCTTGAAGTTTGCAAATTATTTCGGAGTAACCATACTTTATCCCCAATTTGATACGATGGATTCTGGACACGATGTTGATCTGCATAGTACTTATATTGTTGTTGAGCTTTATGGATCTCTTCCTTTAGTTCTTTGTGAATGTCCATCAGGTATTGGGCCTTGTCTTTGGCAGTTGGGTTCTTGACGTGATTTGAGAGTTGTATATCCATCCTTGGATGTTGTCCATAATTTGCAAAGAAGGGAGTTTGCTTAGTAGATGCATGAACACTATTGTTATAAGCAAACTCTGCAAAGGATAACAACTCAAACCAATCATTTTGGTGATAGTTTCTAGTGCAACGGAGATATTGCTCTAGGGCTTGATTCACTCATTATGTTTGTCCGTCAGTCTATGGATGATTTGCTGTAGATAGTTTAACTTGAACACCAAGGAGCTTGCAAACACTGTTCCAAAAGCTGGATATGAACTGTGGACCTCGATCACTAACAATATCATGAGGCAATCCATGAAGCCTAAAGATGTATCTGAGAAAACGTCTAGCAGTGGCTGCACCTGTGATTGCGTTCGTAGTTGGAATGAATTGTGCCATCTTTGTGAATCTATTCACAATAACAAGAATGACATCATACTTATCTGACTTTGGTAGATCTGTGATGAAATCCATAGACAATGAAGCCCATGGCTTTTCTGCAACAGGTAAAGGTTGCAAGAGGCCATGAGGCTTATGTCGCGGTACCTTAGATCTATTGCAAGTGTCACAGGTTCGGATATATTCTTTGACTTCCTTCCACATTTGAGGCCACCAAAAATCCCTGGATATGAGTTCTATTGTTTTATTTACTCCAAAATGTCCTGCTGCAAGGTTGTCATGACGTTGTTGAAGTACTTGGACCTTGGGCTTTCCTGGAGGGACATACAATAGGTTCTTATAGAATAATAACCTGTCATTTTCCTAGAATTCATTTACTTCTTGGACTCTTCCTTCTTGAGTTTTCTGCTTAATGTTACAAAATAATTCATCCTGTGGTAGATTCTCACGAATCAAATGATTCAAGACTGAATCTTTAGGATGGGTGGATGAGATAGCTGCTAACTAGAGATGCTCAGGTTTGAGTAATATGCTCTCCTATTGATCAAAGGCCTCTTCACCCTTCTTTGGTGCAAGGTAAGATCTTCTTGACAAGGCATCTGACTGACAGTGTTGCCATCCTAAACGATATGTAATGACAAAGTCGAACCTAGATAAAAAGTTACTCCATCGAGATTGCCTTCTGTTGAGGATGCGGGTGGTCATGAAATATTCTAGGTTCTTGTGGTCTGTATACACGATAACTTTATGAGCTGCTCCTTCCAGATGGTGGCGCCAGGTATCAAAGGCATCCACTATGGCAAGAAGCTCTTTTTCATGAATTTCATAATTAATTTCTGGAGGAGAAAATTTTCTTGAATGATATGCAACTGGATGTAGGTGTCCATCATCTCCATATTGGGAAAGAATGGCCCCTAGGGCAAAATCTGATGCATTTGTCTCTAGGAAGAAGGGCTTGCTCCAATCAGGATGAACTAAAATTGGGGCAGTGGTGAATGCTGATTTCAAATTCTGAAAGGCTTTTTCTGCTTCTTCCTTCCATGAAAATTTTGAGTTTCCTGTAAGCTTGGTAAGAGGTGTCACAATCTTGGAGTAATCTTTAATGAATATCCTATAAAAATTGGCAAACCCTAGAAAACATTGTACATCTCGAACACATGAAGGTGGTTGCCAATCAAGGAACTAGATTGTGCTCTCTGACTTCACTAGACAAGATTACGGAAATACACTTATGATTACAAGAACACCCACATAGAGAAAATAATACAAGAAGACGGATTTGATACAAGACGTCCCACAACCCAGGACCAATAAGTATGGAAAATTGGACTAGAGATGATATAAGAGATCCCACAACCCGGGATCGTAAGTATAAGACAAGATGTCTAGATTAAAAGAACTCCCTTCTAGGAGATGAATTGAATACAAAAAAGAAATTGACAAGATCTCGTACTACGAGATTACAAGAGGACAAGAGAGGATGTCCAAGAACTAGACTAGACAAGACTAGAACAAGAAACAAGATAGGAACTGGAACTTGGAGAGTACTTACTTGGCGATCACGACTCCTTGAGCTCCCAAGGCTGGTATTGGCAAGACTGATTATGAATGTGGCCAACCCCTCCTTATATAGGTTTTCCAACGGCGGTTCTAGGGCGGTTACGAATTGATGATGTCATCAATTCGTAGCATGGTCTCTGGATGTCAGAATCAAGCAATAAGACAATCAATCTTAGGGTTTTGGCATGTTTCGGACACAATGGAAGCATTAGTTTCCCCAAATTCTGAACCAATCATGAGATATAGGATTCACATGGAATCTGAGAGTTTCCTTTGTCCATGATATTACCTCCCCCTCAAGCGACGAGTTCCACGAGGAGCGGTCACGTTCTCTGGTCTCGACTTCATTGGATTTTTCTTATGGAATTCTCAAACCTTGATTGGTGCTCTTTGAAGGTTTTCTGTAGGTTCCCAAGTACGATCACTGATGTCATACCCTTTCCAATGAATAAGGTACTCTAATCTTCCTCGGGATATTCTCGAATCTAGGACATGCTCGACTTGAAATTCTTCATGATCATCAATCTCGATAGGTGGTGAAGGACTAGGTCTCTCCCCCCTCAATGGTGAAATCTGATATGGTTCCAACATGGATACATGGAAAATTGGATGTATTCTCATGGTACTTGGTAGCTGGAGCTTGAAGGTGACTAGATTAATCTTGGCCAAGATGGTAAATGGACCAAATCTTTGATGATCTAACTTTGCACAAGGCCTTGAAGTTTGCAAATTGTTTCTATTATCCCCAATTTGATACGATGAATTCTGGACACGATGTTGATCTGCATAGTACTTATATTGTTGTTGAGCTTTATGGATCTCTTCCTTGAGTTCTTTGTGAATGTCCATCAAGTACTGGGCCTTGTCTCTGGCAGCTGGGTTCTTGACATGATTTGAGAGTTGTATATCCATCCTTGGATGTTGTCCATAGTTTGCAAAGAAGGGAGTTTGCTTAGTAGATGCATGAACACTATTGTTATAAGCAAACTCTGCAAAGGGTAACAACTCAAACCAATCATTTTGGTGATACTTGCTAGTGCAACAGAGATATTGCTCTTGGACTTGATTCACCCAAACTGTGTGTCCATCAGTCTGTGGATGATTTGCTGTAGATAGTTTGACTTGAACACCAAGGAGCTTGCAAAGACTGTTCCAAAAGCTGGATATGAACTGTGGACCTCGATCACTGACAATATCATGAGGCAATCCATGAAGCCTAAAGATGTATCTAAGAAAGAGTCTAGCAGTGGCTGCACCTATGATTGCCTTTGTAGTTGGAATGAAGTGTGCCATCTTTGTGAATCTGTCCACAATAACAAGAATGGCATCATACTTATCCGACTTTGGTAAATCTGTGATGAAATCCATAGATAATGAAGCCCATGGCCTTTTTGGAATAGGTAAAGGTTGCAAGAGGCCATGAGGCTTATGTCGTGGTACCTTAGATCTATTGCAAGTGTCACAGGTTCGGATATATTCTTTGACTTCCTTCCACATTTGAAGCCACCAAAAATCCCTAGATATGAGTTCTATTGTTTTATTTACTCCAAAATGTCTTGCTGCAAAGTTGTCATGACGTTGTTGAAGTACTTGGATCCTGGGCTTTCCTGGAGGGACATATAATAGGTTCCTATAGAATAGTAACCCAGCCTTTTCCTGGAATTCACTTACTTCTTGGATTTTTCCTTCTTGAGTTTTTTGCTTAACATTACAAAATAATTCATCTTGTGGTAGATTCTCACGGATCAAATGATTCAAGGCTGAATCTTCAGGATGAGTTGAAGAGATAGCTGCTAACTGGAGATGCTCAGGCTTGAGTAATACACTCTCTTGTTGATCAAAGGCCTCTTCACCCTTCTTTGGTGCAAGGTAAGATCCTCTTGACAAGGCATCTGACTGACACTCTTGCCGTCCTCGACGATATGTGATGACAAAGTTGAACCTGGATAAAAAGTTACTCCATCGTGATTGCCTTTTGTTGAGGATGCGGGTGGTCATAAAATACTCTAGGTTCTTGTGATCTGTATACATGATAACTTTATGAGCTGCTCCTTCTAGATGGTGATGCCAAGTATAAAATGCGTCCACTATGGCAAGAAGTTCTTTATCATGAATTTCATAATTAATTTCAGGATTCCTTGAATTATATGCAACTGGATGTAGGTGTCCATCATCTCCATATTGTGAGAGAATGGCCCCTAGGGCAAAGTCTGATGCATCTGTCTCTAGGAAGAAGAGATTGGTAGAATCAGGATGAATTAGAATTGGAGCAATAGTGAATGCTGATTTCAAGGTCTGAAATGCTTTTTCTGCTTCTTCGGTCTATTAGAATTTGGAGTTCCCTGTAAGCTTGGTAAGAGGTGTCACTATCTTGGAGTAATCTTTGATGAATATCCTATAGAAGTTGGCAAAACCCAAAAAACATTGTACATCTCGAACACATGAAGGTGGTTGCCAATCAAGGATTGTCTGAATCTTCTTAGGGTCCATAAAAATTCCTTTATCTGATACAATGTACCCTAAAAATTCCACTTCTGTCTAGAGAATATCAAGATATCATCAAGGTATATTACAACAAAATCATCTAAATATTCTCGAAAGATATCATTCGTCATATGTTGGAAGACAGCTAGAGCATTTGTAAGACCGAATGGCATAACTACATATTCAAAATGCCCATCTGTATCTTGCTTGTACATACTTCCTGCCAATATTTGATATTTTTGTGATCTCACTACTTCTTCTTTGTTGGTTCTCACATTTTTATTTGCAGGGCCAAAGGTTAGGACTGGTACCAACTTATTTGCCCATTTAGGTACAACTTCTAAATTGAACAGATAAGCATCAGGCAGTTCATCCGACACTCCTTGCAGTGACTCTCCTAAAGTGATGCGAGAAAGGTGATCTACCCTGAGATGGGTCCTACCTTTCCTAACAACCACTTCAAAGTTATATTCCATTAGTAAGAGAAACATCTTACTAAGCGTCCCATATTGCAAGGTTTATTGACCAAATATAATAAAGCTTGATGATCAGTGAAAAAATTGAACTTGTTGGCCAATAAGTAGTGTCTAAACTTTTTCACAGCATACACCATGCCTAAGCCTTCTCTCTTGATTGTTGTATAGTTCTGTTCAGCCGCATTTAATTGCCTACTAGCATATGCTATCGGCAAATCTAGGTTTCCTTCACCTGTGCGTTGTCCTAGCACACATCCTATTGCATGATTGGATGCATCCACATGGACATGGAATGGTTTATTCCAATCAGGAGTGGTCAGTATTGGTGTTGTGCACAAACGTCTCTTTAGCTCATTGAAGGAATTCTTGCATTCATCGTTCCACTCAAAATTTGTCAGGAACCCATAACGAGGTTTAGCTATGATGGCATACATGTGGATAAACCTACAGTAATATCCACAATGGCCCATAAAGGCTTGTACCTCTTTAACATTCCTTGGCCTCGGCAACTCTGCTTTGGCTCTTACCTTGTCCTCATCTATTGATATTCCATTGTTAGAAACAATGTGACCTAAGATTTTACCTTGTCGTACCATGAACACATACTTCTCTCGGTTCAGACACACTCGATATTATCTACACTTGTTGAAGATCTGTCTGAACTCAGGGATGTGGTATCTTCTTTCTTGGGAATGAGCACATAAATCATCCACATATACTTCTAAGCTCTTTCGCAAGAACTCCTTGAAGACATGACACATGAGCCTTTGGAATGTTGCAGGTGCATTGGTGAGATCAAATGGCATCACACGAAATGCAAAGATTCCCCATTCGGTGGCAAAAGCTATTTTGTGTTGATCTTCTGGGGCAATGGTTACTTGGTTGTAGCCCAAAAATCCATCAAGAAAGCTATAAACTTCCTTGCCTGCAACACTCCCCAATAAATGTTCTATGATTGGAAGTGGATAGCTATCTCTTATTGTAGCGGCATAAACTTTCTTAAGGTTAATACACACTCGCAACTTTCCATTCTTCTTGGGCACCACTACAATGGGGGAAACCCACTCAGTATGCTCAATCTCATAGATAAATCCAGCTTCAATCAGCCTGCCAATTTCTTCTTTTATTTTAGCTACATAAGTGTCAATATATGTGTAGGGCTTTTGTTTGGTGGGCTTGGCATCAACTATCATGGGGATCATATGAGAGCAAATTTTTGGATCTCCTCCCTTCAAATCTCTATAGTGCCATGCAAACGCATCCCTATATTCCCTTAATAGAGCTACAAGCTCTACTTCTTCTTTTGAACTTAGGTCATCTCCTATGTACGTACATCTCTCTTCATTTCCTTCAATGGTTACTACAATTTTTTTGGTCTTCTCTTTATTATCATATGGTTCTCCTATGATGGCCTCTCTCTTAGGCATTCATACCAAAATTTTCCGATCTTCGACTTCATATTTCTTGAAATTTTTTGGTACCTCAAACAATGATTCCTCCTCTTCTTGTTTCACTGCTTTTCTTTTCTTTTTCTTTTGACCTCCTTCACTCGCACCCTTTGAATTTACAATTTTAATGCTTGTGAGAGGTTCTTCTTCTTTTTGGGTTAACACTCCTATGTCTTCTAAATAGTGCTCCTCTGAGTCAAAGTAAGTATCCATCACAATGGATTTTAGATCATCGTCATTCTCTTCTTCTTCTATGACCTCACTAGGATCACACTCTTCCAGCAAGGGCCGACACATGAACACAGAGATATCATAACCCTCCTCATAACAATGAGGTGTCCATTGTTCTTCATTAACAACAATGTCCATGGTGGCTAGAATTTCTGCCCAGCCGTGAGGTTCAAATTCCTCATCTAGAAATATCATCGGCGTATAGGGTGGGTCTTTAACTGGTCTATCTCCTGGAGAAGTTCCTTCTTTTCTCGCTTTTAGGCGCTTTTCCTCTTCCTCTGCGACCTTGCACATCCACAAGTGAGTATCTTCATGTAGCCATGATGGGTCAGGAGAATTTCCAGAATGCACAGAGATTGAATCTTCTTTAGCTTTGTGGATAGGATTCCACTGTAGGGCTGGTACATCTATGAAGGTGTAATCCTTCAAATTGACCTTGTTCGTGACCCCTAAGTGTTGCAAGTACAAGGAGTTGGTTCCCCAATCATGGACTATTTGCAATTTTTGTAGGAAGGGTCATCCTAGGATCATCTCATAGACATTATTTTTCTCAAAGTCACATATGGAAAATGTATGTTCAAACTCTACACCACAAGTGGTTAGAGTTATCCCTTCAACCAATCCTAGATGTCTTTCAAAATGACCATCTGCCATTTGAAGCTTCATTCTATTTGGTCTTAATGTGGGTTTGCCCCATCGCTTCCACAAGGAGGTGGTCGCACTAGCAACACCAGCACCTGAATCTATGATTGCTTTGGTTGTGTAACCTTGGTAGGTGATGGGAAGATAAGTATTACCTTCTTCACCTTCACTCATGTCCCCTATTTTATCGAGAGGTATCTCTGGAACTTTTTGCTTAGAGCCTGCTTTTAGCATATTGGAATCAAGTTCTGGAACATAATCCTTCACATGATTCCAAAGCTCAAGTTTTGCTTTGAGCAGCTCTTCTACAATGAGATGACACTGAACCTTAGTGTTATTCACGACGTAAGTGTTTCTTGGAACCACTGAGTCATCATTTCTTACCAATATTGTGGGAGATATGATCTGAAGAGATTAAGATTCCCATGGGCCTATGAATTATGGCAACTCTTGCAAGGAATTAGATTCAAAATCTAATCTTTCATCTCCTTGTTGCTCTGTTTGGTCTCCATAGATAGACAGAATGTCTTGGGGAAATTGATCGTGAAGATCATCAATTTCAGGAATAGGAGGGGGATTATCCTTCTCCTTGGCCCATTTCTCTTCTTGTATTTCCGCAAGAACTCTTGAGAGTACAGTTGGAAAGAGGTGCTCCCTCATCCATGGAATCGGGAACATAAGTTTCCATTTGTGGTGAAATCTCTCTTTCAACAACCGGTTGAGCCTGTGGAGGTAAAGAAACCTAGGGCTTGTTTACCAATTGCTCTAATCTTTCTAGTAAGCCTTGGAAATGCAAATCTGGCTTGACATAATTTGTTTGATTGAACTTTTGACTGGTCTTGAGCATAGCTTGAGCTACTTCTACCATTTTCCTGCACATTTTTGTTCGTTCAATCTCTAAGTCTGCTCTAGGGTAACTCTTGTCCAGGTTTGCAGCTGTTGGCCCTTCTTGAAGATGAGCCTGGTAGGCCTTGAGCATCATGTCCAAGCCTTCTAGGGTTGGATCTGCAAGAACAGACCCTGGTTGTGGTCTATTTACAATGGGTGGTGGGGTGGGATGAGGTAGTGTGGATGGGGCTTCGGCATGCGAGGGGCTTTGAGATGCAATGTCTTCTATTTTTGTTTTTGCGTTGTTCAGGATTTCCTCTACTCAGTGCATAGACCATAGCATATCCCCAAACTTGAACGCATCTTCAATAAGTGTCAGGACTATCAAGTATTTTTAAACCTTGAGAAGTTTATTTTTATGGTAAGACAAGGCAAGATACTTGGTCATATAATTTCAAAAAAATGGAATCTTCACGGATGAAGATAAGGTACGTGTAATTAATGAATTACCCAGGCCAAAGAACATAAAAGAAGAACAAGAATTTATGGGCTATTGCGGTTATTACCGACACTTCATACATATGTATGCAATCATCCTTAAACCACTCTACAACCTGCTAACAAACTTTGAGTGCACAAAGGAATGTGAGAGTTCCTTTAGTGAGCTTAAACGACAATTGTGTTATGCACCTCTTCTAGCCATGCTTGATTGGAAGAAACCCTTTCATGTACATGTAGATGCTTCTAATCATGCCATAGGATGTGTGTTGGCACAACCCACAGAGGAAGGAAATATAGATTTGCCAATCGCATATGCTAGTCTGCAGTTGAAGGCTATAGAGAGAAACTACACCACTACTGAGTGAGAGGGACTAGGAATGGTCTATGCAATGAAGAAGTTTTGCCATTATTTGTTGGCAAATAAGTTTAAGTTTTTTACAGACCACCATGGTCTTTTGTATTTGGTAAAAAAACCATGCAACACAGGTAGATTAATACATTGGTTTTTATTATTGATGGAGTATGACTTTGAAGTTGTGGTCAAAAAGGGAAAACACAGTTGAGAGCAGACCACCTCTCTAGGATAACTTCTGGAGAAACAGCTATGAGAGTAGCAGAAAAGCTACCAGATGCTTATCTCTTCAATGTCGAGATTGTCCCTGAATGGGCCAAGTCATTAGTTCCAATACTGACATACAGACCTAAGAACCCTCAAGTGAGAACCCAAGAGAAAGAGGTAATGAGAGTGCAAAGATACCAACTTCTCGCAGGAAGTATCTATAAGAAAAACCATCAAAATATCCTTGCATGTTGTGTAGAAGAACAGGAGTATAACAATTGGTTGCAATCAACACATGTAGTTGCACTAGAGCAACACCATTCTAGACAAGCGATGCTATCAAACTTGAAGATGTTAGGTGTGTATTGGTCGTCAATGGAAAAAGATGTCCGACGATTGTGCGAGAAATGTCCAAAGCATTATGATCGACCCCTAATAGAACATACCACTTGTTGGAACTCAAGGTCAAGCGCAAGCATGGAAGCACATCAGAAAGGTGGACACACACAAGAAGAAGGAGCAAGTAGGGAGCTCCAAGAAGTACATGTCAAATTTTTAGAAGAATCCCCTACAAAAATAGTGATTTCCATCACTAAAAACCATTGTAAATACCATTTTCTATTTTTGTAACTCCATTTTGTTCAAGCCAAGGAGTCCTTGAGCTTGAGGAGTATTAGAAGTATCATCCTACCAATTTTCTTAATTTTTAGACTTCGTCTGAGCCCTCAAATAAGCCCTGGAACCCAATTTTTAACTAGGCCGGACACTAGGTCTCGACAGGGCCAAAACTAGTCAAAAAACTATAAAAAGAGCTCTAAAGCTCATTTTTGAGGTTAGCTTGTTAGAGAATAGAGCTTTTGTAAGAGAAATCTTATGCAATCAAAGCTTTCCATTGTTCCTCTCTTTGATCTTACCTTGTGCGCGCGTGTGTGTATGTGTGTGCATGTTTGTGTGTTTTCACTCACGCACTTGTGCCTTCACTTGCTCGTGGTCTTCATACCGGTCCTCACGTCTCCGCGGATTGACAAGTAAAGGAGGTGGTGCTTATGCTTGAGCTACACCAAATTTTGGCACCGTTGTCGGGGGGAGAGTTTCGAGGACGAGCGTTATGATGGTAAGATCATAGATTTGCAACATTGGAAGGTAAAAAAACTATCATTTTTGTTCATTTTCTGATTTTTCTTCTTCATTTTCATCATCATCACCATCTTCATCTTCTTCCATCTTCTTCTTCATAGAAATTTCTTGTTTTTTAGTGCATTTTCACCATTTTCACACCATCTTTCATGCATTATTGAGTGGGAAGGAGTTAGGAAGTGCAAGGGAGAGCAAGCGCCTGTGTTTTTTGACAATTTTCTGCACATACAGAGCTCGCCATTGCTCGGCGCTCAGAAATTCGAAGTTCCCGGCAAAAAATACGATTCTATGATGAAAATTGCGAGTCTATGAAAAATTCAATTTTTTTTTTAAATCACGATTTTCTATTTCCCGCCTCAAAGCTCTCTGAAGGAAACATGATTCTGAGGTCATTCTCAGAATCGCGATTCTCTAGTTGTGCTCAAAATCGCGATTCTCTAAGTTTTTCAAAATCACGATTCTCTGGTCACCCTCAAAAGCGTGATTTTTTTCTGGTGATTCTCAAATTCTAAGCAAAAACACGATTCTTAGCCAAAATCATGATTTTCAAGTAAAAACACGACTTTGAGAAAACACGATTTTCAGTGGGCTCCAAATTGCGATTCTCACAAATCACAATTTTCATCCAAAATCAGGATTTTGTGAAAACACGATTCTCTGGTTGTTCTCAAAATCGCGATTCTCTAAATTTCTCAAAAAAACACGATTTTCATCCAAGGTACAAAATCGTGATTTTCAAAACACGATTGTCAAGAACACAATTTTCAATAAAAATCGCGATTTTCTAGTCATTCTCAAAATTGCGATTTTCAAGCCAAAAACACGATTGTGATCAAACACGATTCTCTGTTGGCAATCGCGATTTTCAAAAACACGATTCTCTGAGGCTCCAAAATCGCGATTTTCAAAAACAGGATTTTCAAGCTCGACTCAGCATCGCGATTGTCTCACAACATTGCGATTGTCTAGTCTTCAGAATCGCGATTTTCATAGGTGCTCAGCATCGTGATTCTCTTGAATTCACAGCATAGAGATTCTCTTGATTTCACAGCATCGCGATTCTCTTGAATTCACAGCATCGCGATTCTCTTGATTTCACAGCATCGCGATTCTCTTGATTTCACAACATCGCGATTTTCTTGAATTCACAGCATCGTGATTCTCTTGATTTCACAGCATCGCGATTCTCTTGAATTCACAACATCGCGATTCTCATGATTTCACAAAATCGCGATTTTCACATAAAATCGTGATTTTTTCCAAAAGGTCCTGTTTACCTATTTTGACCCCCAGGAGCCTGATTTGATATAACTTTTTCATCCAAAGTCCATTTTTTGAGCTCTATAGCTCGTTGGAAAGCTTGTTTCGAATCCTACATGGCCTAAACTATTTTTTTTATAAGAATAATGCGTTGATTTTTAGATATACTAATTTGAAGTTGACTCTCAGGTGCGACTAGGGAACCAAGAGGACTCCAAAGGATTTTGAACCATACCAAGGGGAAATTTTGGACTCTCAGCTAAAGCTTATGAACCTGAGATCTAGTAGACACCTAGGCAAGGATAGACAAAGCATTAGATCTTCTCAGTCTAGTGTCAACCATACAGCTAAGTCTTGGGCACAACAACTAAGTGGTTGTCCTTACGTACTAAACTCTGACACAAGTGACTCAGAAATGTCTTTTAGCATGGGGAAACCTGCAGGTGGCTCAGGAACTGCCCATCTACAAACACCAAAAGGTCCCTATAAGACACAATTGGAATATATTCGGACCAACCGATTAGGTGCTCGCATCTATGAGGATGGCCTGAGGCGATCAGTGGTCCAACTCAAAAATCCAGATCAACCCTTTGGACTTGAACACCCAATGGTCAAGTTCGAAGAGGGGTCATACATTGATAAGGAAGGAACCATGTATGTAGTCACCAACCTACCAGATAGGACTGATGAGTTTGGAAAAATCATTCCTGAGAATGAGATAGGAGACCTAGAACAAGGAAATGTAGGCCAAGGACCCCAGACTCCTAGAGGTAAGTCATTTTTGACCAGAGTGATCACTCCACACTGGATCCCTCAAGACAACAAAAGCATAGAACTATTCTTGAATAGAGAAACAGAGGAAGCCTTTTGGAGATTCAAGCCAGATCAACCTAGCCAACTGGGCATAGTCATCATCTATGAATTCAAAGATCCTAAGATACCAGGCAAAGTTGTCTACTTGGATAACACATCAGAGAAGATGTTCTTGGTAACAGAACATGATAGACATGCATATACTTGGAAGAGTGAATTGATTTTCCCTACACCAAGATCTAATGTTTCCCATGGCCTGATGGAGAGTGTTAATCTCCAAAAGAACAAGCTACTCTTGAAGTTAGAGCACCTCTATAACAAGAGTAACTCAAACCTTCACCAATTTTAGAGGATCAATGATCAATTATAAAGATTTTGAAAAAATTGTGAAGAAGATGACTACATAGAAAGTCTGCTGCACATATCTCTCTCATTAACTTATCAATTGTGTAAATTTTCTGATGAAACTTTGCACAAGGTGTCTTCTAAAATTTGCGCACCTTCTCCAAGTTGAATCACTCCAAAAGATCTAGTAGATCTTGAGAAATGATCTCAACAAGTTACCTATGTCTAAAACTACTCTTCTAAAAAGTCAATTCAGACACCTGTAACTTCTAACACTTGGTTCTCTCAATCTAGAACCTGTTTATACAAATGCTTTTAGCCATAGATGGCTTACTTTCTAACTTAAATTTTGACTCCTTACTCATGCAAAACGTTAACCTGTGCACTGAGAAATGATCAAATCATTGACCATCGAGATTGCGCCTGTTTCAGGAAACAGTGAACACTTCTTCACATATGAGTGTTCCTACTCATAATTCTCACAGCCAGTTTACGATTAGGCTCTCAAAATTTAACCGTAGACTCATTAAATATGGACTTAGACATCTACAAAAGGATTCTTGAAATGATCAAGCACAGAAGGAGAATGCACAGAAACATCGGGCGCAATTTTCTTTCATTCCTGAGTGATGAGAGAGATTCTTCTCACTTCTAAGATGTCTAATGACTCATACAACTACTAATTTCTCTATTCACATGCTCTCTCATACATTTGCCCTGACTTTTTACTTATATATATAGCCATATATGTACAAGCTTATGACCATACAACAGATATATATGAGCTGTCTCTAAATTAATGTACATATGTGTACACATCTTCATCTTCTGAATATGCACTTCCTTCATGCATCATGACTTGGTCTTTTCTTCAGTCCTTGACTTCAATTCTTCACCCAAAACTTCAATTGTTGATTGCCCTGCACCAAAAGCTCCCCCTCAATCATCAATTGAGGTTTTCTCTATCTTCTTTATACCTGCCATGTCTTTGAATCTCTATACCTTTGGTCCATCCAAGCTTTTGGTTAGCATATCAGCTATCTGATCTTTTGTTGAAGTATGTATTACTTCAATCTCTTTATCCATCACCTTCTCTCTTAGAAAGTGATACTGAATCTCAATGTGTTTAGTCCTGGCATGAAACACAGGGTTAGCAGCTAAATGCAATGAACTCATGTTATCTCCATGAATATTGGGTGTACTCTGAATAATGTCAAAACTCTTCATCAGAGTCTTAAGCCATATTACTTCCTTTGCAGCTTCAACCATACCTTTGTACTCAGCCTCTGTAGATGATAAAGCAATTGTGTGTTGCTTCTTTGAACACCAAGAAATTAACTTATTTTCCACATAACACAAGTAACCATATGTTGAACTCCTATCATCAGGATTACCTGCTCAATCTATATCACTCTAAATCTTGATGTTTGTATCTGATGTAAAACCATAATACAAACCTTCTTTGAGTGTACCCTTAATGTGCCTCAACACTCTTTGACCTTCAATCCAATGTTATCTTAAACTTGATCAACAAGTTTCTCAAATACCTTTCTTGAGTTACATACACTCCATGTTGAGTGTGTGAGATCTCCATGCCCAAGAAATATGACAAGTCTCCCAAGTCACTGATTTTGAACTCTTTCTCCATTTGCTTCTTTAGGCTTTGAATGCCTTTCTCATCTATACCTGTAAGAATTATATCATCAACATATATGCACATGTATATGAACCCATCATCACTTGCTTTGACAAGCAAGCTACTATCTGCTTTAGATACTTAGAATCCAAGTTCTTTCAAGAACTTTACAAGTCTATAGTTCCATGCCCTTAAGGCCTGCTTCAAGCCATATAAAGCTCTCTTGAGCTTGCACACATGATCTGGATACCTTCCATCTCTGAATCCTTGTGGTTGCTCCATGAAAACATCATCTGAAATATAACCAATTAGAAAAGCATTCTTCACATCTAGTTGACATAACTTCCAACCTTTACATGCAGAAATAGCTATGAGTGCCCTGATGGTTGTCATCTTTGCCACAGGACTATAGGTCTTATCATAATCTATACCATATGTCTGAGCAAAACCCTTCACAACAAGTCTAGCTTTATATCTAGACACACTTCCATCTGCATACCTCTTTGTCTTGTAGACCCATTTACATCCAATGATCTTCTGGCTATTTCGTTTAGGAACCAAATCCCAAGTCTCATTCTCCATCAATGCATCATACTCTTCTTGCATAGCTTTCTCCCAATTTTCCTTACCTTTTGCCTCTTCATATGTAGAAGGGTCTTCATCTGCCTTTATCATATAAGCATAATCTTTGATAGCCAAAAAAGAAGTGTCATAACTATACCTTGTAGGTTGCCACTTGTGTCTTGATGACCTTCTGAGTTCTCCACTCCTTGAGGTTTCTGGTTCATCACACTCTAGATCAAACCTTGGAACTTCTTCAACTTCAACCTGCACTTCATATTTCTCCTCTTCATCAAACATCTGAACCTTTGATTTACCTTTCTTTTGATTCATAACTTCTTCATCACCTACATTAATATTGATTGTACCTGCATACCAAGTACCTTGCTCATCAAGTGTAACATCCTTTGATATAAGGAATTGTTTTGTGGATGGACTCCACAACCTATATCCCATCTGCTTATCATCATATCCAATAAACACATACTTTTCAGCTTTAGGTTCCAATTTGTGCCTTAATTGAGATGGCACATATGCATATGCCAAACATCCAAATACTTTGCAATGGTCTAGAGTAGGTCTCTTACCCCACCATGCCTCATATGGTGTCATACCCTGCAAAGCTTTACATGGTAACCTATTGATCAAATAAGTAGCTGTATTTACAGCCTCAGCCCACAAGTAATTTGGGCAATTTTTCTCCTTCATCATGGATCTTGCAAACTCAACAAGTGTTCTATTCCTCCTTTCTACTACACCATTTTGTTGAGGAGAGTACGTGCAAGTAATTTCCCTTTTTATACCTGCATTCCACAAGTAATCACTGAACTCATTAGAGAAATACTCTCCCCCTCCATCTGACCTTAGTCTCTTCAACTTATGACCTGTAATTCTCTCTGCATACACATGATAATGTTTAAATGTATTGAACACCTCTGACTTTTCTTTGATCACATAGATAGTGATCCATCTGGTAGCATCATCAACATAAATCACATAATACCTTGAACCATTGATACTGAAATCCTTCGATGGTCCCCACACATCTGTGTGTACCAACTCAAGCTTCTCTGAATACATAAAACCATGCTTGGAATAAGATTGCTTATGAGCCTTACCTAATTGACATGCCTCATATTTGTATGTCATATGTTGCCCTGCAACATTAGGCAATCCAAGCACTGAACTAGTTTTAATCATATCTTTGATACCTCTTTTATTAAAATGTCCAAGCCTTTTGTGCCAAAGATCTAACTCAGAGATCTTATGTCCTCCATAGGTGAACAAGGCATGACCAACATTACCTTGGATCTTCAATGTGAACAATCTTCCTTCTTTCTTCCCTAAAACAATTTGTTTATACCCATTGCTAGGGTCTTCCACAAACACTCCTTCATTAGTCAATCTAACTTCATAACCTTTTTCAACAATTTGTCCTACACTTATCAGATTCTTAGGAATTGTAGGAACATACAAGACCTTACTCAAGAGGGTGCTACCATCCTTGGCCTTCACTGATCCAATTGACTTCACATTGTGCTTTGTATTGTCACCTGTTTGAACTACATGATTAGTTACCTTATTTTCTAAATCAGTCATCAAGGCTATGTTACCACTCAGATGATTGCTACATCCTGAGTCAATGTAGAAGACTCTTTGATCTTCACTTTGCCTTTCACAAGTTGCATTCATTATCAATGTTGAATCTTCCTTCTAATCTGAAGCATAATTGTAGTAGGTATTGTTGTATTGTTGGCTTTGGAATCCTCTACCTGCATTTTTTCCAAAGTAACCTCTACCTCTGAAATTACCTCTTCCTCTTGAATTAAAGTTCTGATTATATCCACCATTACTCTGAGTATTATGCCAACAATCATTAGCTAAGTGATTTGTCTTACCACAAATCCAGCAAGCTTTGACTCCATCTTTATTAATGCTGCCTTTTCCTCTACCTTTGCCACCTCCTCTTCCTCTTAGGAAGTTAGATTGGCTAGTTGTACCTTCATCTTCATTTGCTTGTTGCTTTCCTTTTATATTCTTCTTCTTATCCTTTGAATACATTGCATGACCTGTACTCTTGTCACCTTCACCTTTGACATCCTGCTCAAAGGTTAACATATGTCCTAGCAACTGATTTAAGTCAGGAGTAAATGATCAAGTGATAATTCAATAGACAAAATGAATGGCTTCCATTTGTCATCACCTCTCAACCATGTGAGGATTTGCCTTACCAATTTATCCTCCTCAATGTCTTCATCAACTGCTCCTAATGCATCTGCAATGTCCTTCATCCTTGTTACATAGTCTGAGATGGATTGAGAGGCCTTCTTCTTGAAAGTGGTAAATTATGCCCACAAAGATGCCTTTCTTAACTTTGTGGTGTTTTAGAAATGCTCCTCCAAAGCATTCCATATATCATTTGCACTTTCAAGACCTCTAATATGAGGTAGCAAGTAGTCATTGACTGCCATATAGATAATGCTCCTAGCTTGAGCATCTCTCTTCATCCAATTCTTCAAATCTGATAATTCCTCCCTAGTTGGAACACTAGGATCTCTTAATTGAGGCTTTTCTTCTTCACTTGTAATATAAGCTATCAAGTCTTTGCTCATAAGATGATCTTCCATCCTCATTGACCATGCTGGATAGTTCTCTATATCCAACTTCTCTATTTGAAGATAATCTCCCATCCTTTCTTCACCTGTATATTGAATTCTTCAAACTTTATGAGTAATAGATGTACCTTTACTTTGAATAATGTTCCTTTTGTGATTCTCTCAATCTAGAACCCGTTTATACAAATGATTTTAGCCATAGATGGATTACCTTCTAACTTAAATTTTGAATCCTTACTCATGCAAAACTTTAACCTGTGCACCGAGAAATGATCAAATCATTGACCATTGAGATTGCGCCTGTTTCAGGAAACAGTGAACACTTCTTCACATATGAATGTTCCTACTCATAATTCTCATAGCCTATTTACAATTAGGCTCTCAAACTTTAACCATAGACTCATTAACTATGGACTTAGACATCTACAAAAGGATTCTTGAAATGATCAAGCATAGAAGGAGAATGCACAGAAACATTGGGTGCAATTTTCTTTCATTCCTGAAGGAATTTTACAACTGAGTGATGAGAGAGATTCTTCTCACTTCTAAGATGTCTAATGACTCATAGAACTACCAATTTCTCTATTCACATGCTCTCTCATACATTTGCCCTGACTTTTTACTTATATATATAGCCATATATGTACAAGCTTATGACCATACAAAATATATATATGAGCTGTCTCTAAATTAATGTACATATGTGTACACATCTTCATCTTCTGAATATGCACTTCCTTCATGCTTCATGACTTGGTCTTTTCTTTAGTCCTTGACTTCAATTCTTCACCCAAAACTTCAATTGTTGATTGCCTTGCACCAACATGGCCTCCAAGGAGTAGGATCGTCCCACGCTCATGAAGCCTAGAAAGAAAGAACTAGAGAGAGACCTAAGGTAAGTTTTGCACACCCTGTGGGCAGGAATAGATCAGGAGTTGAAAGTGAAAGACCTGAAAGAGAGAGACATCAAGTACATAGGCAACAAAGAGATGAACAGGATTTTCCATTGCCTAGACCTCGAGAGCACCCAAGAACCCTTAGACCCACTCAAGTGATCAAGGCAATGAAAAATTATTTTGACGGGACAGGAGATACTTATGATCATGTGGCCGAGTTCAAACAAGTGTTAAGAGCTGAACAGGTTGAGTATTTGTTCACCCAGTACAAGGCATTTGGTTTGACTCTTAAGGGCACTACCTTAGCTTGGTTTCAACCATTGAGTAGTCGCAACTATCGTGATATAGGTCAACTGCTAGACGAATTCATTGTAGAATTTTCCAAGAGTGGTATCAGGCACACATCATCTTTGATCCACAGCTTCAAGCAGACACCCCAAGAAACAGTGCAACTAGCAGGTAGAAGGTTCAGAAAGTACCTAGAAAGATGCCCTGCTCCAGAGTTACCCACATCAGCCAAACAAGTGGCCTTGTTCTTAGATGGCTTACTGAGCACAAACTTAAGATCATATGTGTACTTGAAAGAGCCTAGAAGCATAGAAGAGTGTGTGCGGACCTACATTGACATAGAAGACAACTTGGGTGAGGAGTTAGGACTATCCAAACTCTATAAGGACTCCGACGGTTCTACTAGTCATACCTCCAAAGCCTCCATTGAGCTGGACGAGATAGCAGAGCAAGTTGCCAAGAAGCTAGGAGTTCAAAACAGACCAATACCAAGAGTCACCTCATTGAATCGGTGTTATACTTAAGGAGGCAACCACATGGCTAAGTATGGCCGTTGCACAACTAGAACATGAGAGAAAGGAATGCTCCATATTGTACTATTGAGAGAAAATATACGAACGACACGGCTCAAGATTGCCCATACAATAGACAAGCTATTAGACAGAATTATCAGCAACCTTACGAGCAAGGTAGGTTTCAAAACCAATACCAACAGCCATCTTATCGACCACAACAGCAATATCAGGCACAATATAGGCCACAACCAATCTTGGGAAACCAACCACCAACTCTTGCCAACGTGATTTCAGTCAAGTATGCTATGGGAGAGGAAAATCCAAATAGAGCATTGGTGCCACTAACCCCATTGATACCAGATAATGACTCTCATGCTCATAGCTTAGACTACTCCCATGAAGGTAGTCACATGCTTATTACAGAGTCACCTGAGCATAGTGAGATTCACTCGTATCAATATGAGGCACCACTTATGGAACAAAATTGGGAGCTAGAATACTCCAATGTCATGTACACAAATCCAAACTCTATACCCCAATTGAGGCAAATGAGACCACAAGCCCCTAGAGGACCATGTTTTAGATGCCAGGGTGACCATTTCCTTCATGATTGTCCCCACCCACCATCTCTGAGTCAACGACAGGCTATCACAATACAAGCTTTTTGTCCTGAGTGTGGCAAAGACCATCTCCCCAGAGATTGTCCAAGAAACCCCTCTAGTGCACCCAAGGTTACACCCATTAATGTGGTAGGCTTAGTGGTGGATTCAAGTGCTAGTAGCAGTAATGTGGCTCCTGTATAGGCAGTCACTAGGGCCCAAGCGCTAAAACAGGATAAGCCAGCAGAGCAATTAGAGTCAAGTGAATCAGGAGAGCCTAGCAAGCGGAAAACAAGAACATGGAAGGATACGAGAGAGAAGGCCAATCGCAAGTGGAATAAAAAGTTATCAAAACTAGAAGAAAGCCTGAAAGAAGCGAAAACAAAAATAAATGACATTGCATCTCAAAGCCCCTCGCATGCTGAAACTCCATCTACTCCACCTCATCCCATCCCACCACCCATTGTAAATAGGCCGCAACCGAGGTCTATTCTTGCATATCCAACCCCAGAAGGCTTGGAGATGATGTTCAAGGCCTACCAGGCTCGTCTTCAAGAAGGGCCAACAGCTGCAAACCTAGACAAGAGTTACCCTAGAGCAGATTTAGAGATTGAACAGATGAAAATGTGCCTGAAAATGGTAGAACAAGCTCAAGCTATACTCGAGACTAGTCAAAAGTTCAATCATAAAAACTCTGTCAAACCAGATTTGCATTTCCAGGGCTTACTAGAAAGATTAGAGCAGTTGGTAAACAAACCATAAGTTTCTTTACCTCCACAGGCTCAACCAATTATTCAAAGAGGAAGCTCACCACCAATGGGAGCCCCTAATTCCACGGATGCTGGAATACCTCCTTCAATTCAACAGTACTCTCAAGAGTTCTTGCGGGAAATACAAGAAGAGAAATGGGCCAAGGAGAAGGGTAATTCCCCTCCTATTCCTGAGATTGATGATCTTCATGATCAATTTCCCCAAGACATTCCATCCATTTACGGAGATCAAGTCGAGCAACAAGAAGACAAAAGGTTAGATTTTGAATCTAGTACCTTCGAAGAACTGCCTCAATTTCTAGGCCCATGGAAATCTGAATCTCTTCAGATCACAGCTCCCACAATACTTGTAAGAAATGAAGACTCAGTGGTTCCAAGGAACACCGATGTCGTGAAGAACACTAAGGTTCAGTGTCATCTCACGATAGAAGAGCTGTTCAAAGCAAAACCAGAGCTATGGAATCATGTGAAGGATCAGGTCCTAGAACTTGATTCCAATAGGCCAAAAACAAGATCTAAGCAAAAAGTTCCAGAGATACCTCTCGATAAAATAGGAGACATGTGTGAGGGTGAAGAAGGTAATACTTATCTTCCAATCACCTACCAAGGTTACACAACCAAAGCAATCATAGATTCAGGTGCTAGTGTTGCTATTGCGACCACCTCCTTGTGGAAGCAATGGGGCAAACCCACATTAAAACCAACTAGAATGAAGCTTCAAATGGCTGAAGGTCATTTTGAAAGACCTCTAGGATTTCTAGAAGGGATAACTCTAACCACTTGTGGTGTGGAGTTTGAACATACATTTGCTATATGTGACTTTGAGAAAAATAAGGTCTATGAGATGATCCTAGGAAGACCCTTCCTATGACAATTGCAAATAGTACAGGATTGGGGAGCCAACTCCTTGTACTTACAACACTTAGGGGTCACCACCAAGGTCAATTTGAAGGATTACACCTTCAGAGATGTACCACCCGTACAGTGGAATCCTATCCACAAAGCAAAAGAAGATTCAATCTCTGTGCATTTTGGAAGTTCACCTGATCCATCTTGGTTGCATGAAGATACTCATTTGTGGATGTGCAAGGTCGCTGAGGAAGAGGAAAAACGTTTAAAGGCAAGAGAAGAAGGAATTTCACCAAGAGATAGACCAGTTAGAGACCCAACCTACACACCGATGATCTTTCCAGATGAGGAATTTGAGCCTCATGGCTGGCCAGAAATCTTAGCCACCATGGACATTGCTGTCAATGAAGAACAATGGACACCTCATTCTGATGAGGAGGGTTATGATATTTCAGTGTTCATGTGTCAGCCCTTGCTAGAAGAATGTGACCCTAGTGATATCATAGAAGAAGAAGAGAATGACGATGATATAGAGTCCATTGTGATGGATAGTTGCTTTAACTCAGAGCAGCACTATCTAGAAGATATAGGACTATTCACCCAGAAAGAAGAAGAACCTCTCACAAGTATTAAAACGGTAAATTCAAAGGATGGAAGTGAGAGTAGTCAAAAGAAAAAGAAAAGAAAAGCAGTGAAACAAGAAGAGGAGGAATCATTGTTTGAAGTACCAGAAAACTTTAAGAAATATGAAGTTGACAACCGCAAAATTTTGGTATGAATGCCTAAGAGAGAGGTGTTTGGCCTCTGAGTCTAAGGGAAAGTGCCTTCACACAATGATGTTTTACCCAACTCTCCTGAAACTAGGTCAATTTTGGGTTCCCCCAAGTCCACAAGTTCACTCCAAAGTTTTGATGGAGGAGGCGAGAAAACGCGCGCGATTGGATATCCAACTCTAGTGGTCAATTCTTGTAACCTCCCTTTCTTCACTCAACCCCCTCCTTTCACGTCGCGTTCACCAGATATGTCGCGGGGTTTCGAGAACAAGGGAGGGTAAAATAGAACAAATATAGAACTTAACCTTTAAGGGGCATTGCAATACTCATGAAGAGAAGAAATGGAGACTCAGCGCTTCTATGAGCAACAAGGCTCTCAAACTCTCAAATATTCCGACGTCAATCGAACTCTCAAGATTTCGGGTTTGCTTTAAATAGAGTTCATGGAGAAAAGGCATAGCAATTAATACATAGTGTTATGAGCATTAACCTCAAGTAGAAAGGTGCAAGAAACATTCCAATGCCAATTGCAGAATTAGCATTTGGTTCGGAGAGTAGAATTCTAACAACGTTGAAGTCATTCATCCTACGATAAAGATAAGCAGTATTTCTTATATGTTGCATTTTATGTAATCCCATATCTCCCTTTATACGGGGTTTTCTGCACATTCAAAATGTACCATTATAGAAAATAATGCGTTCATACTATGTCATTTCGATGAACATACGTGAATCTCATTTTTGTCAGAGATTAAGTTCAAGTGACTACACAAACATTCCACTTGTATTATGCGCCTTAATCTTCAAACTCAGATAACTTACATGCGCTTATTTCCTTGGTTTCGAGTCACCAAGCGTAGCAGATATTAATAAGAGAAGTCATCGGATATAGAAAATATGAACACTTTTGATAAAATTTTATTCTGAGCAAGTTTCATTTTGCAAAATCAAATATAGTCGATTTAAGAAAATGCACATAATAGATAACAACGCATGTGGAAAAGAGAAATATAGCAATATTAAATTACAGTTAAACTACCATTTCCATGAAATATCTCATTTCCTCTATGCATAAATACAACAGTTACCTCTCCATCTTTCTTCAGCTCGTTAAGCAAAACAGTTTCCTAGCTTTCACATTTATGGTGCAACAATTTAATATCTGTGGACATAAAACTTACTCGATCTGATTATGAAGATGACTCATACAGATCCTGTAGCTCTAAGATGTTAGCCAACAGTCCAGTCCCTCGCATCACAAAGGGTGGCTCCTTGTAGTATCTACTGTAGATTTCGATCAAAGTATCACTTCCTTTGAGTTGGCCAAGAGGTGAATCATGAGAAACTGCAACTAAACCCACTTTACAGCTTTGCAGATTCGCCTAGAATGAACTGAGTCTGTGAAAAATGGACCATTTTAACATTGCTTTGTTATCTTTTGTAGAACCACAGCATTAACGCAATCAACACCGCTTCTCTTGTCGAGCAGGGTATGATTACTGGAGATTATCTTCTATCCAGCAACAATCTCTTTTTCTTGATACAGTTCCCCATATGGTCTTCCATGAAGTTTCTCTGTTCTTTGGCTTACACTTTCTCTATGGCCCTCATACGAAGCCTGTCTCCTGTGCAGCAGTCGTTCCCACTCGCTTTAGTTTTTCTACCAAAGATTGGCTGTCGCCCCTTCTAGCATCCGTTCCTTCCTCTAGTTTTATTCTAAAATCAATCAGAGAATCCTCTTCTCTCAAACGTATCTCTTGAACTCACTCTCTATTAGACCTTCGGAGAGGGGACGGGGCCTTCTCATCCTGATCCACAATAACTTCCGATTTCTCCAACCCTTCAGCGCTGTCAGATCATCCTCCATGCCACACGAGACTCCAGCCTTTGGGCTCTCCTCCCTATTGCTTCTGTAGTCCCCAGCAATCCCCAGTAGATTTTTCTATATCATTCTTCCTAGACTAAAACTGAGAAGATTCGGTCCAAAGATCCCAGAGAGAGTAAAAAGAACCGGGAAAAAAAACCCTGTTGCAGCCGCCAAAGCTTGTGTTTCTGATCGAAGTTGTCTCCTTTTTCTTCTCGGGCTGATGCCGACCCCTTAACACCTACATAGCGGGCTCTTGACCCCTCCCGACTTTTACAAAGCCATCAACCACCCGTTCAGAAGGGGATGGTCCCCCCAAGCACTGAAGAGCTGCGCGTCAGAAAGATAACAGCCGTCTGAGAAATTTGGCTCGTGTCCATTTATGACCCCTTGTGCAGAGTGATGGCCATTCCTCCTCTGACACCTCCTGATAGGGCAGGGTGAATGCCACCCTTTTCCCTTCTTAATGTTGTTGTTCTCTGCATACCTACCTCCACTGAGGGCTGAGGGGACCAAAACGAAGCCCGACGGATCCTTGCTCTTTTTCACCTTCCCACGGGATCCCTTTTCTTTCCAGCCAACTAGAAGGAACTGAAAAGGGTCGACTTCCCCTTTTACTTAGTCACCTTCTAGAACTTTTGTCAATGCCAACTTTGCACTCTTGATATTGAGCCTCCTCTTGAGTGTTCCACAATCCTGAGGCACTCAAAACTTTCCTTTCTGACCAATGAGAAATTCTTCAAGCTGAGCATCTATATCAGAAGAACCGAGGTTCATGATAACTTTCTCAATTGTCTCCATACTTGTCCTCCTATATGGCTCATTGTCATCCTTGAAGCCTTCCACACTATTTCCAACAAAATCAGCTACCTCAAAATAACCATTCCTTATGATCATCACTGCGGCAAGCTTTTGAGCTACAAACACAGGTAACAAATTGGGCAAAAGTCCTTCAAGCTTCCTTTTAGCACTACATTCTAGTGCTTCTTCTCATCATAACACCCGCTTTCTCCTCAAGGTACCTGCAGTCACACATGGATTCTACACAACAAAAGCATATTAATGCGTAAAAATCAACCAGTTCATGAGCTAACAAGAGGCCATGATCGGAGAATCATATGATAATAAAGAAAAGACAAAGAAAATTGTAGTGACCATTGAAGAGAATGAAGAGAGATGCACATATATAGGAGATGACCTAAGTGCAAGAGAAGAAATGGAGCTTGTAGCTCTATTAAGGGAATATAGGGATGTGTATGCGTGGCACTATAGAGACTTGAAAGGGGTAGATCCATGAATTCGCTCTCATACTATCCCCATGATTGTTGATGCCAAGCCCACCAAACAGAAGCCCTACACATATAATGATACATATGCAGCCAAAATAAAAGAAGAAATTGATAGGCTGATTGAAGTTGGATTCATCTATGAGATTGAGCATACTAAATGGGTGTCCCCCATTGTAGTGGTGCCCAAGAAGAACGGGAATTTGCAAGTGTGTATTAACCTTAAAAAAGTTAATGCCGTTACGATCAGAGATAGTTATCCACTTCCAATCACAGAACACCTATTGGAGCGTGTTGCAAGCAAGGAAGTTTATAGCTTCCTTGATGGATTTTCAGGTTACAATCAAATAGCGATTGCCCCAGAAGATCAACACAAAACAGCTTTTGCCATAGAGTGGGGAATCTTTGCATTTCGTGTGATGCCATTTGGGCTCACCAATGCACCTGCAACATTCCAAAGGCTCATGTGTCATTTCTTCAAAGAGTTCTTGCGAAAGAGCTTAGAAGTATATGTGGATGATTTATGTGCTCATTCCCAAGAAAGAAGATACCATATCCCTGAGCTCAGACAAATCTTTAACAAGTGTAGAGAATATCGAGTGTGTCTGAACCCAGAAAAGTGTGTGTTCATGGTGTGTCAAGGTAAAATCTTAGGTCATATTGTTTCTAAGAATGGAATCTCAACAGATGAAGATAAGGTACGAGCCATAGCGGAGCTGCCAAGGCCAAGGAATGTTAAAGCCTTTATGGGCCATTGTGGATATTACCGTAGGTTTATCCACATGTACTCGATCATAGCTAGAACCCTTTATGCCTTGTTGTCTAGTTTTGAGTGGGACGAAGAATGCGATAATTCTTTCAATGAACTGAAGAAATTTTTGTGCACAGCACCAATACTGACCACTCCTGATTGGAATAAACCATTCCATGTCCATGTGGATGCATTCAATCATGCCATAGGATGTGTGCTAGCACAACCCACAGGTGAAGGAAACTTAGATTTGCCCATAGCATATGCTAGTAGGCAGCTCGCCGCAGCTAAACGAAACTATACCACAACTGAGCAAGAGGGCTTAGGCATGGTATATGTTGTGAAGAAGTTTAGACACTATTTATTGGCCAACAAGTTCAAGTTTTTCACTGATCATCAAGCTTTGTTATATTTGGTCAATAAACCTTGCAATACTGGAGGCTTAGTAGATGGTTCCTCTTACTAATGGAATATGACTTTGAAGTTGTTGTCAAGAAAGGTAGAACCCACCTTCGGGCAGATCACCTTTCTCACATCACTTCAGGGGGGTCATCGCAAGGAGTGTCTGATGAATTACCCGATGCTTATCTGTTCAATTTAGAAGTTGTTCCTAAATGGGCAAATAAGTTGGTACCAGTCCTAACCTTCGGCCCTACAAATAAGAATGTGAAAACATCACAATAAGAAATTGTAAAATCACAAAAATATCACATATTGGCAGGAAGCATGTACAAACAAGATACTGAGGGTGTATTAGCTAACATAGTAGTTGGTTGCAACAAGCTCATGAAGGATTGCTAGGAAATCATTATTCTAAACAACGCACATTACAAAATCTGAAATGTTTAGGAGTGTATTGGCCTAGCATGGACAAAGAAATACATGAGTGGATTAAGAATTGTCCAATGTGCAGAGAGAGACCACCAGTGGAGCATGCCACCCTTTATCAAGTGTCATTAATTCGTGATTGGAGTGCTCCATTGGTAGAGTTTATGAGATCAGGAACCTTACCCAAAGAGGCTAGTCTAGCAAGAAGACGAAGCATGGAACAAGAGGCTGAAGACTATGCTTTAGTTGGAGACAACTTATATCGAAGAGGCAAGGATTTTTATCTAAGATTGTGCGTTCATGAATCAGACTATTTGAAAGTCTTAGAAACTGCACAGAGCGGTGTTGCAGGTGGACACTTCGGTCCTGATCAATTAATCAAGACCATTCTATTCTCAGGACTTTGGTGGCCCACTCTTCATATGGATGCACATACCTATGTGAATAAATGTGACACATGCCAACATGCACAATATCCGGTTAGAAAAGACAAGATGCCTTTGAGGCCAATGATGGGAGGACGTGCATTCTCGAAATGGGGCATAGACTTCATAGGTCCTATTAACCCCCCAGCTAGAAACTCCCATCTAGAGTATATTATTGTAGCCACATATTACCTTACAAAGTGGGTAGAAGTGAAAGCCGCAACAAAGAATGATGCTCAGACTACGACATTAGAATTAGAGAACTACATGCTCACAGATCATGGCACCACACACTCTCTTAGTTCCTCTACGACTAATCTTCACGAGCAAGATGTTGTATGTGTCAAAATCTCTATGATCCAGAAAGACCCAATCATGGAAGGACAGTCGCAAAGGCAAACAAACCCTCCTTCTTTTATGAAGAGTAAAGCATCCATAGTAATTCAACCTCAGAAGCAAGCACAACAATTCAAGACAACTGCTATAGCAAATAGAAAGACACCCTTCAACAGGAAAGCAGTTCCGAGCATGAAGCAGATCTGGGTACGCAAAGGAGAGCAACCACCAGCCTTGCCCCCACAAATCCCATCCAGGCAAGCCAACCATGCCAGAAGACGAAGGAAGAAGCTTGGACAAGCTCAACCACAAGGTATCCGACAAGTTTGGGTGCCTAAGAAATTGGTTGCAGCTCAACAAGGGCGATTAGAGATGTGGGTACCTAAGAAGCTCTTACATCCACAACAACCTATGTTCTCCCACATGCGAAAGGTCTCAACAAAGAAGCCACAAAGAGAAAAGGGTAAGAACTGCATACAGAGATTGAAAGAAGATCAAATCAACTCTTCAACAATCGTAGGAAGACGTGTAAAAAGGGTATGGGTTTGGAAGCCAAAAGTACAAGTAGCCTCCACCGAACCAAAGTGCCAACCACACTGGATACCACAGTTCAGAAAGCATCCAAAGAGGAAGATGCCTGAAGTGATCTCTACAGTGCCAAATGCTATTCTAAAATGGAACCCAATAAGGAGGATTACATCAGTTCGAGACCCAATGGATACCTCCACCAAAGCCGGCATCAACATCTACAAGTAACATCGAAAACCTCGACGAGCGACAACCATGTGCTCCTTGCACAACCCTATCTTTTGCACCATTCAGGTTATGCATTTCCAAAGTATGCATTAATATAGGGCCACATTACATGGTCGTGCATAGACACACTTGAGAATACCAGGCACAAGAGCACATTGACATATGTCAAATATTTTTATTGATACTAACCTTTGTCTTCTTGTTTTGTGACATTGTTCCTCAAAAAACAAAAAAAGAAAAAGAGAAGAAGAAAAGAGAGAGAGAGTTGGTTCCAAGGTTTCCCTCATGGAACATGAATGAGTCATGCTCAATTGAAGGTGGAACCATTGATTACTGGACATTTATCAGTTTTGATAGAAGTGTGTCTCGGAGGGAAGATCTTGAAGGTCCACAACTTGAGCAATGCTTAACTACTGTATGTATGAGAGCATCCAAGGAGACATCTGCAAGGGGTAGTTTTGGTACCCTACAAATCCTTTTACCCAATGTTGTTTGTCAAGGAATATAAAGAAATTCAAGTCTCAGTATTTGGAAAATGTTGCTTTGAAGAAAGGGGACAGGACCAGGCACTCGAAGCATCCCATCAGTGAATCATCCACAAGGACATTCACCCACCGAGGAAGAGGCACCATTGATCAGTCACTATGCTGAGAGTGCATCACAAAGAGCGGACTATCGATCGACCTTTCATGGTAAGAATCCTCTACTTGGGTATCACGACAATACTGATAGATTAGGAAAACCTCTTCGTCAGCATACCCTTGAGCAATTCGCTTAAGACCCACTTTTTTGCACCATGTTCTTTTTGCATTCCCCAAGTAAGCATGCATAGGGCTACATTACACGGCCATGCACAAGGCACATATTTTCCTCAACCCATGCATGAACACACTTACCCATCATTCATTATGGGTTATGAGTACTTGGCATGACTACTATGAACATCAACTTTGGAAGATCTAGAGGACATCAACGGAGACTCGCAATGACACAGTCATGTTGGAATCCAAGGAAGAAGCACATACCAAGGGACTACAACTTGCAAAGGCTTACAGTGACAAATGAAGAACTGGACAACCAACCCTACCACATCTGGAAGTTAGACGACTTTTGTTCATACACAAGGGACACTCCCTCTCAAAGCACTACTTGGAACAACCACTACAACAAGGGTCTGTCAGGGACAACAGACTCGAGAGGGGGGGGGGGGGAGTGTTGGAACTCAAGGTCAAGCACAAGCATGGAAGCACATCAGAAAGGTGGACACACACAAGAAGAAGGAGCAAGTAGGGAGCTCCAAGAAGTACATGTCAAATTTTTAGAAGAATCCCCTACAAAAAATAGTGATTTCCATCACTAAAAACCATTGTAAATGCCATTTTCTATTTTTGTAACTCCATTTTGTTCAAGCTGAGGAGTATTAGAAGTATCATCCTACCAATTTTCGTAATTTTTAGACTTCGTTTGAGCCCTCAAATAATCCCTCGAACCTAATTTTTAACTAGGCCGAACACTAGGTCTGGATAGGGCCAAAACTAGTCAAAAAAACTATAAAAAGAGCTAGAGAGCTCATTTTTGAGGTTAGCTTGTTAGAGAATAGAGCTTTTGTAAGAGAACTCTTATGCAATCAAAGCTTTCCATTGTTCCTCTCTTTGATCTTACCTTGTGCACGTGTGTGTGTATGTGTGTGCATGTTTGTGTGCTTTCACTCACGCACTTGTGCCTTCACTTGCTCGTGGTCTTCATACCGGTCCTCATGTCTCCGCGGATTGACAAGTAAAGGAGGTGGTGCTTATGCTTGAGCTACACCAAATTTGTGGTGCTTATGCTTAAGCTACACCACTTGATACCAGACGACCCTGATGCTAGACTGGAGTGAACCCTTAGTTACTTACCTCAGGATAAATATTTTTCCAAAGGATATGATTGTAGCACGTAGACACAACCTAGAACAAGAGGTCTTAGAATACAAGCTCATTGGTGATAATTTGTATGCGTGGACACGATGGTTATTTGAGGATATGTGTGAACAAAAGCGAATATCTTAACCTATTGGAAGCTGCACACCAGGGTGCCGTAGGAGGCCATTTTGGACCTGATCGCGTTATCAAGGCCATACTATTTTCAGGATTATGGTGGCCCACTCTACATATGGATGCCCACACCTATGTAAAACGATATGATGTATGTCAAAGGACTCAGTATCCCATATGCACGGATGAGATGCCCCTACGGCCCATGATGGGAGGGCGTGCATTCTCAAAGTGGGGAATAGATTTTTTGGGACCCATTAACCCCCCTACAAGGAATTCCCATGTCGAGTAAATCATAGTTGCCACAAACTATCTCACTAAATGGGTAGAAGCCAAGGCCACAAGGAAAAACGATGCACACACCACTGCTAAGTTCTTGTTCGAGAATATATTCATAAGATACGGACTCCCTATCGAGTTTGTAAGTGATAGGGGTACTCACATCTTAAATGAGGTTATTGAATATCTATTACAACACTTTATGGTAGTACACAAGAAATTGGTACCGTATCATCCACAAGCTAACAGACAGGCTGAGAGCACTAATAAGATTTTGTGCAACATTCTCACCAAAATTGTGAACAATCAACGTTCGGATTGGGATCAACAATTACGCCATGCCTTGTGGGCTTATCGTATAGCCTAGAAACAGTACTAAACACCACACCATTCTAGATGGTGTTTGGTCAGAATGTTGTGTTGCCTTTAGACTTTCTGATACCCACTCTCAAAATAGCTCAAGAATATGAGTGGACGGGTCATGAACTTTCCTCAAGAATACTTGACCTAGAATGATTGGGAGAGACATGACTACGAGCAGCAGCAGGAATTTATGCTGCTAAGAAGAGACAGAATGCTTACTTTGATGCTCACATCAAAGATAAAGGATTACGAATAGGAGATTTGGTGCTAGTTTACACCTTGAAACAACATGCCCGCAAGTTGGAGAAAAGAGGATATTGACCCATGATCATCAATAGGATATCAACCAGCGGTGCAATTCAACTAGCAACTCTTGAAGGTGATGTAATGCCTAACTACATCAGTGGATGTGGAGTTAAGCTATATCAGGAACCCTTAACTATAGACATGTTTAAATGACTAACTCTTGCCAAGAAGCGAAAGGAAGAAGAGGAATGAATCAGGTTTGAAGCCCAAGCAGAAGCATTGGAATGTATTAAGTGAATGAGACTATGAAAGAGAGGACTAGGTAGAGAACCTCAATCGTAGATGCCCCACAATATCCTGTAGCTATGTGCCAACTTGGAGGAAGAGATATCCCGAGTATTATTGATAGGAGGCCATTCATTAATATCACTCTAAGACAGGATCCCATGTGCATGCAAGGTAAGGCTTTAATCAACTCTGGTACCACAATGAATGCAACTCGAATCTCTCTTTGTAGGGAGTATGACATTAAGCCTCTTGAAGCCTATCTCATTGAACTAGGTGGATTAGAAACCCCTTGCATAGGTGAAGTTGAGTTACCAATTCCATCAAGGATGTGACCTTGACAGTAAAACTATTGGATTTTCATGACGACAATCTAATAGAACCTATGATCCTAGGCCAACAATGGTTATACCACTACTCGGTAAATTTAAATCTTCACAGAAGTATGCTTCAGTTGGAAATTGCAGGATAGTATCATGAACTACCCCTCCAAAGTCGATGCAGGGAGGTGTTGGACTCAACAGAAGCCCTCCCTAATGTGCATGGCCTCCCCCTAACCTTTTGCGATTCAGCACACCCTACTGAACACACACAAGAATTAGCACCCATCTAAGAGAGGAAATTGGGTAGGCAGATAGGGATCTGACAAGTATGGTGGCGTAAGGCTCAGTTTTCATATGCATGTATACAGTCACCAATTCTAGGCAGGATTGCAGTGGATCTCCCTTCTTTTCCAAAACAACATGTGGGCATGACATCTCCCCCTCAACGAGTAGCATGGCCACATCATCTACATACTACATGGCACAGCACATCAGAATGGCTTGTTAGATAGTCCACTGCATCTCCTTAACTGAGGTGGATACGCAAAGTGACCGTGTCGAGTGAGTTAAACATTCCAGATCTTCGACACCCTTCTCAATTTCAATTGAGGCAATAGATTCAATAGATTTGGGTGCTCAAATCATTGGTGACTGCTCAGTCCAAGTCTCACCAGCTCTGAGTACCAAAAGAATGTGTAGCTTATGTTTCAACCTTAGTCAACCCAAAGAAGACCTTTTTTGAGACCACCGGGATACCCTACACACCTTCTTTTGTAAATTCCACTTCATCTCTTCTAAAACCCCATGTGATACAAAAATGGATCCCCAAGCCTTCATTAATCACAACTCTCAACCAAACTCACCCTGATCACTGATTTTGTGAAGCAAAACACTTACTAACCACTCCACTCATACCCAGCTCCATAAATTCACATCACCATCGTCCTTGTAACCTCCACTAACTTTGTAGGTAGTACTCATTCAAGGTCAATTGTAAGGCCACCTCCTTCACACACTCCCACTTACAGTCAAAGCATGCACTTCTCACAATTCACCTCTCACAATGTTAAAATCACATACACTCCATAGGAAGCATGTTGGTGGTGGAAAGGAATGGAGGTCTCATCTTCTTGAGATCTTAATTATTTTCCATGACTAATGTATTTTCCTCTTCACTCTAGCCTAGGTTTGCTAGAGTAGCTTTCAATCGTGCAGACGGAAGGTTCTACCAGCGCAACGCTCGGGCAGCCCATCATTCACTTATTGGCTCTTCCATTCGAGAGTCTACCAACCGCAATCTTGCCGGATTTCCAGGGTTTCATGGGACCTATGCCCATCGAAGACCCTCCTCAAGGATAGACAGAAAGAGTAAGCAGCAAGGTACACTGGTTCCAAGGGCTAGCAAGACCCCTGGGAGACGCAGAATTCATATATGAAGCTAACCTGACATACGGTGAAAATGTGTGGAGGCGTTATCAATTCTTCTCACAAGAATCCAAGAAACTCCAGAATAGTGAAGAGCTCAAACCTATATGGTAGAGGGCTAGATTCGCAAATTACTTCAATGTGGAACTCCCTAAACCAGACTTTTATCGACGTTACTATTTGGTGGCTGCTATTAGAGAGCAAGAGTACAAGGAATTGGACCCTATCTTTGTACTATCATCCTTGGTTAATGACCCACTGTAGCTCAGTGATGAGTAGCACCTCCTTTAATGTCAATCCAGGAAGACGTGAGGATGGTATGATGACCTCGAGCAAGTGAAGGCACAAGTGCGTGAGTGAGAAGCACACAGAAATGCACACACATACACGCACACGTGCACACAAGGTAAGACAGAGAGAGAGAGAAGCAATGGAGTTCTTTAGATTACTTTCAAAAAGCTCATACAAGTTCAAATCAATTACAAGCTAACCTCAAAAATGAGCTTTCTAACTCTATTTATAGTTTTTCACTAGGTTTTGGCCGTGTCCAGACCTAGTGTCTGGCCTAGTTAAAAATTAGGTTCTATGCCCCATTTGAAGGCTCAAATGGAGTCTAAAAATTATGAAAACTGGTAGGTAGCTACTTCTAATGCTCCTCAAGCTCAAGGACTCCTTGGCTTGCACAAGATGGAGCTACAAAAATATGAAATGGTATTTACAATGGCTTTTAGTGATGAAAATCACTATTTTTGTAGGGATTTCCTCTAACGATTTGACATACACATCTTCGAGCTTCCTACTTGCTCCTTCTCCTTATGTGTCCACCTCTTTGATATGCTTTAGCTTCCTAAAAAATAATGGCCTACTTGCCCGATCTTCTTTGACTACTCTGTCTGCTTGTACCTTCTCTTCGCTCCGACTCCCTTCGTTGACTTCCTTGTCTTGTGAGTCCTTCAGTTCCTTGACTGCCAACACCCCCCCCCTCTCTCGCGTCTGTCGTCCCTGACAAACCCTTGTTGGGTGGGTCGTTGGATGTAGTACTCCACAACGTCTTTTGCTAAGTGATGTTCTACAATTCTCAATCCTTTGGCCAAGTCAATGAGTAGGGCATCCCAATCTACAGGCCCGGGAACCTCTGGATGTGGTATACGTAGCTTTTCTGAATGGAGAGCTTGTTCCATGGCAAATAACTGTAATAGATGAGATGGTCTGGGAATGAATATCTCTGAATGATATTCCTAGAACCCCGTGATAAACATTTCTTCGAACGTCTGTTTGAAGCAAGCAGGTAGATACTTTATACGGGCATGCCAAGCATAGACGACGTTAATGGAGGGCGTGGTGCTCATGTCATAGACAAGGTCGTGATTTGATGAAAGATGAGGTTCGTTGATGTTCCTAAATGTCCTGAATGTAATCAGCATGAGCTCAAAAATTTTTAGGCACATCTGTGCCATGACATCTGGGACATTCTTGAACCAGACTGCCTAGTGTCGGATGGTTGAAATCATGTAGTTGATTGTGGGTTGGCCATTAGGAGGTGCTAGGTACACATAATTTAACCACTTTTCATATCCTTTAACCGTCAAAACTATTTTTGTGTACTCCGGCCAAGACCTTCTTCGAAAGACAGGGCAGTAGCAGGGATTATACTTGATATACAGAGGCATGTTATTCCACATGCATACCATCTCAGGGTAGGTTTCAAGCAGGCGGATTCTCCAAGTAGGTTGATGTATATTCCCTTGCTTGGCACTTGCAGGGATATCATCCGGTGCAAACTGTGTCATCGAGGTTGGTTCTTTTGTTGTGCGTTGCTTGATTTCAGCATTGTAATTTGCCATTAATACACAGAATGGAACATATAGATCATCAGACGTGCCAATCCACCTATGATGGGAGAGGTTTCTAAAGTAATCCGATTTTATGATGACTTCTTCTAATCGTGACATAGATGCTATCTGAACTGCAACTCTCTCATCATGGGTTGTAGCAACCTTCTCCAACCTTTGCATCCATTCAGGCGCTTCTATCTCAATCGTGTCCATGCCTTCTTCTGTTTGCTTACCTCCGGGTGTTGGCATGGGAACATATGGGTCTTCAAATATCTCCTCCACTTGAATTGGCACTAAGTCTTCAGGTTCTGTTTCCGCCAGGGGAGAGGGTTGACGCTCGTATTGTAGAACTCTATTTCGTAGTTCTTCTAATTCTGCTCTGAGTTTTGCGACTTCTTCAGATGTGTCGGCTTCGGTTGTGAGTTTGCTTGGAGACTCTTGTTGGGTTGCCAGTTGCTTTAATAAGTCATCTCTTTCTCTTTCTAATGCTCTGTGGGCTTCTAGGAGGTCGGCATGGGTTTCCAAGACGATTTGCATATTTTCAGATGGGATAGCCTTGAATTTCTCTGGGTCGATTTCCTGTGGTGAACCCTCCATTGCTGCTTCCAAGTTTTCTTCGTTCTATCTCTGTAGTCGCTTATTTTCCTCGAGTGCTGTGGACATGTGTTTCCGTAATAGGGCCAGGTTGCGTCGAAGCTTGAGATTCTCTATTATCTGGGAGTGTAGCAGATCATCAAGTTGTTGCTTTTCTTCTCTGTCTGATTGGGGTGGATTGGTAACTAATTGGTCGTGTTGCACTTGCAATGAATCATACTGTTGTTGTAAGATCCGCTTCTCCTTCTCTAAATCAATGAATCGTGCTTGTAGCGCTTCATGGCTTCGAAAGAGGCTCGTATGCTGGTTATCCAGATGCTGGTAGTGCTGTTGTAGTTGAGACATACACTGGTACATATTATTAAATACATTATTAATGGGAGTGGATGCGGGAAAGGTGTTGAATGTAGAAGGGAAGGGAAAGGGGAATGGGAGCGTGTATGCTGTGCTCGAAAAGGGTGAAGTTGGTGGTGGGGGAATGGGAGATTGTGGACGTATGGGGGGAGGGAGAGGTGCGGAGGTGGGTGATATGTCCATGAAGTCAAAAGTGGATGCAGTCGTGGGAGTGATTGTGAACATGGGAATTGTGGGTGCAGTGATGGTGGTGAAGGTGTAAAGTGGTGTGTGTAGCTCTGAATATGAACCGCCAAGAAGTGTGATCGGGGGAACGGGGTTTTCCGTGGCTACAGTTAGAATTACAGTGTCAGTGGTAGTGTATACAAGGGAGGTGGTGATAGGGTGTGTGGGTTGTGTGGATTGACTGACAGTCTGTGCTTCGGTATGGGCAGTGGACTCTAAGGCAGTAACAGTAGTGGTTACACTGGTAGTGGGAGGTGAAGTTGGTGGAGTTGGAGGTAGGGGTGGTAAAGGGGGTAATGTGGGTGCACTGGATGTATGGGTTTCCTCAGTTTCTTGAATGATGTGAGCTGTGCCCGTGGTTGTGGATGTGGTGCCCTGTGGTTTTGATACTAATATTCATTTGTTTTCCTGATCGAGGGGGGCGTATGCCGTATCGTCGCTCCGATCTTCTCGAGTGTGCAAGAGTTGTATGCACCATCTCAGGTACCCCCAACGCATCAGAAATCATATCAAGGGTTGCACGGTATTGCTCGTCCACACCATCTTCTTCAAGGATTTGGTTCATGAGGGCTTTTCCTGCTGCCAGGGATAGTTTGTGCTGTTCTTGAACTCCGTTGATGGTATCATATAGCTTTTTCAATTCCTTTGTATAAGCTGGGGCACCCTCAAGTTCCTGTAGAACTTCGTGTTCATATTCTTGCTCTTCATTCTGTTTGTCCACCTCGTTCCTCCTCTTGTTCTTCTTCTTCTTCTTCATCCACTTCAACTACGTCTGGTTATCTAGGATGGGGTTGGTTTGTAGCAGCTTGTTGCCCACTAGCTTGCTCTACCTCGACTTCCGCATTAACAGCCTCGATTATTTTGGCTACCTCCTCATCAGTTAGGTCTTCTAATGGGAAGCCGTGAGGAAACTCTAAGTCGATTGGTACAGGTGGAAACACCAGATTTGGTCCATCAGTGTTGTGTCTTGGTAATCTGATAGTGAAGGGTTGTACATGCCTTGGAAGTCGTGGAGTTGTCTATGGAGTCAGTGTCGCACCGCGGGCCTATGCACAGGGCATCTGAACTGCGCCTCTCATTTTCTTTGATGGAGGCCCTGCGGTTGATAGTCTGCGTTGAAATTCCTGTACCCTGGTCCAAATTAGTGCCCTTTGAACTGGCACATCATAAGCCAAACATCTATACACAATCCTGGTGAGGGCACAGCATCCATACAGTACCGACTTTTGCTTTTTATACCACCATTGATGTGCCAAGTGGATTTGGTCGATAATCCAATGCGGCATATTGATTGTCAAATTGACGGCATCTGCCAAATATAGATTGAACCATATCTTCTTGGGTGGCATTGTGAATCTCTCCTGAGCTGGGAACGTGAAATGTTGCATGACCATTCGCAAGTGGATGGCGATTGTGGGTGTCATTGCTACCATGTCTTTGAGCTTAGTCAGGTTCCTGTTATTCATGTTATCCGGGACCATCGTCTCTTTTTCGGTGGGGATATGCATGCCTTTCATGTCAAGAGCTTCCCTCACCAAGTTGTTCGTCAATTTGAAACGCTTTAATTCATTACCTCTGGTAAGTGATGGTAGAACGAAGGTACTATATCCCTTTTTCTCTTTACTAGGGGTCAGAGTGCTAATTAAGTAGGAACACCGTAGACAATCTGGCTTGGGTAACTGAGCCTTGAAATAGTCGTAGAGTCCAGCCTTCTTCCTGATGGGTTTCAGACCTTCATCATTCTGAAGCCTCTCAAATTCCCTGGTGAAAAAATGATATCTGCCCCATCGCCCGTTGAACTCTATCTCGGCCTCCCACATGTAAGTGCCTTCACCCAGAGATCCGGCCACATCACTGAACCAATGTGAGTTTTTACTGACCGGCATTGTGTGCCCCTGTGGAGGATTCTGAATCGATATGGCGTGTAATGCCCTCAATGCCACTGGGCATTCCTTCAATTCCTCTTCAATGGGAAGACTCTCAATGTCCACGATTTGGGGGCTGGTGCCTGCCTGGGAGTTAGTTCCTGCCTCGGCCATGGTGAAGAGACTGGTCACCAATTATGTGAGAATAGACAAATGAATGTTAACATTGCAAATGGACACCAAGCGTTCATGCGTCCCCATTACAACAGTAACATGATTTTAGTGAGAGGTTAGTAGGTCAATAAGTGCTTGGGGATCGTGTGTGTAGTTAGTGAATGGGTATTCCTAAGAGCTAAATGGAAAGATGCGGTGTATGAGTGATGTAGTGAGTAAGTGGATATGAATTTACAAATGAGGGTCGGGGGGTTTATTACATGTTTTGGGCTTCCAAACAAACTGATTTGTTGTTGGTCTTGATTTTGTGGAGACTCTAGAGGGCTTTTCAGGAGTGTCTACTTGGAAATGAGACTTTTTAAGGACCCAATTACAAGTGATTCTGCTTGTGCTCATGGACCAATGTGTGTCCGTGTGTGTTGTATAAGAAAGGGTATCAGATGTTCGAGTGAGTGAACCATGTTGTACAGGGTGTGGACTCGGTGTAACTATTTGAGCCCGCAAGCAAGCCTTAGGCACCCAAATTTGTTGTGATTGTGGGCTGGCCTTCATCGACTTCTTGGGTACCCAAATAGACTTTACTTTCGTAGAAGAATTTTTGAAAGACTTCTTATTAGTGTCGTGTTGTTGATTACTAATAAGAAGTTTTGCCCGTGTGGTTGGCTTGATCGCGACAAGGTGTTCGCCTTTTCGCACCCACACTTGTTTCAATGGCTGAGACATTCTGCTTTGCACGTTCTTTTGACTTCCATCATAGGTATTACTCTGCTCCATTTGTATTTGATCTGCCTTTGGTTGGTGCCTCCCTCTGGTCTCTGGAAAAAAAGAGAGTTCCGTTGTGCCCCTGACTTCTTTATTGAAATCATCATTCCTCTGCATCACATAGTTTTGGACAAGAACAGCATGGTCATCTTCATGTGTACTCCTGGAAGGACCAGGAGTGTGTGCCTTGCCTAATTCCTTGAGTGCTTCACTTTCTAACTCAATTGTAATGCGTTTCTCATTGACCCAAACTTGAAGAAGTCCACTTCTTAGGTTTAAATTGACTACATGGTCATAGATCCAGTCTTGACCCAAGACCAGAGGCTCAGTGAGGTCCTCATCTTGACACACTAGTACTTTCACTGTCATTAAAACATCTTGAATGTGGAGGGGAAGCTCCACCTCGCCCATGCAAGGGGTTTCCACACCTCCCAATCCTATGAGATAGGCTTCTATAGGATTGACATTTAATTTCAACTTTTGACGGTAAGAAAATTTAACAGCACTAGTGGCTGCACCTCAGTTAGTCAAGGCTCTTATAGTCCTTGCACCCTTTCCTTGTCGTATCTCTAAGGATACAAAAGGTCTTCTATCAATTATTCTATGAGAACTTATTCCTGAGACTTCACACATTGCCATATGATAACCTGGGTCCGCATAGTCGTCTACCCTGGCTTGATCTCTACCTAGTCTTCGCAACCTCATCCTTCGGATGTGTTCCAATGCTTCCGCATGTGCCTCTTGTCGAACTCGTTTTTCCTCCTCTTTACGTTTTTTGGCAGTGTTGAGTCGATTTAGCATCTCTTCAGTCAGGGGTTCTTGGTATAATTTGACTCTTCATCCGCTTATATAGCTAGGGAGAACATCACCTTCCAGCGTAGCGAGTTGAACTGCTCCACTGGTTGAGATCCTATTTATGATCATAGGTCCATAACCTCTCTTTTCGAGCTTTCTTGCATGTTGTTTTAGGGTATACACCAACACTAAGTCTCTGGCCTTCAGGCCTTTATCCTTAACATGGGCATCAAAGTATGCCTTCTGTCGTTTCTTAGTTGCATATATCCCCGCAGCCGCCCTGCGTCTTGTTTCTCCTAACCATTCTAGGTCAAAGAGTCTAGAGGAGAGTTCATGACCCGTCCATTCATGCTCTTGTGCTACTTTTAATGTAGGTATCAAGAAGTCCAATGGTAGCACTGCATTTTGGCCAAATACCATCTGAAAGGGGGTGGCTTGGAGTACCGTTTTATAGGCAACTCGGTATGCCCAAATAGCATGGTGTAACTGTTTGTCCCAATCAGAGCGTTTATTATTCACTAGTTTGGTCAACACATTGCACAGGATCTTGTTTGTGCTTTCGGCTTGTCCATTAGCTTGTGGGTGATAGGGGCAGACTTCTTGTGTACTACCAAGAACTCTTGGAGAAGATTTTCAATAACTTCATTCAAGAAGTGAGTGCCTCTATCACTTACCAGCTCTATAGGTAGCCCGTATCTTGTGAACACATTCTCAAATAGGAACTTAGCAGTTGTCTGAGCATCATTCTTTGTCGTAGCTTTTACCTCTACCCACTTTGTTAGATAGTCTGTGGCAACAATGATGTATTCAGCATGGGAACCCTTAGCTGGGGGATTAATAGGACCTACGAAGTCTATTCCCCACTTAGAAAATGCACGTCCACCCATCATAGGTTTCAGTGGCATCTCATCTTTGCGTATAGGATACTGAGTTCGCTGACAAACATCACATCTCTTCACATAGGTATGTGCATCCATGTGAAGGGTAGGCCACCACAAGCGTGCAAACAGGATTGCTTTAATCACCCGATCTGGTCCAAAATGTCCTCCTGCTACACCTTGGCGAGCAGTTTCCAAGATTTTAAGATACTCGCTCTCATGGACACGTAATCTAAGGTAACCATCTTTACCACGCTTGTATAAACTATCACCAATAAGTGAGTAATCCCGGGCTTCGTGTTCTAGACTTCTTTGTCTCGTCAGGGTCATATCTTGAGGGAATGTTTTCGTCCTTAAGAAGGCTACTAAAGGTTCACTCCAATCTGGCACTATGGAAACTTGATAAAGAGTGGCATGTTCCACAGGTGGTTTAATGTAGCAGATTGGGCATTCCTTACACAGCTTTTGGACATTAGCTTCCATAGTCGGCCAATGCACTCCGAGTCTCCTTAGTGTCTGCAGGGTTCGTTGCTTCGAGTAGTGTTGCTCTAATGCACCTACATGTGCTAATTGCAACCATTTAGCGTACTCGTCCTCTTCCACACAACAAGCTAGTATCCCTTGATTTGTGTGCTTATATATACTTCCTGCCATGGTATGGTACTTCTGGGCTTTTACTACCTCCCTATCTTGAGTGTTTATGACTGGGTGGTTAGGCCCATATGTCAACACTAGCACTAATGGCTTAGCCCACTGAGGTACAACTTCCAAATTAAACAAGTAAGCATCAGGAAGGTCATCTGATACTCCTTGTGGGGCTTCTCCAGATGTGAGCCTAGAGAGGTGGTCTGCTCTCAAGTGGGTCCTCCCTTTCCTTACCACAACTTCAAAGTCGTATTCCATTAGTAAGAGAAACCATCTTACTAATCGGCCTGTATTGCATGGTTTGTTTACCAAGTACAATAATGCCTGATGATTGGTAAAAAATTTAAACTTATTTGCAAGCAAATAGTGTCTAAACTTTTTAACTGCATATACCATGCCTAATCCTTCTCGTTCGGTGGTGGTATAGTTCCGTTCAGCTGCATTCAACTGTCTACTAGCATAGGCAATTGGAAGGTCCATATTACGTTCGCCCGTAGGTTGTGCGAGTACACACCCAATAGCATAATTGGATGCATCTACATGAACATGAAAAGGCTTATTCCAATCTGGTGTGGTCAAGATTGGTGCTGAACATAATCGTCATTTAAGCTCATTGAAGGAATTCTCACATTCATCAGTCCACTCAAAGTTGGTCAAAAGTCCGTACAGAGGCTTTGCTATGATGGCATACATGTGTATAAACTGTCGGTAATAACCACAATGCCCCATGAAAGCTTGTACTTCCTTGATATTCTTTGGCTTAGGTAGCTCGGTGATGGCTCTTACTTTCTCTTCATCAGTGGATATGCCATTTTTTGACACTATGTGTCCTAGAATCTTGCCTTGCCTGACCATGAAAACACACTTTTCTGGTTTCAAGCAGACTTGATACTCTCGACATTTGTCAAAGATTTGTCTAAGTTCAGGGATATGGGTTTGTCTAATGTTGGAATGAGCACAGAGGTCATCAACATAGACTTCCAAATTCTTCCTCAAGAACTCTTTAAACACGTGGCACATCAGTCTCTGAAAGGTTGTAGGAGCATTGGTAAGCCCAAATGGCATTACTCGAAAGGCAAATATACCCCACTCTGTGGCAAAAGCCGTTTTATGCTGATCCTCTAGGGCTATGGCTACCTGATTGTAGCCCGAAAATCCATCAAGGAAGCTGTACACTTCCTTGCCTGCTACTCTTTCTAAGAGGTGTTCAGTATTTGGCTGATCCGATCTATACCTCCAAAAGGCTTCATCAGTCTCTCGGTTCAGGAGTAGATCTATGCTCTTATTGTCTTGGGGAATCCACTCTGGTGCGATAATACTGGTGAGAACATATTTGCCTCGGGGGGTTCTAGGTTCTACACCCATGTTTCCTTGCTCCAGGTCACCTAAGTCCGTTTCTGGGATCACATTCCCAAATTCATCTGTCCTATCTGGATGACTGGTGACTACATATATGGTTCCTTCCTTGTCTAGGTATGCTCCGTTTTCAAACTTGACAGCTGGGTGCTCTAGTCCAATGGATTGGTCAGGGTTTTTAATCTGGATCACAGATCTTCCTAGGCCGTCCTCATAGATGCTAGCACCTAATCGGTTGGTCCTAAGGTATTCCAGCTGCGTCTTGTAGGGGCCTTCCACCCTATGCAAATATGGCACACCTGAACTACCTGTAGGTCTTTCCATACCGTGGGACATCTCTGACTCACTAGTTTCAGAGCTAGGGTAGTGCGAATAATGGCTCAACTGCTAGGCCCAAGACCTAGCAGTATGATTAACACTAGCCTCTGAAGATCTAAGACTTCGTCTATCTCTTCCTAGGTATCGTCTTGATCTAAGGTTCATATGCTTTATTGAGCAATCCCCGATTTTACCCAAGTACAACCTCGTTGCTGAGTTCTTTTGTATCAGTCACTTGATTCTTTTTAGTCGATTATCGTGTTTAGGATCTTGTCTGATACCATGTCGTCAGGAATACTTGAGTTAATTTCCGCACTTGAAGTTGATCGTTCCACGTTAAGTCTTTTCCTTTAAAGTTATCGACAGTACAAAGATTATGTTGTTAGCTTGAACTTGAGTATTTTGGTAGTCTTCAACTTGATAAATGCCTATCGTCGCCCTGACTTACTTCTAGCACTATTCGTATTTAGCCTAAGCTAGGAATTGACAGAGGGAGTTGAGAGTATTCCAACCTCGCTTGCTTATCCCTTGCCCTTTGGTGTTCAAGAACCCGGTTCTCAAGCTTGCAAATCACCCTTGCTTTGGATGCCCTCAAGTGCTCTCAATGGACCTGTAAAATTCCCAAAGTTAGTTCAAGACTTCAATTCAAATGACAGACAGGTCACTTTCATGCATGTAATTCACAGACCAAATTGCCCTTTTCCTTTATGGAAAACAATCCCAAGGATCCTTCAGTTTTCCTACCCTAGGGTATGCTCAACTTCAAAATACCCTACTCCCCACGAGCTTTCCAACACGACAAGAATCACAGCAAATGGATTTCGTATGAGGAAGTTATGACAGTTCAGGGTTTTGGGGTTAAAACAGGGCTCAAACAGGCTGACAAATCCCAGGATTTTTCTCAAAACACACTTATAGGGACCTCACAAATCACTAATTGGTTGATAAGTATGCCAAAAATTACCCCAAAACTTGGTATTAAAAATCCTAGAAATTTGGCCGAAAAAGCATGTCAATCGCGATCGACAGGTATGTCAATCGCGATCGACAGGTATGTCAATCGCGATCGACAGGTCTGTCAATCACGATTGACAGGTCTGTAAATCGCGATCGACAGGTCTGTCAATCGCGATTGACAAAGGTGTCCGTCGAGCCTGTCGGTCGCGATCGACACGTCAGTCGCGATTGACAGTGTCAATCACGATCGACAGAGTCGGTCATGGGTCCTGTCAATCGCGATCGATGGTGTCAATCGCGATCGATACTTTTTCTGGGATTTTCGTCGTGATTTCAGTCAATCGGGGATGTGTCCGTCGCGATGGACACGTGGCAACACGAGAAATTCAGTCAATCGTCAAAATTCAATCGGTCGCGATCGACGGTGTCAATCGCGACTGACAAGGGTGTCAGTCGTGGTTGTCGATCGCGATCGATGGTGTCAATCGCGATCGAAGGTGTCAATCGTGATTGACAAGGTCAGTCGGTCATCTCTGTCGGTGGCGATCGACAGAATTTGTCGATTGTGGCTGTCGGTCGCGATCGACGGTATCAATCGCGACTGACAAAAAAACACAGAATTTTTTAGTTTTTTCTAGTGATTTGGAATGTGCTCCTTGTGCATGTCATTGTGGTGTGCTTTGTTTTACCAAATGAGCGATTTTTCTGTCGATCGCGATCGACAGAGGCCTGCGACACAGAGACAGTTTCGAGCTTGTCCGTACCTGCGCAGTGTGCTGGAGGGGATGATACAGCTCTACCTGCAAGATTGTTGGAACATCAAGCTTACACTATGCTTGAGGTGGATTTGATCTACATCAAAGGCTATCACATCGAAAGAATATCCGTTGGAGAGTTCTTTTTCATATGCTCATTTATTGTATTTTTTGAGAATATTTTGATGGCTCATTTACCGTTGTAAAAGCCTTGAGTTGTACACATGTAAAGGTACAAATATAGGGCCAAAATCCCACGAAATTTTTGTGGTTGAAGTTGCATTCAATCAAGCAATCAATCACCTAAAAGTAGATCAATCAAGATCTTCACTTTTCCTAGATTGTAGGGAAGTGAATTGATTCCCTCCAACAACCATTCCCACCTTCATTTGAATTCAATTTCAAGTTGTAAAAGTCGTGGAACATTCCTAGAGGCTATATAAGGAGTTGAAATCACTTGTAAAATACATGGAAGCAATATACATACACTTGTGACCATCATTGTCTTGCTCCTTCAATTTTCTGCATCATCTTCTTCGCCAACAGTAATCTTGCAGAGGCTGCTGCTCTCTCCTAAGAGCTCCAAATTGAATTCAAGAGGACTCATTGGAAAGGTATTAGTGTCTAGTTTATGCCTGTAAATTTTCAAAGCATTTGGTTCAGCAGATTTGGAGAAATCTCAGTTTTTCTGCCTCGGGGTCAATCTCTGCGTATTCCTGAAAAATAGGAGGTACCACCGGTGAATGTGGCATTCATTCCTATAGCATATTTTGCTTATTCCTTATACTTTTGTGCATTCCATACACTCAACCCTACGTGTATCACTCCCGTAAAAGGATTTTTTCTAATTGTAATCACGCTGGTCGCTATGGGCATTTGAAGCTCATTGTCTCTTCCATAGATAGTAAGTTTTTTGAGCTAGTCGACCTGCGAACCTATCTGTTTTATATCGACTCATTCTCCTTGATGCTCCAAGGTACATAGTGTGTTTCTTTGCACTTATAGCATGCCTATAAGGTCTATTTGAGTCTCCAAAAGCTCAAGGGCTGGTCTTGTGCCGGTTGGCTTGACCGAACTTCATCGCTTCGAAACGCACTTTTCTACCTTCGACAAGCTTCTCCAAGTTCTTTCAATGGTATCAGAGCTAGATCAAGATGGGTGACAGCTTTCCCTCAATGATCAAGAAGCTTGATCGACACAACTACGCGGCTTGGCAAATCAGAATGGAGGCCTACTTGCAAGGTAGAAATCTTTATGGAATTGTGGCAGGTGATGAAGCTATGCCTATTCCAAGATCCAAAGGAGGACCTACACAAGAGGAGACAGATAAGCTCACACTTTGGTGCGCAAGGGATGCTCAAGCAAGGTCGTACATACTAAACTCTATCTCTGACTTTCTATTACCACATATTAGAGGATGCAAGACATCTCAAGAGACTTGGGATGCCCTGGAGACTTTCTTTTCTGCTAGTACCAAAGCAAGAAAGAATCATCTTTGGAACGAGTTCAACCAAATGAAGAAGACACCTAAACAAACCATCACAGAATTTGTTACCAAGGTCAAGGAGGTTGCGGGTCAGTTAGCATCCATTGGAGAGCTGATTGAAGAAGAGGTCATCATGAGGCAAATTCTCAACGGCATTCGAAGTGATAAGCAAGGGCAATCCTTCACGACGGCTTATGATCTCATCATGGATGTGCAAACTCCAGAATTCAACATCTTTCTTAGACAACTCTTCAATCAAGAAGCCAATAATAGCATAAAGGAAGGTAACTCTTATCATGGTAGTTCAACTAGTGCTCTATATGCAGATAAGAAGGATAAGAAGCAGAAAGGCAAGAAGAAGGAAGAAGACGAAGAAGAGACTTCCCAAGCCAACTTCACAAGCAAGAGCAAGTGGAAAGGGAAGAAGAAAGGACCAAAGCAAGACAAAGCCAAAGGTCAGAATGTTCAACCTTGTGCCATATGCGATAAGACCAACCACACGACTCAGAACTGCTGGTTCAATGGGAAGACCTAGAAAGGAAGTGGAAGAGGTGGATATGGCGGCAATAGAGGCAGAGGTGGACACAACTTCAACAACAACAATAGAAGCTATAATAGAAGGGACTACAACAATTATTCAGAAGATCAACCACATGAAGACTCATTGCTTCTTATGAACCTAAGCCACAAAGAAGGTAAAGAAGACGACCATTTGTTCTACATAGATTCAAGATGTTCGAATCATGTTGTAGGCAACATTGCTCTTCTATCTGACTTGGAAAGTCCAAAGCATAGACATGAAGTGCAAACAGGGGATGACACGAAGCACAATGTGGAGAAGATTGGTAATGTCAAAGCTTCCAATGGCAGAACAAACATTCTGAGTAAGGTTCTCTATGTACCCACTATCACTAAAAACCTAATAAGTGTAGGCCAAATAGTTGAAAAAGGCTTGCAAGTTAGGTTCACCCAACATGGAGCTTTTGTGGAAGATCCATGTCAAGGCTTCAAGAAGATAGCCCGAGGTGAGAAGCATGGTAGGCTCTTTACTTTTGAAGTAGGAGATACCAGGAACATAGCTCTATTCAACTTTGGGTCTCAAACCCTAAGTGAGCTTGAAGTGTGGCATAAGAGACTTGCTCATGTGAATGAAAGAACCTTGAAGGATATATGCAGGGATCAAAGTGTTCTAGGACTGCCGAACATATCAAAGCAACACATGATCAACAGGTGTGATGCATGTTAGATTGCGAAGGCACAAAGACAACCATTCAACCACAAAGGCTACATCCACAACAACTTATTGGACTTAGTACACACAGATGTATGGGGACCAAGTCAAGAACCTTCATTGGCAGGATCAAGGTATTATGTCTCATTTATTGACGACCATAGTAGGTGGATTGTTCTATACTTTATCAAGAGTAAGAATGAAGTGTTTGATTGCTTCAAGAAGTATCTTGCACATGTGGAGAATCATACAGGTAGATCACTAAAGAAGCTCAGATCTGATGGAGGGGGAGAATACTTCTCCAAAGATTTTGATGAGTTCTTGCAAGATAAAGGTATCAAAAGGGAAGTGACTACCAGGTACTCTCCTCAACTAAATGGAATTGCAGAGAGGAGAAACAAGACATTGGTTGGATCAGCCCGAACAATGCTTGAAGAGAAGAAGTTGCCACATTATCTATGGGCAGAAGCTATTTCAACTGCAGTGTACCTTGTCAATCGACTACCATCCAAATCACTTCAAGGTATGACTCCTTATGAAGCATGGCATGGAAGAAAACCTAGTCTTGGACATTGCAAGGTTTTTGGTTTTTAGCTTATGTTCATGTACCATCACAAATAAGAGGTAAGCTAGATGAAAGGGCAACAAAGGCAGTGTTTATTGGATATGATTCAACTCAGATGGGTTACAGGTTCTTCAATCCTTCAACCAAGCAATTCACTACAAGTAGAGATGTTGTGTTTGAAGAACACAGGTCTTGGTATGATGAAGACAAACAAAAGGTAACACTACCATATGATCTTGATTATGACTCTCATCAATTAGGAAGCAAGCATGATACACAGGTCCAGGATCCAAGAAGTGATACAGATGATGACCAAGGTGCAAGAGAAAGGGATTACAAGCTATGGAAGTCAAGAGGCAAAGCAAAGATGCAAGAGGTTGGAGAATGCTCCAAACAAGCACCTAGAAGATCAACAAGAGAGAAGAAACAACCAGAAAGGTATGGATATGATTCCACATTTGTTACAAAGCATTCAATCTACTTGGCAAAAGACTCTATTTCAGAGGAACCCTCAACCTATGAAGAGGCAAAGGGAAACCCTAATTGGGAAAAGGCCATGAACGAAGAGATAGATGCATTGAAGGAAATGGACACTTGGGATTTGGTTCCGATGTCGCCGAATCAAAAGGTAATTGGTTGCAGATGGGTATATAAAGTTAAAAGAAATTCAGATGGATCAGTTTGCAGGTACAAGGCAAGATTAGTTGCCAAAGGATGCTCACAAACTCATGGTATAGACTATGAGGAAACATTCTCACCAGTTGCAAAGATGACTACAATCAGGACATTGATAAGTGTAGCTGCTGCAAGGAATTGGAGACTCCTCCAACTTGATGTGAAAAATGCATTCTTAAATGGTTGGATAAGTGAAGAGGTATACATGTCACAACCACCAGGTTTTGAAAACCCTAATCATCCATCTTATGTTTGCAGACTTAAGAAAGCATTGTATGGATTGAAACAAGCTCCAAGAGCTTGGAATTACAGGTTGGTTACATATCTTCAAGACCAAGGGTTCAAAGCTAGCAGATCCGATCCTTCTCTATTCATCAAAAGGGGTCACAATGAGGTTATCTATCTATGTGTATATGTAGATGATATTATTGTGACAGGTGATGATCTAAATGGCATTCAAAGGATCAAGAGACACATGCAAGAGGAGTTCAAAATCAGTGACCTAGGTGAGCTCACATATTTCCTAGGTATGCAGGTGATATATACAGATGAAGGAATGTATTTGACTCAAAGAAGATACATTCAGGATCTTCTTCTCAAGTTCAAAATGGAGAACACTAAACCTGCAGGTACACCTTTGGAGATGAATCATAAACTTAGTGTTTATGAAGGTGAGAAAATTGAAGACATAAAAGAGTATCAAAGCTTGGTAGGTAGCTTGATATATGCTACTCACACAAGGGCAGACATCTCATATAGTGTGGGAGTGCTTAGTCAGTTCATGCACTCACCAAGAAGACCACACATGGATGCGGCTAAGAGAGTACTGAAGTATCTCAAAGGTACAATCAACGAAGGTATATTCTATCCTTACTCTTCCGATTTGGATATCAAAATCTACTCAGATGCAGATTGGGCAGGAGCTAAGGATGATAGAAAAAGTACATTTGGTTACTTAGCATTTGCAGGTTCGAAGCTAGTGTCATGGAGTTCCAAGAAGCAACCAACAGTTGCTTTATCTTCAACTGAAGCAGAGTACAGAGGCTTGACCATAGCAACTCAAGGGGCAATATGGTTAAAAGCATTGTATACAGATTTGGGACTTGTGAGTTCCAAACCTCACATATTTGGAGATAATGTAAGTTCCATGCATCTAGCGGCAAATCCTATTTTCCATGTGCATATAGAAGTCCATTACCACTTCATCAGGGAGAAGCTCATGGCAAAGGAGATCGACATTTCTTTTGTTCCGACTGAAAAGCAAGTAGCAGATATGATGATAAAGGCACTTGATGGAATAAAGCTTTGTAGATTCAAAGCTATGGCAGGTATTCAACCTATCAGAGAATGAAGACTCAAGCATACTTTAGCTTGAGGGGGAGTTGTTGGAACATCAAGCTTACACTATGCTTGAGGTGGATTTGATCTACATCAAAGACTATCGCATCGAAAGAATATCCGTTGGAGAGTTCTTTTTCATATGCTCATTTATTGTATTTTTTGAGAATATTTTGATGGCTCATTTACCGTTGTAAAAGCCTTGAGTTGTACACATGTAAAGGTACAAATATAGGGCCAAAATCCCACGAAATTTTGGTGGTTGAAGTTGCATTCAATCAAGCAATCAATCACCTAAAAATAGATCAATCAAGATCTTCACTTTTCCTAGATTGTAGGGAAGTGAATTGATTCCCTCCAACAACCATTCCCACCTTCATTTGAATTCAATTTCAAGTTGTAAAAGTCGTGGAACACTCCTAGAGGCTATATAAGGAGTTGAAATCACTTGTAAAATATATGGAAGCAATATACATACACTTGTGACCATCATTGTCTTGCTCCTTCAATTTTCTGCATCATCTTCTTTGCCAACAGTAATCTTGCAGAGGCTGCTGCTCTCTCTTCAGAGCTCCAAATTGAATGCAAGAGGACTCATTGGAAAGGTATTAGTGTCTAGTTTATGCCTGTAAATTTTCAAAGCATTTGGTTCAGCAGATTCGGAGAAATCTCAGTTTTTCTGCCTCGGGGTCAATCTCTGCGTATTCCTGAAAAATAGGAGGTACCACTGGTGAATGTCGCATTCATTCCTATAGCATATTTTGCTTATTCCTTATACTTTTGTGCATTCCATACACTCAACTCTATGTGTATCACTCCCATAAAAGGATTTTTTCTAATTGTAATCACGCTGGTTGCTATGGGCATTTGAAGTTCATTGTCTCTTCCATAGATAGTAAGTTTTTTGAGCTAGTCGACCTGCGAACCTATCTGTTTTATATCGACTCATTCTCCTTGATGCTCCAAGGTACATAGTGTGTTTCTTTGCACTTATAGCATGCCTATAAGGTCTATTTGAGTCTCCAAAAGCTTAAGGGCTGGTCTTGTGCCGATTGGCTTGACCAAACTTCATTGCTTCGAAACGCACTTTTCTACCTTCGACAAGCTTCTCCAAGTTCTTTCAAAGATCACTCACAAAACAGACAGAAAAACAATGCACACAATTCGCTCTCTCACTCTCTCTCACATGTGGAATGAAGGAAATGGAAGGGAGAAGGTGATATGATCAAAAAACTGAAATTTTTCGCGATGATGGAGATGGAGATCGGATATGGTGAGGATGATGATGTTGATGATGATGGTGAGGTAAGAAAGAGAAAAATAAGAAAAGTAAAGAAATTACCTACAATGCCAACGTCTCAAATCTACGTCTTACCATCACACGCTCGTCCTCAAAGCTCCCCGGCAGCGGCGCCAAAATTTGGTGTAGCTCAATGATGAGTAGCACCTCCTTTAATGTCAATCCAGGAAGACGTGAGGATGGTATGATGACCTCGAGCAAGTGAAGGCACAAGTGCGTGAGTGAGAAGCACACAAACATGCACACACATACACGCACACGTGCACACAAGGTAAGATAGAGAGAGAGAGAAGCAATGGAGTTCTTTAGATTACTTTCAAAAAGCTCATACAAGTTCAAATCAATTACAAGCTAACCTCAAAAATGAGCTTTCTAGCTCTATTTATAGTTTTTGACTAGATTTTGGCCGTGTCCAGACCTAGTGTCCGGCCTAGTTAAAAATTAGGTTCTAGGCCCCATTTGAAGGCTCAAATGGAGTCTAAAAATTATAAAAACTGGTAGGTATCTACTTCTAATGCTCCTCAAGCTCAAGGACTCCTTGGCTTGCACAAAATGGAGCTACAAAAATATGAAATGGTATTTACAATGGCTTTTAGTGATGAAAATCACTATTTTTGTAGGGATTTCCTCTAACAATTTGACATACACATCTTCGAGCTTCCTACTTGCTCCTTCTCCTTATGTGTCCACCTCTTTGATATGCTTTAGCTTCCTGAAAAAATAATGGCCTACTTGCCCGATCTTCTTTGACTACTCTGTCTGCTTGTACCTTCTCTTCGCTCCGACTCCCTTCGTTGACTTCCTCGTCTTGTGAGTCCTTCAGTTCCTTGACTGCCAACACCCACCCTTCAAGAAGTTTACTTTATCTTTGGACTTAATCAGGACTACACTCAAGATTCACGGCAATCACACACCCACAAAGAAGGAGCGTCCTATCCCAGAACCTATGAAGGGAAGCGATGTCCATAAATGGACATCCATCTCAACCATCACCCCTTAGTTGACCACTCCGCTAAGAATATGCCTATAGCATTTTGCCTTCCCTGCACAGGAATGCTTTACAATCCCGCACAAATGTCTTTGGTTTGGTTTGTATCTTGCCACTACAGCACCTCAAACAATTGATATTGCTACTTATATTCAGGATCAACTTCTATTGGGTGGACATCGCTGGGAGAAGAAAAAGTTTGTTCATGGATGTTGTGCTCTTACATGCATCATATACATGTGTTTGGCTTATGATATTTCTATAGAGAGAGCCCTCCCAGCTGTGCAATTACAACAATATAAAGGCTCCAAGAAAACAATGAGACCACCAAAAACCCATTGAGTCAAGCACATGGGTGGCACCATCCCATGCTTATAAGTACCAGAATCGCCATCACCACAGCCCACACCCAAAACCTCCCCCCCCCCCCAACAACCTCCAGTTCAACCACAACCAGTTGTTCCCCCTCTCTGAGTTTGCCTAAACTGATCTACTACACTTCGAGAGGTTTCACATGCATAGACTATTGTTCCTACCACCATGACGACTATGGAAACCATGACTATAGAAGCTATCGCGACAACTTCTATGTTTGTTTCTGATTCTTTCACCTTCTCGATTACAAGTTTGGGCACTGAAGATATCAACACTACGTTTGATTTTGAGATCCCAGATGTATTTTCCAACGACTTTATACACTATTGCCATTCGACGGCTCCACAATAATATGAATACATTTTGGGCACGAACCAACTTAACAGAAGAACAAAGTGAAGCCCTCTTGCAGCAGGAACTGATCAACGGTGGCTTTGAGGAAACATTTATCACTGCTATGCATGAATTGGTTAAGTCTGTAGGTGTGCCAGAAGTGTTATGATATTTTCTAAGGAAGCCCCTACCCAAGTTTGACCCTCGATGGGTTCCCATTCTTAAATGACCACGTACATATGTTTGTGTCCCCACCAATCCTATCACATCAGCACCCCTTGTGGGTTCCTCCACTATCGACTTAATCGTAGAAGACACTTCCCATGTGTATACTCTTAGCGACACCCTCCCTTCTCACCTGGTCCCCACCCTCTCCTCCCCAGACATTGTAGATAGCCTTGAGGTTCATATTCCTTCCCCTGTTTTTGTTTTGCCCCCAGTATCTAGCCCAAGTCCGACTACTACACCTATTCCCCCTGTTGCCATTCCACCTATTATGATGCCTCCTATCATTTCATCGCCCCCTCATTTCCCCTCATATACGACTAACTCGCTATACTCCTTTACCGTCTCTATGCAGCCGACCTCCTTCTATTCCTCTTTCACATCCTTTTTGCACCCCGATCTAAAATTTTCCATTTGTAAGACCTTCTCAAGATCCTCATCCACAAGTCCCCTTCTTATGGCCACCAAGTACACCACCTCACTCACCTTTCACCACAAAAGTGCACCCACCACCATGCACAATAGCACCTACATCACTCTTTCATATTGCAATCGCTGAAGGTACCACTAGTGACATGGACATCTCAACCACCGCTTGGAGTGCTTCTTCCACACTTGTCGACTCCTTAGCTTGTTTGCAGATAATCTCAGCCATAAATTTTGAGTTTACAATATGATCCTCTTCCTATCTTTGTTCCTCTATTCTCTGTGATTGCCTTGGACCATTTGCAATTTGTTCAATCGATTGTGGGATCGGATTTGTAGAATCATAGAGCTACCTCACCCACCATGGCAATGGTTTTTCCACTTGAGTGACAACAGGTTGGTGACTAACAGTCTCATCATCTGAGGATGATGCTTCCTACTCTTCCATAGATTGGGTCAGGTTCATAGTGGATTACTTCTTTGTTTTTTGATAGAGTGGAAGCTTTCTTTTTTTCTTCCACAGCATATGGCTGCTCCTCCTTGAACACCACATCATGACTTGCTATGATCTTCTTTGCCTCCGTGTCATAAAACTTGTAAGATTTCTTCTCTTCAGTGTACCCAAAGAGGATACATTTGGTGATTTTTTATTGAAGCTTATTTCTCTCTTTGTCCGGAATGTGCACATAACACTCACTTCCAAACACTTTGAAATGGGAAACAAAAATTTTTCTATCAGTGTAGGCTTCTTGTGGAGTCTTTCCATCAAGTGCCTTAGTGTTGCTATGATTTAGGATGTAAATAGCCATGTTTATGGCCTCTGCCCAAAAATGATTAGGCAATCCTTTTCCCTTCAACATACGCCTCGCCATTTCCATGATGGTTTGATTTTGGCATTTAGCAACACTATTTTTTTGAGGTCTCTGCACCATTGTGAGTTCATGCTTGATTCCTTTGCCCTTACAAACATCATCAAATTCTATTGACATGAACTCACTGCCACCATCTGTCCTAAATTTCTTCATCTTTTTCCTTGTTTTAGTTTCAACAAGCTAAAGCCATTCTTTAAACTTACCAAAAGATTGAGACTTATCACAAAGAAAGTACACCCACATCTTCTTGCTATATTCATCGATGAGTAGCATGAAGCAGGAAGATCTTCCCAAGGTTTGTGTAGGCATTTTTCCACAGAATTCATCATGCACCAACTCAAGAGGACCGCTTGCTCTATTCTTGCTTACTTGTGGAAATCCCTTCCTCTGCTGCTTGCCCATCATGCAAGCTTCACACGATTCTTTCATCTCTGCAATCGAAGGGAGGTGATCAACCATATCTTTTCGGTGCATCTCTTTCAGTACCTGGTACCCTATGTGGCCAAATCTCTCATGCCAAAGCTTACTTGTGCCCACACTTATCATGGTTGTAAGAGCAGACAACTCATACAAGTTGTTCCTCCTTATTCCGGTCTAGACAACATTGTTGTTCTAGTCTAGAATCTCAGCTCTTGTCATGCTAAAAGACACCTGATGACCTTGATCAGTTATAGAAGCCATTGAAATTAAATTTCTTTTGATTTGTGGAACATATAACACGTATGAAAGCTTTCTAATGTCCCCATTATGGTTAATGAAAAACACCATACCTTTGCCCTTAGCAAGACATCTTGCATTGTTACCTACCTTCACCATGATGGATTCCTCTAGAGGCTATTGGGAACTATAAAGGTCTTTTCTGCTTGTCATGTGATGAGAGGCATCACTCTCCAATACCCATGAGTCATCTGTAGCTAAATCTTTAGATGAGGAACACATTTCCTCTATCGTAACAAACAACTCAAGCTCAGTTTTAGCAGTGCTAGCAACCCCCTTGCCCTTGCCACTTTTCGAAGAGCCACTGTTCTCCTCTGCCTTTGTAATGTGATAGTTTTGGATTTTGTGTCCTTTCTTCTTGTAGTGGAAACACTCTCCCTTGGACTTCCTCTTGTCCTTCTTCTTTTTGTCCCCATCTTTGAAAGAATCGGTTTCGGTACCTTTGGCATTTACCATGAATGTAGCTTCTCCTTTGTCATTGTCATTCCTTGCCTTGATCCACAACTCCTCCTCCATGATTAAGGCACTAAATTCTTCAAAGGTTAGTGGTTGCGATTTGATCTAGGTATTAAGGGTAGTTACCAGACTGTCAAACTTTGGTGGCATCATTACTACTCCGGTTTGTGTTTTGCATGCTCTTGCTGATGGACCACCTTGATTCCCAATAGTAGATGAAGACATACCGCTCAAAATTTTTCGGCATCATTATTGTTCCGGTTAATATTTGCACGACCTTCATCATTACTGATCTGATTTGTGTTCTGCATGATCTTGTTGATGGACCACCTTGATTCCCAACAGTAGATGAAGACATACCGCTTAAAATTTTCTCTCTTAGGTCGTTCAAAGACTTTTGTGACTTCTGCATTTTTGCTTCTACCATACTCAAAACCTCTTAAGCTCTAATACCATGTTAGAAAATGATGATCAAGAGGAATAACACAGCGAAATAAGATCGATAGATAGAGATGAAATGCGCTAATAGAAATGTACACAAATAGAGAGACAAAGAACTTGAATTCTTTAATTGCTAGAAGCAATGTATATACAATGATCATACTGTCCACCCATGCGCTCCCATTGTGGAGCTTCAATGGCGATATAGATAGATTCTAGATGAAGGGCTTCGTACTGTGCATAACCATGATTTTGCCTCAGTAACTGGGCCTGCCTAATCCTCTAATTTAGATAAGATCTTTGGGATCACTTGATGCTATGTTTTAGGTATAACTCTGAGATCATCTGTAATTTTGAAACATCCCAAATTACATAATTATTGGACTGAGTAAATCACTAGACTGAACACCCACTGGATTGTACTTCCATAATTCTAGACAAACCATTGTAAGTCTAGACTAGACACCCACCAGACTGGCCACCGAGACCATCGAACAAATCCGGACTACTCAACTGGTCACCATAGTTCTGGACTTGTTGTTTGCTAAGCTGGTCATCATAGTTCCAAACTGGTTGTTTGTTGAACTAGTCACCATAGTTCCAAACACGTTGACTACTGAACTGTAAAACTTGTAGACTTCCTCTGGGATTCTAGACACATCATTGTGATTCTGTATTGGTTGACTAACAAACTACCATACCTCTAGAATCCTAGAAAAATTGCCATAATTCCAGATTGGTTGACTAGTGAACTTTCATACCTCTGGAATTTTGGTGTGACTAAAGTATACACCCTGCCTATCCTTCTAGCTAGACTCACATAGATCATCTAGAAATTTTGGTAATCTCATGTAGTCATCACAAATGTCCAGCCTCTCTTAATGGATTCTCCTCATAATTGGGGCTATATAACTTTGAGTATCATGGATCATTTGTGGTCACATGTGGGTGGAGTATTGACAGAGACAACTAACAAGCTTTATAAGAGCATGAATGAGTACGATATGATAAAGGTGCATCTAATTTGATATCTCTCAAAGTCTGCACAAATTATTTATGTTGGGTGTGTGTAGAATTGCGAGAGACACACAAGAAGCACACACAAGGAGCACAAACGCAGCAAGACACACGGAGAAGACGATGGCTGGAATAGCTCTCTCTATTGATCGATGAACTGAACAGAAGTAAGAGCTGAATAATATCCCTAAGTACAAAGTACTACCACATATGAGAGTATCAAGTATGTGGTAACATGGGGAAAAAACATCTAGCCAGCACTAGAGTAAAAAGTACCCATGTATAAGGAAAAGGTTCACATCAAAGCTACTCGAGGAACACATAAGTGTAACAAACCCCCTTGGAGTGAATGATGTGAACACATACAGGGAGTGACAGATCAGCCCCCACAAGGTAACAAGCCTAAAGCTTTGTGAAAAGCTTCAAACTTTTCCCGTGGAAGAGCTTTGGTGAATATGTCTGCCACATTATCTTGTGTAGGCACATATACCAAATCAATATCTCCTGCATGAAGGCGCTCTCTCACATAGTGATAATGCACCTCAATATGTTTGCTCCGTGCATGAAACACTGGGTTTCGTGCAACAGCCAAAGCACTCTGACTATCAGTGAGAATATGCGTAGCAGCATCAATCTCCATGCAAAGATCCATCAATAGGCGTCTCAGCCATATACACTCCACTGTAGTTGTGAAAACTGCCCTGTACTCAGCTTCACAACTTGATGTCGCCACTGTAGGTTGCTTCTTACTCAACCAAGATATGCATGAGTCTCCAAGGAAAAAGCAATTACCACTAGTGGACACGCGAGTATCATAACAACCAGCCTAATCACTATCTGTAAAAGCATGCAAGCATGGGTGAACATCTCTGCCATAAAAGAGACCTAAGCTCAAAGTGCCTCGAAGATATCTAAACACACGTTTCACCGCTTGCCAATGCTTAGTGCCAGGGCTATGCATGAATCGACTCAACTGGGAAACTGCATACTGTATATCCGGCCTTGTGCTGCATGCATATATAAGACATCCCACAGCTTGCTGATAAAGAGAAGTGTCAAATGCATCACTGGAATCCTCAACTGAGAATCTAAATCTTGTCTCAACTGGTGTGGAAACTGGCTTGCAATCCTCAAAGTCAAAATGTTGAAGTAGTTTTTCAACATACTTTGCTTGATGCATAACAATTCCCCCCTCAACGGATACAAACTGGATGCCAAGATAGTAGCTCAAAAGACCAAGATAAGTGACATCAAAAGTATGCTGCAAATCAGCCATAAGAATATCAAGTTTTGCATCACATGAACCAGTCAAGAGTATGTCATCGACATAAAGAACAAGCACTATAAGATCAGCCCCATTTTTGCATACATAGAGCGTGCTTTCAATCGGACTACATGTGAAGCCAAGAGCAATCAAGTGCTTATGTATTTTATCATACCATGCACGTGGAGCTTGCTTGAGACCATACAAAGCTTTATGCAAGCGAAAAACCATATGCTCTTTCCCTTTCATAGCAAATCGAGGAGGTTGCTTCACATAGACCTCTTCTTGCGAATCTCCATTCAAGAAGGCTGTTTTTATGTCCAATTGATGCACTTTCCAACCTCGATGGGCAGCCAACGCAACCACGGTACGAATGGTAGTCATGCGTGAAGTAGGTGCAAAAGTTTCCTCATAGTCAATGCCATATTGTTGTGCATATCCTTTGGCAACCAATCTAGCTTTGTAGCAATCAATGCTACCATCAGATTTTCTCTTAATCTTGTAAACCCACTTTGTACCAATGGCATTCTTTCCTTTTGGCAATTCACATAACTCCTAAGTACCATTCCTATGTATGGAATCCATTTCTGATTGCATTGTACTCATCCATTGTGGATCGTCACATGCATCTTCAAAAGAAAGTGGCTCTTCATTACATGCTGTAGCAATAAGAGAATAATCCACAAAATTACTTGATGCATGGTGAGAGCTTGATCTTGTTCTACCAAGTAAAGGTGCACTCAATTTACTGTCCTGCAAAGTTTGTTTAAGCCACTTTGGCATAGATTGTGCACTCTTGATAGACATGCGTTCATTATGTAAAACATCTTCAATATGTACATCATTCGTGGGCTGAATTTCATGCTCATTTTCAGCCATATTTTGACGCAAATGTTCAGCCATGTGTGGCTGGAAATTTCCAATAGTTTTGACATTTTTTTGCTGAATTTTTTCAACCATGTTTGGCTGGAAATTCTCTGCATTTTCAGCCCCATTTGGCTGGAATTTTTCAGCCCTTTGAGCCTCAGTTGGCTGGTCTGCATGGCCATAGTCAAGCGCACCATTTTGGAACAAAGGCATGAGTGTATCGAACACATCTTGTGAGCTAACTGTTGGCAGTTCTTTGCATTCAAGTAGAGGGAAAACTAAATTTTCAGCAAATACCACATCTCGACTCACAATAATTGTGTTTGTCAATGGATGGTACAACCGATATCCCTTACTTTCAGCAGTATAACCAACAAATATACATTTCTTTGCCTTGTCATCAAGTTTGTGACGTTGTTGTGATGGCACAAGAGCATATGCCAAACAACCAAACACATGCATATGACTAACCATAGGCTTATGACCATTCCAAGCCTCATAAGGAGTGATGACTCTCAATGCTTTTGTAGGGCAGCGATTCAACACATAGTTTGCACACATGACCGCTTCCATCCAAAACTTATGAGGAAGATGCTTTCCTTTAACCATACATCGTGCCATTTCAAGTAAAGTTCTATTTTTACGCTCGGCAACACCATTTTGTTGAGGTATATATGGCATCGTACATTGGTGTGAAATACCTCTTTCACGAAGAAAAGCATTAAACTCATGTGACATGTATTCACCACCACGATCCGTGCGTAGAGTCAAAAGCTTTTATGAAGAAAAATTTTTAGCCACAGCTAAATATGCTTTGAAGCAAGAAAATACCTCATTCTTTGCTTTCATAGGATACACCCATGTATGGTGAGTAGCATCATCAATGAAGGTAACAAAATATACATGCTTCCCAAAAGATGGAGTCTTGACCGGACCACATACATCACTATGAACAAGTTGCAATTTTCTTGTAGTGTGTGTGTGACTATCTTTTGGAAAAGAAGCACGATGCATTTTTCCAAGAATGCAACCTTCACATGCATGCTTTTCAATGGACTCAAGTGTAGGCAAGCCAATAACCATGTCCTTCTTTTGCAAGTAGAGCAAACTATTGAAGTTCAAGTGACCAAAACGAGCATGCCAAAGCTCCATTTCAGCCATGGAAGAAGTATGAGCAACTAAGGCATTTGAGGAAGCCCTCTTGTATGTATCCATGCGATACAAACCATTAGATAATGTATTGGACATCACGATAACATCGCCATTGCTGAAATCATGAACCATACACTTATCATCAACAAAGTGTACATGAAGTCCAGCTTTCGCAATCAACGGAACCGAAATTAAGCTCTTCTTGATACCAGGCACATACAATGCATTTTTCAAGAGAATCACACCTCCATTTACAGCCGTAAGCTCAATTTCTCCTACTCCAATGATAGGATAAGAGGCATTGTTTGCACACACCACATGTCCTCCTTTAGGTGCATCTTTCAAAGAGGCAAAAAATCTTTTGCATGATGTTATGTGCTTTGAAGCACCACTATCAAAGAACCAATCCGAATCAGCCTCACTCACAACCATGCATTTAGAATGTAAAGAAGCATCATAATGACATGTAACAACACATGCCCAAAAATCTTGAGCCATGTTAGCTTCATCATTCTTTGCATTTGCTGAATTTTCAGCAATAGACATGCCGGATTCCTTCTTCTTTCATTGCGTTTAGCAAGCTTTCTACACTCATCAATAGTATGACCAGCCTTCCGGCAATATTTGCATCTCTTCTTCTTTTGAAAATCACCATCATTAGAGGAATGAGTGGAAGAGGAAGCTTGAGGCTTTGGTTTTGATGAACCAAAAGCTGAACCATACTTGCTTTTCCCCTTTTGTGAGATAGCAAGTGCTTGTGTTCCCTCAATCAAACCACTCCTATTCACTCTAGATTGCTCTTCTTGCAAAAGAAGAGACACAACCTCATCAAATGCATACATATTCGGATTTTCTTTTGCAACCAAGCGAAGTGTAGTAGCAAAGCTTTGAAAAGATTCCGGTAATCCTTTCAACAATGTAGAAATGAGTGATGCATCCGGAATGATCTCATCTATGTTTGCCAATTGCTCTTTCAAGTCCTTGATGCGTGTCACATGCACATCCACTGACTCATTTTCAGCCATACATACATCCTCAAGTTGCTTCCTCAAGTATGCAACATGTGCTTCATTATGCACGACATACAAAGAAGCAAGAGTGTCCCATGCATGTCTCGATGTAGAACATGACCGAATGTGTGGAACTATATGACGCTTCACTGAAAGCGCAATCAAAGCATGAGCTTGAGCATCTTTTCCATCCCATCTAAGCTGCTCCTGTGTAGGTGGAGAAGAAGAAACCACTGTACTCGAAGAAGAAGCTCCATCTGTGACAATAGACTATGAAGTAGAAGCACCTACCGGTCTTCGATCTACATCTGCCACTATGTTCCAAAGTTGTTTTGCAACAAGAACATGCTTCATCATGTAAGACCACATCGGATAGTTGGTCCCATCAAGCTTATCTTCAGCTTGAAGCATGCCAAACAAGTCATTGATGCCCGCCATTTCACTGAGGAACAAGAATGTGACAAAATCTTCACTTCGATGAAAGCTGAAATGAGTGCTGAAATTTCAGCTCACAAACCGTCACTCTGATGGCGATTTTGACTGCACAAATGGCTTCGAAATGGGGGTAAAACCCCAATGCGCCTGGTGGAAATGTTTTCGGGCTACTGAAATTCACACTTTATGCTCCGAAGTCGATTTGCACTGTTAAAGTGCACGCGCGCCACGACACGGAAAACCAAAACTTGAGAAGAAGTTGAACCTGCTCTGATACCATTGTTGGGTGTGTGTAGAAGTGCAAGAGACACACAAGAAGCACACACAAGGAGCACAAATGCAGCAAGACACACGGAGAAGACGATGGCTGGAATAGCTCTCTCTATTAATCAATGAACTGAACAGAAGTAAGAGCTGAATAATATCCCTAAGTACAAAGTACTACCACATATGAGAGTATCAAGTATGTGGTAACATGGGGAAAAAACCCCTAGCCAGCACTAGAGTAAAAAGTGCCTATGTATAGGGAAAAGGTTTACATCAAAGCTACTCGAGGAACACATAAGTGTAACAATTTATGCATAGTTTTTGCCTCTTCTATGTCAACCCTCTCATCAAAAAGTGCATCATGTAAATCTATATAAAAAATGGAATGATGTACAACATCATTTCAAACCTATAAAGGTAGAGAAATCACCTCCTTTGGAACAAAACTTGACTCTCCACTTGTCGAAAACAACAACACGGCTAACGAGAATGTGTTTAGTTTCTACATGATAGAGACGATAGCCTTTGCTTTCAAAACTATATCGAATAAAAATACAATTCAATGCTTTATCATCCAATTTTCTACCTTCTTCATGCACTAATGCATACACCAAGAAACCAAAAACATAAAGATGAGGAATAGATGGCTTGCAACCATGCCAAGCCTCATATGTAGTAATAAATTGCAGTGCTTTGGTGGGACATCTATTAAGTGCATATGCTCGACACATAACAACCTCAAGGTAGAAGCTATGTGGTAAAGTCTGAATTTTGACCATACGTCTCACCATCTCCATAAGATAGTTGTTATTTCTTTCATCAACTCCCCTTTTTTGAGGTGTATATGACATTGTACACTGATGTTCTATCCCAAGCTTAGCTAGAAACACATTAAGCTCAGAAGACATGTATTTTCCCCGCAATCAAAATGGATGGTACCCATTATACATGCTATCAAATTTTTAGACATGAATAGGAGCTATTTAGAGCACATGAACACTTTAGAATTTGCATTCAATGGATAAAACCATGCACATCTGGATACATCATCATGAAAGTCACGGAGTATAGGTAGTTCCCAAATGAAGGTGTCTATATAGGACCACAAACATGGTTATGGCCAAGCTACAATTTACGAGTATCTCTAACTAAACCATCTTTTGGGAAAGAGGAATGCTACATTGTTCCCAAAATACACCCTTCATAGACATGTTTAGAAGATGCCTGAAGTTTGGGTAGAGAGAGCACCATTTCCGATCTCTATAGGCAAAGTAAAATAGCGAAATTTAGATGACCAAAGCATGCACGCCAAAGCTTTGCATCTAAGATTGCATGAGAAGCAAAAACCTCAGAGCGTATTAGATATATGAAGTTGCAAAGACAAGGCATATATTAACCTAGATACGTTAATCATGAAGCTTCAAGGCATCCTATGCCTATGTGCCACACCAAGAGTAATCACTCTCATCGCATTATGCATAGAAGTTCTTTTATAACAATAGAATAAGGCCAGGGCATGAATGCTATGACAATAAAGGCATTGATTAATTCAAGAGCAGCTACTAGTGCCATAAGATATTCTTACTATCAGGACATGGACTTTTCAATTAATCATATGAATATTATCTTGTAGGAGTAAGAGGAGTGGAAACCCCTTGCATGGGCGATGTGGAGCTTCCCATCTCCATTCAAGAATTCCATATTACAATCGAAGTGCTAGTTTCATGATGAAGACCTTATTGAATCTCTCATCCTTGGTCAAGACTGGATCTATGATCATGCAGTCAAGATAAACCCCAAGGAGTGGACTTCTTCAAGTTATGATAAATGAACAACATGTCACGATAGAACTAGGGAGCTGCACAATCAATGATCTAGGCATGTCACAAGCTCCTAGTCCTTCTAGGATTAATCATGAAGAAATAGATGTTGTTATTGTCCAAAGCTAGTACATAAGAGATCTCATTCATGAAGGGTACTCTTTCAGGGACCAAAGCAATTGATAAAGATTGATCACAATCCTAGATAGATCTAGGTGCCTAATTAATTAGTTCTCACCAATCCCAACCCCTAATAAACCTACACTGAAAGCAGTTGAACACAAACTCTCATGTAAAGTCAAACCTATCATTACTTGGAAATGGGTAACTAAAAAACCCCATGAAATCACTTCATTTGGGCACTGCATGATGCCTCAATGAGCTGAATCAAAATAGACAACTTGATCTCTTCACAGAGTATTAGCTAACTACATAGACACTGCACTGGACATTTCTCTAAGAATGTGCAGGCACTGATCCCGAGACTTACACCACTCAAAGTAGAACTTATAAGCTTTCCAACAAGAATAATTACAAATAGATTTGGGATAAAGGAGAGACAACAATTATAGGATTAGGGGGTTTGTGAAGATCATCTAGAGAGACAGAGTATGTAAAAGTGAAATCTTTGCAAAATATGCAAAGAACAACTAGTAGGGGGTGTGCTTAAGCAAGGGGGAAACTTGGGAATGTATTTGCATGATTCTAAGTCATAATACAACTCATTAGAGGCTTTAAAGGTCATATACCAACCTCTTTAACCAATCAAAAGCATATACATGTCAAAAGGTGAGGTCCAACCACATCAAGAGGTGACCTAAATATTTTGTAATCAACCATTAGGGGGAAAAATGAACCTTGCATGGGCCTTTTGGATTAAGGAGTGATTAGTGATGGACCAATTAGAAGATGGTGGTGGACACAGTCTATAGCCTATAGATTACTAGGCTGAGGGGGGAGGAGGGGATAGGATTCCCCTATGTTCATGTTTTACCTCTAGAGAGAGAAAGGAATCTCATAACTTGCCTCGGCCCAAAAATAAAAAAATTTAGAAAGGTTTAAAACTCATCATAACACCATTCAATGGCTCCCCAACCACTTTTCTCGATCAAAAGTGCTATTTTTGACTTCTAAATCAAAATCCATGCATGAACTAACCTGAAAAAAGTGACTTCTTCAAAAAAAACTCAAAATACAACATTCTCCCTCCAAAACCTCACACTTTCATACCCAAGTCCCAAAAAGTAGTCTCTTTTCACTACTTTCTCTCCCTAGCACACCATTGAAGCTCTTGCGTCTACATTTCTTTCTCTGTACATCTTCCTCTTTGAACTCCTACTGTCACTTCCATAGCTTGAACTCCAATAAAGAAACCTAAATCTTATAGGCATCCAAAAGATGAGGTTATCAAGTTAAAATGTTACAATATCAAGGTTGTAGAAGGAAATCGGTTAGGAAATGAGCTCTACAAAGGTGCATGGGTGTACATGCAACTGTCTAGTGTTGGCCCTCATGGTGTAAGAGATCATGGAAACTTGGATCTTCATTGGAAAGGGAAGCTATTGGGCTTCAAAAAGCTCAAAAATGGTGAAATAGTTTCCATTGTCTTTTCACAATGTCAAGCACGAAATTGGAAAACTCAAACAAAATGAGATATCCTATCAATTGTGAGTATTACTCATTGATTCCTCTTCTAATTTCTTAATATACCTTATTCAGATGTGTATTTTTTTGTTGCAAACATATTTCCTTCTACCTTGGTGGAGGAGCAACCACTTCATAGTCTCATAGGTACTTTCCAAGCATTGCATGTAGATGTTGGATCACTAGTCTTTCCACAAGCCCAGCCTGCTCAACTTTTACATGAGAGAGTTTTCTTTTACACACACGCATATGTTGTACCCTCTTTTTCAAATGATATTAGCAGGTTAGAGATGATTTAGGTAGATTCTCTTTTCAAGCTTGAGTGGCCACAAACTGATATTCTTTACATCTTTGAAGCATAAGATTGTGATGGACATACATAACTCTTTGAAATTCTCAAGAGTGTCTAGATTTGTAGGATTGCATTGGTGTGTTCCTATTCATTCTTTTGTACATCTATTTCAGATATTCATAATTCTAGAGACTTCAACAATGTTCATGTTAAAAGATATCACATATGAGTAGGTGGAGGGTTTACTAGGTGAAAATTGGGGACTTGTAGAAGGATGCACCAAAGGAGATAGATACCTTTGTAAAATTGGTGCAACAGACATAGGATTTCGATATTTGAAACACCATACTTCATTGAACATTAGATTCTATTATGATTGTTGGATGTGTAAACTTGGCGATTGGATACCATTACAAAGTTCTGAGGGTTTTTTAATTTCATTTGAAATTAAGATAAATCTACCCAATAACGAGATGGAAGTTATTTTAGTGAATCATCATTGGATGCTTGGCAACATGAGAGAACATCTAGTAATAATGGGGTTTGAGGATCTAGATCAAATGAAGTTCAGAATACAAGGGCATAAGGTAAACAATTTATGGTACTTTTTCTTTTATTTATACAAATTATTATATTCAAATATGATATTATAAAGTTTTTATTTGTCTATAGATTGGTAAGAGGTTGGAGGATAAAATTAAAGTGCTTCCTTAATGGACTGTAGATGGAACTCAACTTTCATTGTCATAGCTCAAGAACTATTTGAGTATTGGAGTTTACACATAACCCATTTTCCATTAATAATCCTTCCTTTGCTACAATGTAATGCACATGCCAAAAATGAAAGATGTAAAACTTTTTTATCTCAGTATGATTTACAAATTGTCAAATCGTTGATTTTTGCCATGGCATTATATATTACAATTTTAGATTTCCAAGAAGCTTATTATTTCTATTGTGTAGATGTGGTATATCTTATTAAATGATTATGTGTTCAATCTTTTTTATGAGCCATTCTTTTTGAGAGCTCTCTGCATGATTCTTTACTTGTAGGTATTATTTTTACCTTTAAATGGGTCCCATTCACTTGAAAATATTGAAGCTACTATAAAATCAAGTCGGATTCTCTCATTTCTCACTTTTGTAACCAAGAAGAGCTAGAATCACTCCAAGAGCATGCACCCCATAGCAATCACACTACCCTTATGTGCAATGGCTGCCTCAACCTCCCAAATGTCCTTGATAAATATTCAATGAGTTCTTGGAATCAACTCAGTATAAAGGTCAAACACACTTGTATGACCTTGTCTCTAGAGTCTCTGATCTAGATAGGACAATTCAACTCAACTTTGATGTGCTCAAGGAAATCATAGAGTTCCTTGAGTACTACATCTTCCACTTTTCCATAGATATCCCACCTTATGAGGGTAAGTGGGTCTTGCATGACCTTTTTCTCTACGTTCATAAAGGTGATGAAGCATTCATGAAGCACCTTAAGTGCTTCATGGCAATCGCTAACCATGCAGGGCATTTGTTGGAAGAAACAATGCCTTTGATAAAATAACTTAACAAAAAGAAGAGGATGGATAATAGGTACCTTTCCTACCTTTCCACAACAATAATTATCATCAATAAGGAGCCAGATGCTACACCCATGGATCTCCCTAACCTTGTCACGGGGGGGGGGGGGGGGGATTGTTCATGAAAAAATGAGTCTCAACAAGAGGTCATAGACTTAGCCAAGGAGAGTGGCATAGTCCACCAAGAGTTCCCTGGAGGTATGGAGGACAAACTATGTGAGAAATCAAGCATGGAAGAGCTCCCACCATCAAATCTCAACCCCTCTGAGCCCACATTACCAGAGGTGGAAATTGAATATCTCTCCATCATCATTGTGGATGGAGAGGAGTTTATTTTTCTTCATGATATTGAGAAGGCATTCCGACTCTGTCTAGATGAATGCCTAAGTATGTTCTCCACTATGTCAGATGTTCCACTTGATAATACATCTAATCTACTTGAAAAGAAAGCTATCCCACTTGGTGATTCTATGGCAAACACCATAGCGATGGTGTGTGAGGATATTTTAACAAATGATAACAATTATACTATGGAAGAAAAGTTTAGTGCAGCACAACAAAGAATAATGAAGAACAAAGTACCTACATCCCCAGTAGCAGAGTAGAGTGGGATGGTCCATTCTAGCTTAGATCCTGATGCCCCTAGAAGAGGGGAGGAAGAAGACAAGCTTCATGATATAAGTGGTTATTAAAGAATTTAATAATCTAATTTAATAATATTGGAGCTTGAATTATCATTTTCTTTCTTAACAAGAAGCCATTGAAGTGGACAAGTTCGTGGCAAGGTCCGATGGGGATCGATCTTCTCGCAGAAGGGGCTCATCCTTGGCAAACTACATTGGAAAGTTGCCAAGGGATGATTTTGTAATTATTCATAAAGATTATAGTCTTGATGGGCACTTCATGACCTGGTGCTTGAAGACCTTGAGCAAAGTTTTGTGTTTGATTACAATTACCCAAGGCACTAATTGTGTCATTTTGGTTAGAAAATCTTTAGTTTTAGCTACTCTAGGAGTTAACTTTAGAGGCAAGGTACTAGGACAAATAGGTATTGTCATGAGTCTTGGAATGTGAGACCCCAATGTAATTTCTAGATCTGTATTAACCTACTAGTTGCCACAATCTCTCCAAAGAAGAAAGAAAATTGTTGAGAAATTGAAATCAACTGTGAGCTGATGTAACATTTTGGATAAATAAAATTTGTATTTTCCATATGTTGTATTTTCCGTTGTAAATTATGAAATGTTATCCACACTTTGTATTAAATCAAGAGTTTTTTTATCTTCTCTATGTGCATGTAATGGCCAATGTGTGCTAAAATAGTATTCAAAAGGCCAAAAAAGCCCCAACCACAGAAACATGGGATTCAGGTCTACAAAAAAATTATAGGCCTCAATTCCGCATTTTTGTGGCTAGGGCTTTTTTGGCATTTTGAAGACCAATTGAAGGCCATGTATGGTAAATACATTCATTAGGAGGAGTAATGAGGCCAGCAAGTACCCATTGAAAACCGAGCTAGTTCTTATGGAGAGTCTGCTTACTAATGTGCCTTGTTTACCATGGCCAAGTCATTAATTAACCCCACCCAAGTCATTAAAATACATGAATAGGCTTGCTTACATAAGATCAATAATGCAAAAAAACCCTAGCCACAGAAATGCGGGAGTCAAGCCTGCAAAAGTTTTGCATGCCTGAATCTCGCATTTCTATGGTTGGGGTTTTTTTGCATTTTTAAGTGTATTTGATGACTTTTCCAGGTAAATACCTTCATATGGAGTCAAAAACAAGAGTAATGAGGCCAAGAAGTATCCAATGAAACCCTAGACAATCCATGCTAAACTAAATGAAGTCAAATTAATAATCCTTGAACACTTATGGTAGAGAGCCAAACAGAGAAAGAGATAAAAAAATAGACAATAAGTGAAGACAAAACATTTCATTAATCATCAAAGTACATTGCAAAATATGCTTTGCAAAAGCTACAAGATATAGAGGTCATGGGTTCCTCTAATTCTTCTTGCTAGCTGAATATCTTTGGGTTGTATGGTTACTAGCTTGGCATGGATAGCACATAGGTTAGAATCTTCGAGCATGGAGATGAGGTAGGCCTCTGCTGTGTCTTGAAGTGCCTCAAGTGCTATCCCTTGTATTCATAAACATGCACAATAGCCTTGCAGTTCTTGCTTTACCACTCTTGCATATGCTCTTTGTGGTATGAGAAGCTCAATTGATTTTTGATAGTGTCGTATCTCTGCAAATGCTCTATAGTGTCTCCATCGTCTTTGTGGAGCTCTTGTGTTGGGAGGTATGTTAGGTTGTCGTTGAGGTCTACGTTGTGGTTGATAATTCTTTTTCCTCCGATGTACTTGATCTGAGGGTCCAACTTCATCTGTGACATTCTCTTGTTGATGTGTCGTGTTGACTTTGCTCCCTGTCCTCCTCTATTAGTATTTGGCCTTGTCCCTATGGAAGTGTTTTGCCTCCATGTGTTAACCTATGGCTCGTTGGAAAGTGCATTTGATTCCATGGTGTATGAGTGTTGCTTTCTTCATTAGTCGATGGTTCTACATCAGAATCACTCTCCCATATAACCTTTCTCCTCGCCACTTGTTTGGGTCTTGCCTTGATGGGTGTCCTCTCTGGTGGCTCATCATCAAAGTCTGAATTTGACTGTCCTTGAGGCCAATCCTTTTGTTTATTTAACACTTCATATTCTCGTGATGGATTGCTCCCAGACAATGTGCCATCATGTGAGAGAGGCGTAGAAAAGTTGTGGGAAAAACTTTGAGGTCTCTAGGGGGGTTGAAGCCATGGTGGGCATTGAGTTCCTTGAACATGGCTAGGATAGACCATGCAGTCTTTCCTTGCAGTTTGCTTTGTGCATGCCATGAGTGCTAGTACCTCTTTTAAAAAAATGTCGTGCCATATTCCATGTCATTGACACTTGTTGTAAACTTTCTTGAGATTCCCCAACTTTTTTAACACCTAGGGTTATGTTTCCACCATGACAACTGTTGGCATACAAAGCAACAGAGGAGTCATGCACAATACGGCAACAAGGCCAAATCATTTTTTCCATGGACTATTTACAAATCAAGTGATTTTAATCACTACACAAACATTGTAAATCCCGTTTTTGGTAGAATAGACTCCATTTTGTGCAAGCCGAGGAGTCCTTGAGCTTGAGGAGTATTAGAACTAGCGACATATCAATTTTCATAATTTTTAGACTCTGTTTGAGCCCTCAAATAGACTCTAGAACCTAATTTTTAACTAGGCCGGACACTAGGTCTGGACAAGACCAAAGCTAGTTAGAAAACTATAAAAAGAGCTAGAGAGCTCATTTTTGGGGTTAGATTGTTTGTGAATTGAGCTTATGTAAGAGATCTTTTGATTAATGCAAAAAACTCCATTGTTCCTCTCCTTGTTCTTGCCTTGTGTGCGCGTGTGTGTGTCTGTGTGTGCATGCTTGTGTGCTTCTCACTCACGCACTTGTGCCTTCACTTGCTCATAGTCTTCATACTAGTCCTCACGTCTCCACGGATTGACAATTATGAGGTGAATCTTCACACGTTGGTACTCACCATTGTGCTAGAGTGACACCAAATTTGGCGCCGTTGCCGGGGAGAGAGCTTCGAGGACGAGCGTGTGATGGTAAGACGTCGAGTTGAGACATTGGAGTTATAGGTAATATCCTTCTTTCTCTTAATTTTTCTTCATTTTTTCCTTACTTTCGCATCACCATCATCACCATCATCATCTCCACCATCTCCCACCTCCATCTCCATCTCCACAAAAAATTTCAGTTTTTTGGTCATATTACACCCCCCACCTCATTTCCCTCATTTCATTGTGAGAGAGAGCGAGAGAGAGCTTGCATGCTATCTGTTTTTGGTGTGTTTTTGAGCTTTTGTTGCAGGAACTTGCTGTACCACCTCCTCCAGCAGTGTGCGCAGGTACGACAGACTCTGCACAGGTCCCGAGACGACGACCTCTGTCTATCGCGACAGACAGAAAAACTTAAAATTTTGTGAATGCATGTTTGTCACGGTAACCTACACCATTAGGGCACTCTAAATCACTAGAAGTTTCTCAAAAATTTGCGTTTTTTCAGTCTATCGCGACAGACCAAAATTCCACGACAGACAGCGTCTATCGCGACAGACACCGTCTATCGCGACAGACCAAATCACGACAGACGACAGACAGCGTCTATCGTGACAGACACCGTCTATCGCGACAGACAGAAATCCACGATAGACCCCGTCTATCGCGACAGACACCGTCTATCGCGACAGACAGAAATTCCACGACAGACAGCGTCTATCGCGACAGACACCGTCTATCGCGACAGACCAAATCACGACAGACGACAGACAGCGTCTATCGCGACAGACACCATCTATCGCGACAGACAGAAATCCACGATAGACCCCGTCTATCGTGACAGACACCGTCTATCGCGACAGACAGAAATTCCACGACAGACAGCGTCTATCGCGACAGACACCGTCTATCACGACAGACAGAAATCCACGACAGACAGCATCTATCGCGACAGACACCGTCTATCGCGACAGACCAAAATTCCACGATAGACAGCGTCTATCGCGACAGACACCGTCTATCGCGACAGACAGCCCCCACAATAGTTTGTGTCTATCGCGAGAGACACCGTCTATCGCGACAGACAGACATTTTCGGCAAAAATTAAGGGGTAAATTTTTGGAAATTTAGGCTAAATTTTGGGCATATTTGCACTCTCAAATACTCATACGCTTACAAAGGCCTTAGAAAAACGCATTAAAACCCCTGAAAGGTTCTGTTTGTCTAGTTAACCCCCTAAACCCTGAACGGTCATAACTTTTTCATACGAAATCCATTTTTTGAGCTCTAGGGCTTGTCGGAAAGCTCGTGGCATATACTACACGCCCTCAACTGTTTTTTATAAGAATAATGCGTTGATTTTCAGATAGGATATTTGGAAGTTGACACACTGAGGGGTAGGAACACCAAGGGGGCTCTAGAGGAAATTTCTAGCAATACAAAAGGGGGAACAAGGGTCATTAAAAAAGTGTCTGAAATAAATTGTCTGTCAATTGAAAGGTCAACTTGGAGCTAATCTTGGGACTGATGCAGGTCTATTGAGAAGCAATTGAGAGCGTCCAAGCAAGGGTTTTGCACACGCTTGAGAATCAACTTCTCGAGCACTAAAGAGCAAGGATCAGCAAGAAAGGTCGGAATACTCTCAACTCCTTTTCGTCAATTCCTAGCTTAGGCTAAGAACGATTAGAAGTAGGAGTAAGTCAGGGCGACGATAGGCAACTATCAAGTTGATGCATACCTAAACTTTCAAGCTCAAGCTAAGGGCATAATCCTTGTACTGTTGAGAATTTTAAAGGGAAAGAACTTAACGCGGAACGATCAACTGTAAGTGCGAAACAACATTCAAATATTCCTGACGACGTGATATCAGACAAGACCTTAAACACGATAAAATAACTAAAAAGAACCAAGCGACTAATCTAAAGTAACCAGCAACGAGGTTGTACCCTAGGCAAAGAATTGGGCTACTTAGATAGGCATATGAACCTTAGATCAGGACGACATCTAGTAAGGGAGAGACAAAGCCTTAGATCTTCAGAGGCTAGTGTTAACCACACTGCTAGGTCTTGGGCCCAGCAGTTGAGCCACCACTCGTACTACCCTAGCTCTGAGACCAGTGAGTCAGAGATGTCTCAAGGCATGGATAGACCTACAGGAAGTTCAGGAGTGCCTTACTTGTACAGGGTGGAAGGCCCTTACAAAACACAGTTGGAATACCTTAGGACCAACCGATTAGGTGCTAGCATCTATGAGGACGGCCTAGGAAGATCTGTGGTACAGATTAAGAATCCTGATCAATCCATAGGACTAGAGCACCCAGCTTTCAAGTTTGAAAACGGTTCATACCTGGACAAAGAAGGAACCATATACGTAGTCACCAGTCACCCAGATAGGACGGACGAATTTGGAAATGTGATCCCAGAAGCTGACTTAGGTGACCTGGAGCAAGGAAACATGGGTATAGAACCTCGAACCCCTTGAGGCAAATCTGTTCTCACTAGGATTATCACACCTGAGTGGGTTCCCCAAGACAACAAGAGCATAGAGTTGCTCCTCAATCGAGAAACTGACGAAGCCTTTTGGAGGTATAAATCTAATCAGCCAACTGATATAGGAACTATCATGATCTATGAGTTTAAGGATCCGGATAGCCCAGGTAGAGTGACCTACTTAGATCACACTTCGGAAAGGATCTTTGTGGTGACAGAAAATGATAGGCATGCTTACACTTGGAAAGGTGAATTCATTTTCCCCCAACCAAGATCGAATGTATCCTATGGTCACCCTGGAGCTGGAACATCCCAAGCTCATGGAACTCAAAGAGACAGAAGTAGAGATAGACCAGAAGTAAGCTTTGCCAACCCAGTGGGCAGAGAAAGAACGAGGACGGAGACGAATAGAGTAGAACCTGAGATACTTAGAGCTCACAGGAACCAAAGAAACGTGGATGGATTCCCCCTGCCGAGACCTAGAGAGCACACAAGAACTTTGAGACCGACCCAGCTAGTTAAGTCCATGAAGAATTACTTTGATGGCACAGGAGATCCCTATGATCATGTGGCGGAGTTCAAGCAAGTCTTGAGAGCTGAACAAGTGGAGGATCTATTCACGCAGTACAATGCCTTCGGTCTAACCCTTAGGAACACTGCACTTACATGGTTTCAGCCATTGGATGAGCGACAATTCAGGTGTATAGACCAACTCCTAGAGGCTTTCATTGTAGAGTTCTCTAAGAGTGGCATAAGACACAATACCTCCTCATTGATTCACAGCTTCAAACAGACTCCCCAAGAGACTGTAAGACTGGCAGGAAGAAGATTTAGACAATATCTTGAAAGGTGCCCTGTTTCGGAGCTACCCACACCTGCCAAACAAGTAGCCTTATTCCTTGATGGATTGCTGAGTACGAAATTGAGATCCTATGTGTATCTGAAGGACCCTAGGACTATAGAAGAGTGTGTACACATGTGCATTGACATTGAAGATAACCTAGGGGAAGAACTAGAGCTTTCCAAAATCTACAAAGATTCAGATAGTGCATCTAGTCACTCTTCCACGCAATCCACATCAATTGAGGAACTCGTAGAGAAAGTGGCCCAAAAACTAGGCGTCTCTAGCAAACAAATTCTGAGGTTTACCCGAGCGAAGAGGTGCTATACATGCGGTGGTGACCATATGGCAAACGTGTGTCCCATTATGGCTCAACCCCAGGTCAATCCAAATAGCCAATATTGCACCATAGAACGAAGGTACACCAATCATACCGCACAAGATTGCCCATACAACAAGCAGGCAGTTAGGCAACCCTACCCTCAGCCATACCCGTAGCAAGGAAGATACCAGAACCCGTACCCTCCACAACCATATGGCAGGCCACAACAACCGTATCAGCAACCCTACCCAAACCAACAAAGGCCTCAGCCAGTGTTAGCTCAACAACCCCCTGCCCCAGCTAATGTGATTCCGGTAAAGTATGTTGTTGCTGAAGAAAACCTGAATAGAGCTATAGTCCCTGTAACACCCTTGCTTTCTGAAAGTGACCCGAGTGACCATAGCTTTGATTCTACACATGTTGATAGTCCCCAGGCGTACTACATGCAGTCTCCAGAACATGGTGAGTCCTATTACAGCGAAGAGCCAAATGAACCTAGTTGGGAGTCAGATTATACAAACGTCATGTATGCAAACCCCAACCCTAGGCCTCAACCTAGGCAGGTAAGACCTCCATTCCCAAGAGGACCGTGCTACAGATGCCAAGGAGATCACCTCATTCGTGATTGCCCCTTACCTCCACCTACACAAAACCAGTCAGTGATGATCCAAGGCTTCTGCCAAGATTGTGGAAAAGAGCATCTCTTACGAGATTGCCCAAAGAACCCCAATAATATGCCAAAAATCACGCCTATCAATGTTATTGGGTTAGTGGTAGATTCCAGCGGAAGTGTCACTTCCACTGCACCCGTACAGGTAGTCACGAGAGCTCAAGCAGTGCAGCAAAACCAAGGGGTAGGCAAGGAAAAGAGCCCAGACGCTAGCGATACTGAGAGCCAAAATAAAAAGAGAACAAGAGCTTGGAGAGATAGCCGCGAATGCATGAAAAGGCAATGGGCAAAGAAGATGAGTGAACTTGAGGAAAGTCTACGAGAAACCAAGGCTAAAATCATAGAGATCACATCTCAACCGCACTCTCACACATTCCCACCGCTACCCTCCCCATCACCCTCCATCCCTCCACCCTCTAAGACACCCCACGTAACCCACCCACCACCCCAAGCAGGATCAGTATTAGCTGATCCCACTCCTGAAGACATAGACATGATGCTCAAAGCATATCAGGCCAGAATCCAAGAAGGGCCAAACGTCACGGATCATGACAAGTGCTATCCTAGAGCTGACCTAGAGATAGAAAGAACCAAGCTGTGCGCGAAAATGGTCGCATTGGCTCAGACTATGTTTGAAGCCAGTCGCCTTTTCAATTACTCGGGTTCAGCCAAGACGCAATTACACTTGGATGGACTTCTAGAGAAGTTAGAGGGCATAATTGCAAGATCTGCCAAGGAAGAAAAAAATCAAGAAAGAGATAAAGCAAGCAAAAACATGACCCATCCCCCATCGGAAGTTTATGTGGCCAATTCCACTGAACCAGACAACTTCCCCTCCTTAGAAAGAATAGAGAGGCTAATTGCACAATCAAAAAAGGAACCTGCCCCTCAAAGAAAGGAAAGGGCAAGAGAACGGATAAGCCAGCCTCTTCAGGAAGCCCATGTGCCTCATCAAGAAGCTTATCTTTCCCCCAAAAGGCAGATGAGCCTCCCTCAAAAGCTTACGTACCTCCACAAGTTGCCTACATTCCTTCTCAGGGAGCGTATGAGCCTGTTCGGAAAAGTAATAGAATAAGTAATCCCCCCAGGAAGCTTGTGCTCCAGCCATCTATGAGAACGAGGAGAGAGCCAACGATAGAATAAGCCCTCCTTCCCAGGTTGCTTATGTGCCTAATTCTACGGAGCCAGACACTTCTTCTTCTATGAATCGGTTTGCACCAAACTTCCTACGAGAGATTCAAGAAGACAAATGGGATAACGAAAGTGAAGTCGCCCCTCCCTTTGAACTTGTGGATGATGCACACGATCAATTCCCACAAGACATCCCATCTATTTACGGGGAACATGAGAGTACTCAGTCTCACGAGAGAATGGATTTTGAGTCTAATTCCATACAAGAGCTACCCCACTTCACAGGCCCATGGGAAGCAAAGTCCACTTGTATGAGAGCACCTACAGTCATGGTAAGAAACGAAGATTCAGTCATACCTAGGAACACAGAGGTAGTGAAGAACACTAACGTGCAGTGCAATCTCAAGCTAGAAGAGCTACTCAAGGTTAGACCTGAAGTATGGAAACATGTCGCCAAACAAGTACCAGAAGTAGCCAAACCTCGTTCCCAGGTAGGATCCCATAGGACAGTGCCAGAAATTCCCTTGGATAAGATAGGAGATATGTGTGAAGGTGAAGAAGGGAACACCTATCTTCCCATCACCTACCAGGAGTACACCACCAAGGCAATTTTGGACTCAGGTGCAGGAGTAGCAATTGCCACTACTTCCCTATGGAAGCGTTGGGGCAAGCCAGCACTCAGGCCAACGAGAATGAAATTGCAGATGGCCGATGGTCATATAGAGAGACCCCTAGGATTGCTAGAAGGAATAACTCTCACCACTTGTGGTGTTGAGTTTGAGCATACATTTGCTATATGTGACTTCAGCAAAAATCATGCTTATGAGATGATTTTGAGAAGACCATTTATGTGACAGTTGCAAGTGGTACAGGACTGGGGAACCAACTCCTTGTATTTGCAACACTTACGTGTTACGACCAAAGTCAATCTCAAGGATTATTCTCATAGAGATGTTCCTCCTATCCAATGGAATCCCATCCATAGAGCCAAAGATGATACAGAATCGGTGCATTCCATAGGGTCTGGATCCTCATGGATGCATGAAGACACTCACTTATGGATGTGCAAGGTAGCAGTAGAAGAAGAGAAGAGAGAGAAAGCCAGAGAGGTAGGTGCAAAAGAAACACATAGATCAATTCAAGACCCAGCCTATGCACCTGTAGTTTTTCCTGATGAGGAATTTGAACCCCATGGCTGGGCAGAAATTTTAGCAACAATGGACGTAGCCATCAATGAAGAACAATGGACACCTCACTGTGATGAGGATGGCTATGACATTTCAGTCTTCTCCATAGAGCCAATCATGGGAGAGGCAGTTCTAGAAGAATGCGAACCTAGCCCTGATGCATTTGAGGATGCAAGTGACTCTGATCTAGAGTCAATCATTATGGACCCACCATTTGCATCAGATGAAGAATACTTCCATGATGTAGAATTTCAACCCCAGAGGCATGGAGAGGTTACAAATGATGTAAGATTAGCAACACATGTGACCCCGAAGGAAGAAGGAAAGAAACGAAAGAAGAGAGAAGCCTCACCAGAAGAGGAAGAATCTTTATTTGAGGTCCCAGAAAATTTTAAGAAGTATGAGATAGATGATAGGAGAGTCATGATAAGAATGCCTAAACGAGAGGCACAATCAGGAGAGGCCTATGATAACAAAGAAACCACCAAGAAAATAGTAGTGGCCCTAGAAGAAGGAGAGGAGAGATGCACGTACATAGGCCATGACCTAACAGAGGAAGAAGAGCATGCGTTGATAGCCTTGCTAAGAGAATACAGAGATGTATTCGCTTGGAGTTACAAGGATTTGAAAGGTGTTGACCCCGATATATGCTCACACACTATCCCCATGACCTCAGATGCTAAACCCTCTAAGCAAAAGCCCTATACTTATAACGATAATTACGCTGCTAAGATCAAAGAAGAGATAGATAGATTGGTTGAAGCTGGATTTATCTATGAAATTGAGCACACTGAATGGGTATCCCCCATCGTAGTGGTGCCCAAGAAGAATGGCAAGCTGCTTGTGTGCATTAACTTGAAAAAGGTTAATGCAGCCACGATTCGAGATAACTATCCGCTTCCCATCACAGAACATCTCTTAGAAAGAGTGGCAGGCAAGGAAGTGTACAGCTTCCTTGATGGATTTTCGGGCTACAATCAAGTAGCCATAGCTCCAGAGGATCAGCATAAGACAGCCTTTGCCACAGAATGGGGCATTTTTGCTTTTAGAGTAATGCCATTTGGGCTTACCAATGCACCACCTACCTTCCAGAGACTGATGTGCCATGTGTTTAAGGAGTTCCTGAGGAAGAGTTTAGAAGTCTATGTTGATGATCTTTGTGCTCATTCCAATATTAGACAAACCCATATTCCTGAACTCAGACAAATCTTTGACAAATGTAGAGAATATCAAGTCTGCCTAAACCCCGAAAAATGTGTTTTCATGGTCAGACAAGGCAAGATTTTAGGGCACATAGTGTCAAAGAATGGCATATCTACTGACGAAGAGAAAGTGAGAGCTATAGCAGAGCTACCTAGGCCAAAGAATGTCAAGGAAGTACAAGCTTTCATGGGGCATTGTGGTTATTACCGACAATTTATACACATGTATGCTGTCATTGCAAAGCCCATGTACGGACTTCTGACTAACTTTGAGTGGACGGATGAATGTGAGAATTCCTTCCAGGAGCTTAAACGAAGATTATGTTCAGCACCAATCTTGACCACACCAGATTGGAATAAGCCATTCCATGTTCACGTGGATGCATCCAATTATGCCATTGGATGTGTGCTTGCACAACCTACTGGTGAAGGTAATATGGATCTTCCAATTGCCTATGCCAGTAGACAATTGAATGCAGCTGAACGGAATTACACCACTACAGAGCGAGAAGGTTTAGGCATGGTATATGCAGTTAAGAAATTTAGACACTATTTGCTTGCAAATAAGTTTAAATTTTTTATTGATCATCAAGCATTGCTATACCTCGTAAACAAACCATGCAATACAGGAAGATTAGTGAGATGGTTTCTCTTGCTCATGGAATATGACTTTGAAGTTGTGGTAAGGAAAGGTAGGACTCATTTGAGAGCTGATCATCTTTCTAGGCTCACATCGAGAGAGGCCCCACAAGGAGTATCAGATGACCTTCCTGATGCTTACTTGTTTAATTTGGAAGTGGTGCCGCAGTGGGCTAAGCCATTGGTACCAGTATTGACATACGGGCCTAATCATCTAGTGGTAAACACACGGAATAGAGAAGTTGTAAAAGCCCAAAAGTACCACATCATGGCAGGAAGTATGTACAAGCACACAGATCAAGGGATCTTGGCTTGTTGCGTAGAAGAGGATGAGTACGCTAAATGGTTGCAATTAGCACATGTAGGTGCGTTAGAGCAACACTACTCAAAGCAACGAACTTTACAGACCCTAAAGAGACTCGGAGTACATTGGCCAACTATGGAAGCTGACGTCCAAAAGTTGTGCAAGGAATGCCCAATCTGTTGCACTAAACCACCAGTGGAACACGCCACTCTTTATCAAGTATCCATTGTGCCAGATTGGAGCGAACCTCTAGTATCCTTCCTGAGGACAAACACATTCCCGCCAGACATGACTCTGGCTAGGAAAAGGAGTTTAGAACAAGAAGCCCTGGATTACTCACTCATTGGTGATAATCTATACAAGCGTGGTAAAGATGGTTACCTGAGGCTATGTGTCCATGAAAGTGAATATCTTAAGATCTTAGAAACTGCTCACCAAGGTGTAGCAGGAGGACACTTTGGACCGGATCGGGTGATCAAGGCAATACTATTTGCGGGTTTCTGGTGGCCTACCCTTCACATGGATGCACATACCTATGTGAAACGGTGTGATGTCTGTCAGAGGACTCAGTATCCTATACGCAAAGATGAGATGCCACTGAAACCTATGATGGGTGGACGTGCGTTTTCTAAGTGGGGAATAGACTTTGTAGGTCCTATTAATCCCCCAGCTAAGGGTTCTCATGCGGAATACATCATTGTTGCAACAGACTACCTAACTAAGTGGGTAGAGGTAAAGGCTACGACAAAGAACGATGCTCAAACAACTGCTAAATTCTTGTTTGAGAATGTGTTCACAAGATATGGGCTACCTATAGAGCTTGTAAGTGATAGAGGCACTCATTTCTTGAACGAAGTGATTGAAAATATACTCCAAGAACTCTTGGTAATACACAAGAAGTCGGCCTCCTATCATCCACAAGCTAATGGACAAGCTGAGAGCACTAATAAGATCTTATGCAATGTACTGACAAAACTAGTGAACTCTAAACGCTCTGATTGGGACAAACAGCTACACCATGTTGTTTGGGCATACCGAGTTGCCTACAAAACGGTACTCCAAGCCACCCCCTTTCAGATGGTATTTGGCCAAAACGCTGTGCTACCCTTGGACTTCTTGATTCCTACATTGAGAGTAGCACAAGAGCACGAATGGACAGGTCATGAACTCTCCTCTAGGGTCTTTGACCTTGAACGATTAGGAGAAACAAGACTGAGAGCAGCTGCAGGAATATATGCAGCTAAGAAGAGACAGAAGGCATACTTTGATGCCCATGTGAAGGATAAGGGCTTGAAAGCAGGAGATCTAGTTTTAGTCTATACACTGAAACAACATGCAAGAAAGCTAGAAAAGAGAGGCTACGGACCTATGATCATCAATAGGATCTCCACGAGTGGAGCAGTACAATTAGCCACGTTAGAAGGTGATATTCTCCCAAACTATATTAGCGGTTGCAGAGTCAAGTTGTATCAGGAACCCCTCACGGAGGAAATGCTCAGCCGACTCAACACTGCTAAGAAACGCAAAGAGGAAGAAAAGCGAATTCGAGAAGAGGCTCAAGTAGAAGCTTTAGAACGCATCAGAAGGATGAAGTTACGAAGGCAAGGTAGAGATCAGCCTAGAACGAATGACTATGCAGATCAAGGATATCCTATGGCCATGTGTGAAGTCGCAGGAACAAGCTCGCATAGGATAATTGATCGACGTCCTTTCATAACCCTAGATATAGGACAAGGAAAGAGTGCAAGGACCGTAAGAGCCTTGATTGACTCAGGTGCAGCCACTAGTGCTGTTAAATTGTCTTACTGTCAAGAGTTGCAGTTAACTGTCAATCCTGTGGAAGCATATCTCATAGGATTGGGAGGCGTGGAAACCCCTTGCATGTGCGAGGTGGAACTTCCCCTCTACATTCATGATGAGGCAATGACAGTTAAAGTACTAGTGTGTCAAGATGAGGATCTCACTGAACCTCTTATCTTGGGTCAAGACTGGATCTATGACCAAGCAATCAACTTAAACCTAAGAAGTGGACTTCTTCAGGTATGGGTCAATCATAGTCGACTTACAGTAGAGTTAGATGATGGAGCACTCAAGGAACTAGGAAAGGCACAGACTCCTGGTCCCTCCAGGGGTGCACATGAAGTTGATCATGCTGTTCTTGTCCAAAACTATGTGTTGCAGAGGAATGATATTCTCAAAAAAGGAGTCAGGGATGCAACGGAACTCCCTTCTCTTCCAAAGGCCAGAAGGAGGCAGCAACCAAAGGTGGATCAAAGGCAGAAGAAGCAAAATACTACCTATGCCGGAAATCAAAAGTACCTGCACAGCAAAATGTCTCAGCAAGTAAACCAAGTGTGGGTGCGGAAAGGCGAACAACCGGTTGCACTCAAGCCAACCACACGGGCAAAGCCTCTTATTAGTAACCAACAACACGACACTAATAAGAAGTCTTTCAGAAATTCTTCTGCTAACGTGAAATCTATTTGGGTGCCCAAGCAGTCGATGAAGGCTAGCTCACATTCAAGACAAATTTGGGTGCCTAAGGCTTGTTTGCGGGCTCAAATAGCTACACCAGGAACACACCCTACACAGCACGATCCATTCACTCGCACAGCTGGCATCCACTCGTTTTCAACACTCACGAACACACTAAGGCCCATGATCACGAACAGAATCACTTGTAAATGGGTCCCTAAAAGGCCTCATGTTCAAGATGACACACCTATAAAGCTCTCGAGAGTCCCTACGGAATCAAGAGCAAAACCCATCCACTGCATTTGGCAGCCCAAGACTTGTAACAAACCCCCGGACCCCAATTGTAAATCCAAGACCACCTACTAACCGCTGCACTCTCACTTCACATCATTCCACGTAACTCTTAGGACCAACCAATTCCTAACTACACACACAAGCACCGAGCACTTGTTAACCTACTAATTTCTCCCGAACCTCATGATACTGTTGTAATGGGGACAAAAAAATGATTTTAACTTGTCCCTTACAATATTAACATATGTTCCTATATTCTCACAGAATCAGAAGGCAAGAAGTGACATGGCAGAAGCGACAGGTCCGAGCTCACAAGTAGGAATACTTACTGCAGGAATCGATGTGGATAGTCTACCTATGGATGTGCCACCAACTGAACGACCTGTGGAGCTGCAACACCTTTAGCAAATCCCGGTGCCGGATCCACCCACAGGGATCACAGAAAGAGTCCATGCCAATTCTCATTGGTTCAATGGCATGCCAGGTCCATTAGGAGAGGCCAAGTATATATGGGAGTCTAAATGCGAGTATGACAGATCATGGGTTCGATTCCAATTTTTCTCCAAGGAGTTCGAGACTTTACAGAACACCGAGGATCTCCAGACCATATGGCAACGAGCAGGGCTAGCAGAATACTTTGAAGCCCCACTACCTAAACCAGATCTCCTCCGATGCTACTATTTGGTCTCCACATTACAAGCTAATGAAGAAAAGGACAAACCCGGATCATTTGTTCTTCCCTCCTTGCTGGGCAATAACGAGTTGAAGAGGTTTGAACTTACTGTGGAGTTGGTGAGCGACGCTTTGAATATGCATGGCACACATGTACCCTCTGAAAAGGATGCTCTTGTTCCCACTAACATGAAGGATAGGAAACTATTGAAGCTTAAAGACATGGCAGCACTCACACCAAACGTGTCCATCCCTCTCCGTATGTGCATGCAACATTTTGCTTTTCCCGGCCAAGACCGCTTCACACAACCACACAAGAGAATCTGGTTTGCTCTCTACTTAGCGGAAGCAGGTGCGTTACCAATTAAGCTACCAGTATGGATTATAGATCAATTGTATGAAGCGAATAAAAGGTCTTCTAGGAAATTAGTGGTGAACGGTTGCTGTGCAATTACACGCATTATTTACGGTGCTTAGCATACGATGTGCCCATTGAACGTGCCTTAACTTGGGCACAATTACAAATGTTTAAGAAGCTCAAGACGTCCACACATCAATCCAAGCGCATGAGGGGTGCGATCCCTTGTGTCCAGACAAGGGAAGTTCTGACTACTCCTGAGGTATCGCCACGAAGGGAGACTACTGTACCTCCCTTTACCATTAGGATACCCAGGTCGGGATCTGAAACTACGACACAAGCTACCCCATCTGCTCCTCCTGCCCCACCTGAATTTGAATTTGCTGCAACTGGAAGTGCCGAAGGAATGGACCCCCAGGACTTCGAAGCATTCTTACAAAGTACACAATTCTCTGATGTGGAGTTTTATTCAGATGCAGAGGAACAAGGCACATCTTCACAAAGAAGAAGAAAATCTACAGACGGCCGACATGTACATTGGAGTGACGCTCAACAAGGTTAACAACAAAGACACCTAGAAGAAGAAGGAGCGTATGAAGAGGAGACCACTGAAGCCCCAGCCTATACAGCAGAACTCCGAAGGCTGTATCAAATTATGGAAAGAGTGCGATCGCAACAACTGCTCACCGAACAGAGTAGCAGAGTACTCATGACTCAGTTGTTGGAAGAAGCAGGAGTTGACTCAGAGTATAGGGAAGGTCTCTTATTGATGGCAGAAACATATGGGGTAGTGGAAGCAGTGCGCACTGCCATTCGGAGGTCTCCAGTTCAATATGATCCACGAAGGTTCCAGACACGACCACGCTCAGGTAAGAACATCCAGATTCCCATTACAACTGCAGAAGAGCCAACTATTACATCTGAACCTATCAGGACAACCTCCCAAGCAACCGAAACGGCTAGCCAAGAGCACCCAGCCACCCATGAGGAGTCCACCGAGCCACAACCACCCACACCCCCACCATCGCCTCCTAGAGCAGAAACAGAGGAAATCACCTCGACCCCTCAACCCACCGAACCAACCTTCATCTTCCGTACTCCCATCTCTAGTTCCACCCTATTCTCTACCTCTGATAACCCAATCTTTGAAGCAACCCCCATCACTACACAATCCACCGAACCGCTCATAGAACCTGCCCTAGGGCAACCATCCCCCATGCCCTCAGCCATAGGTCATCCTGACCCTAGATCCACATTCATGGGTTTCCCTGCTACCACGCAACCCTTCATGCCCTCCTCAAATCTACGATCTCAACCCCCGACCTCCATCTCTCCATTTCTACAATCCCTTCATGACCTCCTTGCTAGAACTTTTCCACCTAGGTCTCAACCCTTTCCCTTCTTTTCAGCTCCCCACCCCACTTCTCATCTATTCTCCACTTCCACACACACACCACCTACCATTCCAATGTATATGGCAGACCCCACACTCGCACCCATTCCTGAAGGTATGGACATTTCACCACCCACGGCACCTCCGCCCACGATTCCACCTCCTCCCATTCCCCCTCCACCAATTTCACTCACACACACGACTTCAATAGACACATCATTCACTCTTCCCCTTCCCCAATTCCCTTCCCATGCATCTTCCGCTATAAACACCACCCACTCATCTATAGGAAATGCATTGGACACCATGCTAGCCTGTATATCAAACTTAAGGACAGATTACATTCAACTCCAGCAACAGAATGAACGCCTGCACGAGCACTCAGAGACACTACAGCACCGCCTCGCGGCACTAGAGGAGGAAAATGCTCACCTCCACACACAGTTCCAAACTCTCCAAGAAGCTCATGGCATATTGGAGGTACAGTTACAGAACACAGATCAGGAAGCGATACAGGTGGTAGAAGGTCACCTACGGACACAGCTGGAATGCAACTCAAAGCTTCAGCGAAATATGGCTCTACTCAAACGCCATCTTGCGGCCGCTCAGGAAGAGAATCGACGCCTGCAAGTACAAAATCAAGAGAACCTGGAAGAAGCTATTGAGAGCACACCGGGGGCACCCATCAGCCCATCAAAGTTTCAAGCAGTGACCCCCGATAATATCAAGATCATATTGGAAGACTATGCCATGCTGCTTGAAGCACATGATCAGCTATCGGAGGAACTGGGACAATGGAAGCAGAAACACCAAAAAGGACCAACAGCAGCCTCTCCAACCACCCCCTCCGCGGCTTCACTTCTCACAGACTCAAAGGCCATAAAAGATCTCCAGAAACAGGTCACCGAATTGCAAACACGTCTACTACAATATGAGAGACCACCTTCCCCTCCAGAGGCTCCCACTGATGAAGAAGTTGTGCAAATTCCTGTGGAACAAACGTTTGACAAAGAATACGATCCACAACCATTCCCAGGAGGCCAACAAATAGAAGAAGCTCAGGACACATTCGAGGCACCACGGCCTCCATGGCTACGTCAAGTGGAGGAAATCGGGAGTTCGCATGAAGAGCGCACAATAGTGCAAAATCAGGCCATGAGGGTCATAGAGGAAACTGTGCTACAATCAGCTTACTTCAAGAACCTGTCATCGAGACGCCTCATCCTCTCATCTGAACTCCAATACCGGCCTTATTATATTACCGTGGCTGATTATAATGCAGAAATACAGAGAGTCACGGGTCAGATTCCTACCTTTGCTACCCAATTTCAACCTGAAGACCTTCCTCCAGAGGTGCAAAAAGGCAAAATTCGTCAACCCACCTGGCGGCAGAAACTTCTAGAGACATATCCAGAAATGCTACGCACGTGGAACAACGCGCCTTTACATCTCCTATACAATCCATGCTACGGTCCAGTTCCATGCCGCAGGTCTTGGAAGGCATTCAATATCAAAGTGCAGAACAATGCGCAATGCAAAGAATGGCTAAACTACCCGTACATTGCGCCACCACAGGGACCACCATTGGTAGCATACATGATGGGAACAATTCGCCACTGGATGCCGCGATTGAAGCCCATGCAAGATGTAGCAGCGCAAATGATGCTTAAAATCTTAGATATGATGCAAGTAGTCCTGAAAACTTTTAGAAATGCAGCCGCACCACAGGTACGTCTCCCGGGGTTCAGCAATGGAAATTATGACTTGGTGTATGACATGAGCACCACCCCCAGTATTCGTGTGGCTTACGCCTGGCATGCACGCATCAAATACCTCCCTGCCTGTTACAAACAGACCTTCGAAGAAATGTTCAGATCAGGTTTCTGGGAGTATCACTCGGAGATTTTCGCACCAAAGCCAACACATCTGCTCCATCTTTTTGCTTGTGAACAAGCAATGTACTCTCAGTACTACACCACCCCGCAACCAGAGGCCCCTGGTGCAATAAATTGGGATGCATTGGAAGCTGATCTAGCAAGAGGCTTAAGGATAGGAGAACATGAACTGGCCACCAATGTCATCCAATACTATATCGACCACCCGAGAGAACAAAGGTCTGTCAGGGGCGACAGACGCTAGGAAGGGGGGCGTGTTGGCATACAAAGCAACAGAGGAGTCATGCACAATACGGCAACAAGGCCAAATCATTTTTTCCATGGACTATTTACAAATCAAGTGATTTTAATCACTACACAAACATTGTAAATCCCGTTTTTGGTAGAATAGACTCCATTTTTGTGCAAGCCGAGGAGTCCTTGAGCTTGAGGAGTATTAGAACTAGCGACATATCAATTTTCATAATTTTTAGACTCTGTTTGGGCCCTCAAATAGACTCTAGAACCTAATTTTTAACTAGGTCGGACACTAGGTCTGGACAAGACCAAAGCTAGTTAGAAAACTATAAAAAGAGCTAGAGAGCTCGTTTTTGGGGTTAGATTGTTTGTGAATTGAGCTTATGTAAGAGATCTTTTGATTAATGCAAATAACTCCATTGTTCCTCTCCTTGTTCTTGCCTTGTGTGCGCGTGTGTGTGTCTGTGTGTGCATGCTTGTGTGCTTCTCACTCACGCACTTGTGCCTTCACTTGCTCATAGTCTTCATACTAGTCCTCACGTCTCCACGGATTGACAATTATGAGGTGAATCTTCTCACTTTGGTACTCACCATTGTGCTAGAGTGACAACAACCAATTGAATTAAGGAGTTCCTCTAATTTTTTTATAGCTTGTACAAATTTATCAGCTAAAAATTCTCATGAAGGCATGTAATGTGCAAAAGTGAACATTAACTAAAGGAAATGGAATAATGGGATTCCAATCCTTATCCGATATGTCTCGATTAGGTGTACCTAACATGGGACACCTCATTAAAGGTATATCCCATTCACTAGATGTAGATCCATCTATGTCATCAGTTAAATCCTCTATGTTTTTGTGTTTTATCCTTGTTTGTTTATAACCTCATGTGCAATATGGACAAGGATAGAGAATAGATGCACCTTGTTTGCACCTTAACATGCATTTAATAGTCTTTAAGTCTCCACCCAAGTGCCACTCTAACTCAAAATCACCTAGACCTTCAACATTGATTTTTGCACCATGAATTTGAGAAGTTATCACCTCTGTGATCCATGGGGTCCTATGAAAAATCCATGAAAGAACATCATTGGATTCTTTAGGTACCTCAATAGCACCTAACCACCATATATCTTCCTCGGATTGAACACTGTATGTAAAGTGATGGGCAGAGTTTTCACTTTCATCAATAATGGCATGGGCCATAGCTTCATTCATGAGTGGCAGACTAATTCTCTCCATACCTCATCCCTTTATGATTTGACATTCGTCTAGCTTCAATATAAACTTGAGTATCGAACCATAATCTACTTCAAATAACAAATGTTATATTAATAAAAACACTATGAATGTCATTATCACAACAATAGATATATCTTGAATTGTAGATTTGTAAAATTTAACCATTTCCTTTTGAAGCCTCTCCAAATTGACAAATATGTTGTACTTCATGTACATGAATCCCTTCCTAAATGAATTTTTCAACTCTTTCTTTGATGTAGTAGAATGATAATTGGATGCAGGCATAACATCTTCTATATGCAAGTAATTGCCAAGAGTATTAGCTACATCATCATTGGTCATCTTCTTCTTTAGAAATACCTTGCAAGGGCATGGAAAAATACTTTTCAAAATGCCTTTGTTTTGTAGTGCCTACTTCAAAAGATTATACAATGCAGTGTATGCTCTAGTACTAACACCTGCTTCATCACATACCATCTGTACATCCCTAGGAGTAGTTATATCTTCTAAGTTGTGTGCAAAATATTCAATCACTTGGGACTTGATGTGATTTCCTATTGGTGACTCCAAAATCATAAGCTTATGTTTGTTGCTTTAAAGAAGAATTCAGAAACTTCAATTGATCCTCCATTGTTGATGAAGCACTTGCATCTTCAACAAATGACCTACACAAAAAGAAACTCAATCTAAAAGTCTTTTAATAGAAATAAACAAGTGAAACACGAACCTAAGTGCATAAACACGTTGCTTCCTTGCTCTACTACCAGTTGAAAGAGCTTGAAAGGATGATGATGGTCGTTTCTTATATCTCATACCAAGTTGTCACTCTAGCACAATGGAAAGTACCAATGCGAGGAGCTCCACCTTGTAATTGTCCATCTACGGAGAGGTTAGGCCAATATGAAGATCAAGAGAAAGTGACGTGCATGAAGAAGGTGGTGAGAAATGCAATGAGCATACACACACATGCATACACACACACAAGGAAAGTCATAATGGAGATCAATGGAAGGCAATGAAAGAACTCATATTCATATTCATTACCAACTAATTACAATAGCTCTTCTAGTTCTAGCTCCTAAGTTCAACAAAAACCCACAAAATGAGCTCTCTAGCTCTATTTATAGTTTTTGCCTAGTTATGACCGGTTTCACATCTAGTGATCGGCATAGTTAAAAAATAGGTTCTACCTCTAATTTGAGCTATCTAACGGTTTCCAAAAATTACAAAAATTGGTGTGAGCTTTCTACTTAGACTCCTCAAGGTTGAGGACTCCTTGGCTTCCACAAAATGGAGTCGCACTCATGATAATTGGATGTATATACATATATTACATTGTCTTAGTGATAAAAATAATTGTTGCCATGATGAAGCAATTTGAGTAGTTTCTGTACTTCCTCTTCTTCTATGATGAGAGCAGGTACTAGATCCCTTGCCTTGAACAATCCCCTCCTCGTTTCTGTCATCCTTCATAGAACCTGATTTCACGTGAGTAATATAGTTGGTGAACAGGTCTGTCGCCAATGTATGTTCTGCAATGCGAAGTCCCCAAATAAGGTCGCGTTCGATTTTCTCCCAATCAATGGGATGGGGCTCGCCTCGAGGTGGGCGCATATAATGTTCTGAATACATAATTTGTGTTGATGCAAGACAATCACCAATTGATCTTTTGGATAAAGAATTGAAGGAGATAAAGACTTGTATACATATGTACATTAATTTAGAGTTAGCTCACTTATATCTTTGTATGGTCAAGAGCTTGTACATATATGCCTATATATACAAGTAAAATGTCAGGGCAAAAGAGAGAGAGAGAGAGAGAGAGCAAGAGATTAGAAGATTTAGAAGTTATCAGACACTTTAGAAGTGTAGGAGATCTCTCTCATCACTCAGATGTAAAACTTCTCAGAAATGAAGAAATATTGCACCTGATCTTTTGCTTACTACTCCTTCTGCGTTTAATCTTTTGTTAAATGTTTTTGTACAAGTCTAAGTCTATAGTTGACTGACCTCTGTACAAGTTTTCAGATCCTAATTGTAAACAGGCTGACAGAATTCTGTGTAGGAACATTTGTATGTGAGAAGTGTTGAGTGTCTCTTGAAACAGGCACAATCTCGATGGTCAAAGAATTGATGAGTTCTCAGTGCACAGTGTAAAGTTTTGCACAAATGAGGAGTCAAAATTTAATGGAAGGTAAGCTACCTATGGCTAAAAGCATTTTCTTAAACGGGTTCTAGTTTGGGAGAATCATGTGTTAGAAGTTGCAGGTGTTAGAATCGATTATACTGGAGAACAATTTCAGACATAGGTGAATTGTTTGACTCATTTCTCAAGATATACTTAATCTTTTGGAATCATATAACTTGGAGAAGGTGCGAAATCTATAGGCGACACCATCTGAAAAGTTTTATAAAAAACTTTACACATTTGATTAGTCAATGAGTGAGATATATGCAGCAGACTTTTTGAGTAATTACTCACTTCACAGTTTGTTCAAGATTTTTGGTAATTGAATCTTGATCCTCCAAATTGGTAAAGGTTTTGAGTTGTTCTTGATATAGAGGTGCTCTAACTTCAAGGATAGCTTGTTCTTTTGGAGATTAACTCTCTCCATCAGTGGTATCAGAGCACGAATCATCAAAATTGAAGAAAGTAGGACCCCGACTGCTATAGTCATAAATAAATCAACACTTGAAGGTTCAAAAGGTGAAAGCTTGAAAGGAAATCTTGAGAAGGAGGCCTGGAGCAATCAAGAATATCAAAAGGAACTTCATTCAAAGTAAAGGTACACTTATTTCTCATAAAGGTTGGATAATTTAATACACAGGTGAAGAAAGGATGGGAGATTCTCTTCAAATAGAGAAATTGGATAAAGAAAACTATCCAGCATGGTCAATGAGGATGGAAGCTCATCTCATGAGCAAAGACTTGATAGGTTACATTATAGGTGAAGAAGAAAAGCCACAATTCAGAGATCCTAGTGTTCCAACTAGAGATGAACTATCAGATTTGAAGAATTGGATGAAGAGAGATGCTCAAGCAAGGAGTATTATTTACATGGGAGTCAATGACTACTTGCTACCTCACATTAGAGGTCTTGAAAGTGCAAGTGATATATGGAATGCTTTGGAGGAGCATTTCCAAAACACTACAAAGTCAAGAAAGGCATCTTTGTGGGAAGAGTTTACCACGTTCAAGAAGAAGGCTTCTCAATCCATTTCAGATTATGTAATAAGGATGAAGGACATTGCAGATGCATTAGGAGCAGTTGATGAAGATATAGAGGAGGATAAATTGGTAAGGCAAATCCTCACACGTTTGAGAGGAGATGAGAAATGGAAGCCATTCATTTTGTCTACTGAATTGTCATTAGATCATTTTACTCCTGATTTAAATCAGTTGCTAGGACACATGCTAACCTTTGAGCAGGATGTCAAAGGTGAAGGTGATAAGAGTGCAGGTCAAGCCATGTTTTCAAAAGATAAGAAGAAGAATAGCAAAGGCAAGCAACAAACAAATGAAGATGAAGGCACAACTAGTCAAGCTAACTTCCTAAGAGGAAGAGGAGGTGGCAAAGGTAGAGGAAGAGGTAGAAGCAATAAAGATGGAGCCAAAGCTTGCTAGATCTGTGGTAAGACAAATCACTTAGTTCATGATTGTTGACATAATACTCAAAATAATGGTGGATATAATCAGAACTTTAATTCAAGAGGAAGAGGTGGCAGAAACCAAAAAGGTAATTTTAGAGGTAGAGGTAGTAGAGGTTACTTTGGAAGAAATGTAGGTAGAGTATTCCAAAGTCAATCCTACAACAATACCTACTACAATTATGCTTCATATCAGAAGGAGGATTCAACCTTGATTATGAATGCAACTTGTGAAAGGAAAAGTGAAGACCAAAGAGTCTTCTACATTGACTCAAGGTGTAGCAATCACCTGAGTGGTAACATAGCTTTGATGACTGATTTGGAGAATAAGGTACCTAATCATGTAGTTCAAAGAGGTGAAAATACAAATCATAATGTGAAGTAAATTGGATCAGTGAAGGCCAAGGATGGAAGTACTCCCTTGAGTAAGGTTTTGTATGTTCCTACAATTCCAAAGAATTTGATAAGTGTAGGGCAAATTGTTGAAAAAGGTTATAAAGTAAGGTTCACTAATGAAGGAGTTTTTGTGGAAGACCCTAGCAATGGGTATAAACAAATTGTTTCAGGGAAGAAAGAAGGAAGACTCTTCACATTGAAAATTCAAGGTAATATTGTTCATGCCTTGTTCACTTATGGAGGACATAAGATCTCTGAGTTAGATCTTTGGCACAAAAGGCTTGGACATTTCAATGAAAGAGGTATTAAGGATATGGTTAACAATGGTTCAGTCATGTCAATTAGGTAAGGGTCATAAGCAATCTTATTCCAAGCATGGTTTCATGTATTCAGAGAAGCTTGAATTGGTACACACAGATGTGTGGGGACCTTCAAAGGATTTCAGTATAAATGGTTCAAGATATTATGTGATTTATGTTGATGATGCTACCAGGTGGATCATTATCTATGTGATCAAAGATAAGTCAGAGGTACTCAATACATTCAGACATTATCATGTGTATGCAGAAAGAATTGCAGGTCAAAAGTTGAAGAGACTAAGATCAGATGGAGGGGGAGAGTATTTCTCTAATGAGTTCAGTGATTACTTATGGAATGCAGGTATAAAAAGGGAAGTTACTTGCAGGTACTCTCTTCAACAAAATGGTGTATCAGAAAGGAGGAATAGAACTCTTGTTGAGTTTGCAAGATCCATGATGAAGGAGAAAAATTGCCCAAATTCTTTGTGGGCGGAGGCTATAAATAAAGCTACATATTTGGTCAATAGTTTACCATGTAAAGCTTTGCAGGGTATGACACCATATGAGGCATGGTGGGGTAAGAGATCTACCTTAGATCATTGCAAAGTGTTTGGTTGTTTAGCCTATGCATATGTGTCATCTCAATTGAGGCATAAATTGGAACCTAAAGCTAAGAAGTATGTGTTTATTGGATATGATGATAATCAGATGGGATATAGGTTGTGGAGTCCATCCACAAAACAATTCCTTGTATCAAAGGATGTTACATTTGATGAGCAAGGTACTTGGTATGCAGGTAAAATCAATATTCATGCAAGTGATGAAGAAGTTGTGAATCAGAAGAAAGGTAAATCAAAGATTCAAATATTTGATGAAGAAGAGAATACTGAACTACAGGTTGAAGTTGAAGAGGTGCCAAGGTTTGATCCAGAATGTGATGAACCAAAAACTTCAAGAAGTGGAGAACTCAGAAGGTCATCAAGACACAAATGGCAACCTACAAGGTATAGCTATGACACTTCTTTTTTGGCAACCAAATACTATGCTTACATGATGAAAGCAGATGAAGACCCTTCTACATATGAAGAGGCAAAAGGTAAGGAAAATTGGGAGAAAGCTATGCAAGAAGAGTATGATGCATTGATGGAGAATGAGACATGGGATTTGGTTCCTATACCAAATTGTCAGAAGATCATGGGATGCAAATGGGTCTACAAAACCAAGAGGTATGCAGATGGAAGTGTGTCTAGGTATAAAGCTAGACTTGTTATGAAAGGGTTTGCTCAGACATATGGAATAGATTATGATGAGACCTATAGTCATGTGGCAAAGATGACAACCATCAGGACACTCATAGCCATTGTTGCATGTAAAAGTTGGAGATTATGTCAATTAGATGTGAAAAATGCTTTTCTAAATGGTTATATTGATGGAGAGTGTTAATCTCCAAAAGAACAAGCTATCCTTGATGTTAGACCACCTCTATATCAAGAATAACTTCAAACTCCACTTAATTTTAAAGAACAATCACCAAACTATCAAGAAATTGATCAATTGTGAAAAATCACTTCTCAAAAAAAGTCTGCTGCACATTAATCATTCATTGATTGATCATTCGTGTAAAGTTTTTCATAAAACTTTGTAGAATGTGTCATCTAGAGGTTGCGCATCTTCTCCAAGTTAAAAATTCTCAAATGCTTGAGTAGATTGTGAGAAATGACTCAGACAATGTACCTACGTCTAAAATTGTCCCTCTGTAATGACGACTTTGACACCTGTAACTTCTAAGCTATGGTTTTCCCAAACTACAGCCCGTTTAATCAAATGCTTTTAGCCATAGATGGCTTACCTCTCAACTTAAATTTTGAATCCTCATTTTGTGTAAAACTTTACACTATGCACTGAGCACTGTCCATTTCTTTGACCATCGAATTTGCGCCTGTTTCAGAAGACATTCAGAACTTTCTACATATGAATGTTCCTATTCAAAATTCTCTCAGCCTGTTTGCAATTGGACTCTCAAATTTTAACCATAGATGGATTAACTATAGAATTAGACATGTTCAAAAGGATTTCTCAAAAGATTAACCACAGAAGGAGAATCAGAGAAAAGATCGACGCGCAATTCTCTGAAGATTTTTCTTCTCATAATTTTTCGTACATCTGATGGGTGACATGCATAATGTTCATCTCATACTCTCCTATTCTTCTATTCTTCACTTCTATTGTCTTCTCTATCTCTTCTATATCTCTCTCTTCGACTATGAACATGTATCTATATATATATACGAGTCTTACTCGTCAATTTTCCAAATACATTGAAATATTTACAAGAGTAATGTACAAAAGAACTTTGTTTCTGAATCTCCTCTTTCTTGAAACTGATTGTTGAAGCTCAAAGTCAAGGACAAAGCATGGAAGCACATCAAAAGGTGGACACACAAGGAAAGGGAGCAAGTAGGGAGCTCCAAGAAGTGTATGTCAAATTTTCAGAAGAATCCCCTACAAAAATAGTGATTTTCATCACTAAAAACCATTGTAAATACCATTTTCACCTTTTTGTAGCTCCATTTTGTACAAGCCGAGGAGTCCTCGAGCTTGAGGAGCCTTAAAAGTAGTTGCCCGCCAATTTTCATAATTTTTAGATCTCGTTTGAGCCCTCAAATAAGCCCTGGAACCTAATTTTTAACTAGGCCGGACACTAGGTCTGGACAGGGCCAAAGCTAGTCAAAAACTATAAATAGAGCTAGAGAGCTCATTTTTGGGCTAGCTTCTTGTAGTTTGAGCTTGTATGAGAACTTTCTTGCAATAGAAGTGATTCCATTGTCTTACTCTCTTTGTTCTTACTGTGTGTGCGCGTGTGTGTGTATGTGTGTGCATGCTTGTGTGCTTCTCACTCACGCACTTGTGCTTCCACTTGCTCGTGGTCTTCATACCATCCTCATGTCTTCCCGGATTGACATTAAAGGAGGTGCTTCTCATCACTGAGCTACACCAAATTTTGGCGCCGTTGCCGGGGATCGAGCTTTGAGGACGAGCGTGTGATGGTAAGACGTAGAGAGGACGCGTTGGAATGGTAAGTAGTAGGTAAATTTCTGATTTTTCTCCATCTCCATCTTCATCTTCACCTCCTTCTCCATCTCCACCTCCTTCTCCACTACATATTCCCTCTTCCTTATCATTCCCTCATTTGTTGTGTGCGAGTTTGAGAGAGAGTGAGTGTGTGTGCTTGTCTTTGTGTGTTTTTTGCATGTTTCTTGCAGGTGGCAGCTCCATCATCATCTCCAGCAAGCTCAGCAGGTACAGAATTTGTCTGCACAGTCCCCGAGGCGTTGAGCTCGAGCTATCGCGACACTCCAAAAATTTCACCCAATCACGATTCTGAGTGCACCACGACACTGCGCAGGCCTAGAGCTCCCAGGATCACTAGACAGAACAGAAAAATTCACCATATCCCGAGCTATCGCGACACTTCGACCTATCGCGACACCTCACGAGCTATCGCGACACTTCGACCTATCGCGACACCTCACGACCTATCGCGACACTTCGACCTATCGCGACACTTCGACCTATCGCGACACCTCACGACCTATCGCGACACTTCGACCTATCGCGACACCTCACGACCTATCGCGACACCTCGACCTATCGCGACACCTCACGAGCTATCGCGACACTTCCCACCTATCGCGACACTTCGACCTATCGCGACACCTCACGAGCTATCGTGACACTTCGACCTATCGCGACACCTCACGACCTATCGCGACACTTCGACCTATCGCGACACCTCACGAGCTATCGTGACACCTCGACCCGACCTATCGCGACACCTCGACCTATCGCGACACCTCGACCCGACCTATCGCGATACACGGCCTTTAACGCATGAAAATTTAGGGTTATTTTTTGAGTGATTGGAAGGGTAGTTGAGCTTAATTTTAGGCACCTTGGTATAACTTTAGAACCTTGGAAGTGGGCAAAAGACCTAGAAACCAGAGAGGGATCTCCTGAACCCTGAGAGCCTGTCTTGACCCTTTAGTGCCTGAATGGTCATAACTTAACCATACGAACTCCGATTGATGAGATTTTGGTCTCGTTGGAAAGCTCGTTGAGAATCCTACGTGGACCTCGACTGGTTTTTGTAAGAATCATATGCGGAGTTTTAGAACATGCATTTTTAATTTGACCTTTAGGTGGAACTAAGTGGTCCTCAGATTCAGGGGGTGCAGTGAGTTACTCCAGGGGGACTGAAAATATTGATGTGTGTCTTCCAATTACTTGTGGTAATAAAGCTATACTAACTGGTGAGCATTTGCAGGAACTTTGTGTGCACTCAAGGCAATCCAAGGCAAGCTAGCAAGGGTGAGTACCAAGCTTGGGAGAAGGCTTCCTGGGCTTGTGTAGCAGTCTGGTCATCCAGCTAATTAAGGTTGGAAGATCTCTCAACCCTCCTTTGTCAATTCCTAGCCTAGGCTAAGTACGACTTAGGTGTGGTAATTAATTAGGGCAACGTTAGGCACGAATCAAGTCCAAGAGTATTAATCAACCAAGTGCAAGAAGTAAATAGGTCTTAAGTGCGAAAACCCTAAGGGACAAAAGGTAAACAGGAATCGATCACTTATCAAGTGCGGAAATTCACTTAAGTACTCCTGACGACGAAATTTCAGACAAGACTATAAACATAATATTCAACTAAAAAGAACAAAGTGATTGGTGCAAAATCAACCTGCAACGAGAGCGTGCTTGGGTTCCAGGGGGTAAATACATCAGGCATATGAACCTTAGATCAGGCAGAAACTTAGGCCGAGACAGACAAAGCCTCAGATCTTCTGAAGCTAGTGTCAATCACACTGCCAGGTCTTGGGCCCAGCAGTTGAGTGATTACCCATACACTCCCAGATCAGAAACAAGTGATTCTGAGATGTCCTATCGCATGGAGAGACCAGTAGGTAGTTCAGGGTGGGCTTATCTAGAAAAGCCAGAGGGGCCTTATAAGACTCAATTGGAATATATCAGAACGAATCGTCTAGGTGCTCGCATCTACGAAGACGGACTGAGAAGATCGGTGGTCCAGATTAAGAACCCCGATCAACCCCATGGATTAGCCCACCCGGTAGTCAAGTTTGAGAATGGAGCATACCTAGATAAAGAGGAGACTATATATGTAGTCACCACTCTCCCTGATAGAACTGATGAGTTTGGAAATGTGATTGCGGAGACCGACATGGGTGATATAGAGCAAGGGAACTTAGAGAGAGAGCCAAGAACTCCCCGTGGTAAATCTGTCTTGACCAGAATCATGACTCCAGAGTGGATTCCACAGGATAATAAAAGCATAGATCTGCTTTTAAACCGAGAAACCGATGAGGTTTTTTGGAGATATAAATCTCCTCAATCTCAGGAAGTGAGTGCCCTCACAATCTATGAGTTTAAAGACCCTGATAGCCCAAGCCAAGTAACCTACCTAGACAATGCATCAGAGAGAATCTTCGTGGTCACTGAGCATGGTAGACATGCCTACACATGGAAGGGTGAATTTGTTTTTCCCCAACCAAGGTCTAATGTGTCCTTTGGTCACCAAGGAGCTGGGACCTCCCAAGCTCATGGGGCTCAAAGAGATAGAAGTAGAGACAAACCTGAGGTAAGTTTTGCCAACTCCCTGGGAAGAGAAAGAACGGGAACAGAAAGGAATAGAGTGGAACCTGAGAGACATAGAACCCCATGGAATCAAAGGAATATTGATGATTTTCCTTTGCCAAGGCCGAGAGAACACACTAGGACCCTGCGACCAACTCAACTGGTGAAGTCCATGAAGAATTACTTCGATGGCACGGGAGATCCCTATGATCATGTGGCGGAGTTCAAGCAAGTCTTGAGAGCTGAACAAGTGGAGGATCTATTCACGCAGTACAATGCCTTCGGTCTAACCCTTAGGAACACAGCACTTACATGGTTTCAGCCATTGGATGAGCGCCAGTTCAGGAGCATAGACCAACTCCTAGAGGCTTTCATTGTAGAGTTCTCTAAGAGTGGCATAAGACACAATACCTCCTCATTGATTCACAGCTTCAAACAGACTCCCCAAGAGACTGTCAGATTGGCTGGAAGAAGATTTAGGCAATACTTAGAAAGATGCCCTGTCTCGGAGCTACCCACACCTGCCAAACAAGTAGCCTTATTCCTTGATGGATTGCTGAGTACCAAATTGAGATCCTATGTGTACTTGAAGGACCCTAGGACCATAGAAGAGTGTGTACGCATGTGTATTGACATTGAGGACAACCTAGGGGAGGAGTTAGAGCTTTCCAAGATATACAAAGATTCGGATAGTGACTCTAACATCTCTTCCACGCAATCCACATCAATCGAGGAACTTGCGGAAAAAGTAGCTCAAAAATTAGGCGTCTCTAGTAAACAAATTCCTAGGTTTGCCCCTGGGAAAAGGTGCTATACATGCGGTGGTGACCATATGGCAAACGTGTGTCCCATTATGGCTCAACAACAGATCCATCCAAATAGCCAATATTGCACCATAGAACGAAGATACACCAATCACACCGCACAAGATTGCCCATACAACAAGCAGGCAGTTAGGCCACCCTACCCTCAGCCATACCCGCAGCAAGGAAGATACCAGAACCCGTACCCTCCTCAGCCATATGGCAGGCCACAGCCACCTTATCAGCAACCATATCAAGCCCAACAAAGGCCTCAACCTGTGTTAGCACAACAACCCCCTGCCCCAGCCAATGTGATTCCGGTAAAGTACACTGTTGCAGAAGAGAACCTGAACAGAGCTATAGTCCCGGTAACATCATTGCTTTCTGAAAATGATCCCAGTGACCATAGCTTTGATTTTACACATGTTGATAGTCCCAAGGCATACTACATGCAGTCTCCAGAACATGGTGAGTCTTACTATAGTGAAGAGCCAAATGAACCTAGTTGGGAGTCAGAGTACACAAATGTCATGTATGCAAACCCCAACCCTAGGCCTCAACCTAGGCAAGTAAGACCTCCATTCCCAAGAGGACCGTGTTACAGATGCCAAGGAGATCACCTCATTCGTGATTGCCCCTTACCTCCACCTACACAACCCCAGTCAGTGATGATCCAAGGCTTTTGCCAAGATTGTGGAAAAGAGCATCTCCTACGAGATTGCCCTAAAAATCCTAATAAAATGCCAAAAATCACTCCCATTAATGTGATTGGGTTGGTTGTAGATTCCTCAGGAAGTGTCACTTCCACCGCACCAGTACAGGTGGTCACTAGAGCTCAAGCATTGCAACAAAACCAAGAGGCAGGCCAGGAAAAGGTCTCAGAGGCTAGTGAAACTGAGAGCATAACCAAGAAAAGGACTAGAGCTTGGAAAGATACTCGGGAAAGAATGAAAAGACAATGGGCCAAAAAGATGAGTGAACTCGAGGAAAGCGTAAGAGAAACAAAAGCCAGGATAACTGAACTCACAACTCAAACTCCCTCTCACACGACTCCACCACCACCATTCCCATCTCCATCCGACCCACCACCTTCCAACCCGTCTCATACTACTCCACCACCCCCCAAAGTAGGATCAGTCCTAGCAGATCCCACTCCCGAAGACCTTAATATGATGCTTAAGGCATATCAAGCCAGAATCCAAGAAGGGCCAAACGTAACTGATCATGAAAAATGCTACCCTAGAGCCGAGCTAGAGCTTGAACGAACCAACATTTGTGCCAAAATGGTGGAATTGGCTCAGACCATGTTTGAGGCCAGTCGCCTATTTAACATCTCAAGTTCAGCAAAGACACAGTTGCATTTTGATGGATTGTTAGAAAGAATAGAGAGGTTAATTGCACAATCAGAAAAGGAACCTGCCCCTCAAAGAAAGGAAAGAGCACAAGAACGGATAAGCCAGCCTCTTCAGGAAGCCCATGTGCCTCCTCAAGAAGCTTATCTTCCCCCTCAAAAGGCAGATGAACCCCCCTCGAAAGCTTACGAACCTCCACAGGTTGCCTTCATTCCTTCTCAGGGAGCGTATGAGCCTGTTCGGAAAAGTAATAGAATAAGTAATCCTCCCCAGGAAGCCTGTGCTCCAGCCATCTATGAGAACGAGGAGAGAGTCAACGATAGAATAAGCCCTCCTTCCCAGGTTGCTTATGTGCCTAATTCTACGGAGCCAGACACTTCTTCTTCTATGAATCGGTTTGCACCAGACTTCCTACGAGAGATTCAAGAAGACAAATGGGATAACGAAAGTGAAGTCGCCCCTCCTTTTGAACTTGTGGATGATGCACACGACCAATTCCCACAAGACATCCCATCTATTTACGGGGAACATGAGAGTACTCAGCCTCACGAGAGACTAGACTTTGAGTCTAACTCTCTACAAGAATTACCCCACTTCACAGGACCATGGGAAGCTAAGTCTACTTGTATGAGAGCACCCACGGTCATGGTACGGAATGAGGACTCAGTCTTACCTAGGAACACGGAGGTAGTAAAGAACGCCACGGTGCAGCGCGATCTCACTTTGGAAGAACTGCCTGAGGATAGACCAAACGCGCGGAAATATGTAGCCAGTCAAGTAACTGAAGTTGCAAAACCTCGTTCCCGGGTAGGATCCCATAGGACTGTGCCAGAAATTCCCTTGGATAAGATAGGAGATATGTGTGAAGGTGAAGAAGGGAACACCTATCTTCCCATCACCTACCAGGAGTACACCACCAAGGCAATTTTGGACTCAGGTGCAGGAGTTGCAATTGCCACTACTTCCCTTTGGAAGCGTTGGGGCAAGCCAACACTCAGGCCAACGAGGATGAAATTGCAAATGGCCGATGGTCACATAGAGAGACCCTTAGGATTGCTAGAAGGAATAACTCTCACCACTTGTGGTGTTGAGTTTGAGCATAGCTTTGCTATATGTGACTTCAGCAAAAATCATGCCTATGAGATGATTTTGGGAAGACCATTTATGCGACAATTGCAAGTGGTACAAGATTGGGGAACCAATTCCTTGTACCTGCAGCACTTAGGGGTTACGACCAAAGTCAATCTCAAAGATTACTCTCACAGAGATGTACCTCCTATCCAGTGGAATCCCATCCATAGAGCCAAAGATGATACGGAATCTGTGCATTCCATAGGGTCAGGATCCTCATGGATGCATGAAGACACCCACTTATGGATGTGCAAAGTAGCAGTAGAGGAAGAGAAGAGAGAAAAGGCCAGAGAAATAGGTGCAAACGAAACCCATAGACCCATTCAAGACCCAGCCTATGCACCTGTAGTTTTTCCTGACGAGGAATTTGAACCCCATGGCTGGGCAGAAATTTTAGCAACCATGGACGTAGCCATCAATGAAGAACAATGGACACCCCACTGTGATGAGGATGGCTATGATATTTCAGTCTTCTCCATAGAGCCAATCATGGGAGAGGCAGTTCTAGAAGAATGCGAACCTAACCCTGATGCATTTGAGGATGCAAGTGACTCCGATCTCGAGTCTATCATTATGGACCCACCATTTGCATCAGACGAAGAATATTTCCATGAAGTAGAATTTCAACCCCAGAGGCATGGAGAGATTACAAATGATGTAAGATTAACAACACACATGACCCCGAAGGATGAAGGAAAGAAACGAAAGAAGAGAGAAGTCTCACCAGAAGAGGAAGAATCTTTGTTTGAGGTCCCAGAAAATTTCAAGAAGTACGAGATAGACGACAGAAGAGTCATGATGAGAATGCCTAAACGAGAGGCACAATCAGGAGAGGCCTATGATAACAAAGAAACTACCAAGAAAATCGTAGTGGCCCTAGAAGAAGGAGAGGAGAGATGCACGTACATAGGTCATGACCTAACAGAGGAAGAAGAGCATGCGTTAATTGCCTTGCTAAGAGAATACAGAGATGTATTCGCTTGGAGTTACAAGGATTTGAAAGGTGTTGACCCAGACATATGCTCACACACCATCCCCATGACCTCAGAGGCCAAACCCTATAAGCAAAAGCCTTATACATATAATGATAATTACGCTGCTAAGATCAAAGAAGAGATAGATAGACTGGTTGAAGCTGGATTTATCTATGAAATTGAGCACACTGAGTGGGTATCACCCATCGTTGTGGTGCCCAAGAAGAATGGCAAGCTGCGTGTGTGTATTAACTTGAAAAAGGTTAATGCGGCCACAATTCGAGATAACTATCCGCTTCCCATCACAGAACATCTCTTAGAAAGAGTGGCAGGCAAGGAAGTGTACAGCTTCCTTGATGGATTTTCGGGCTACAATCAAGTAGCCATAGCTCCAGAGGATCAGCATAAGACTGCCTTTGCCACAGAATGGGGCATTTTTGCTTTTAGAGTAATGCCATTTGGGCTTACCAATGCACCAGCTACCTTCCAGAGGCTGATGTGCCATGTATTTAAGGAGTTCCTGAGGAAGAGTTTAGAAGTCTACGTTGATGATCTTTGTGCTCATTCCAACATTAGACAAACCCATATTCCTGAACTCAGACAAATCTTTGACAAATGTAGAGAATATCAAGTCTGCCTAAACCCCGAAAAATGTGTTTTCATGGTCAGACAAGGCAAGATTTTAGGGCACATAGTGTCAAAGAATGGCATATCTACCGACGAAGAAAAAGTGAGAGCCATAGCAGAGCTGCCTAGGCCAAAGAATGTCAAGGAAGTACAAGCTTTCATGGGGCATTGTGGTTACTACCGACGATTTATACACATGTATGCTGTCATTGCAAAGCCCATGTACGGACTTCTGACAAACTTTGAGTGGACGGATGAATGTGAGAATTCCTTCCAGGAGCTTAAACGAAGATTATGTTCAGCACCAATCTTGACCACACCAGATTGGAATAAGCCATTCCATGTTCATGTGGATGCATCCAATTATGCTATTGGGTGTGTGCTTGCACAACCTACTGGTGAAGGTAATATGGATCTTCCAATTGCCTATGCCAGTAGACAATTGAATGCGGCTGAACAGAATTACACCACTACAGAGCGAGAAGGATTAGGCATGGTATATGCAGTTAAGAAATTTAGACATTATTTGCTTGCAAATAAGTTTAAATTTTTTACGGATCATCAAGCATTGCTATACCTCGTAAACAAGCCTTGCAATACAGGAAGATTAGTGAGGTGGTTTCTCTTGCTAATGGAATATGATTTTGAGGTTGTGGTAAGGAAAGGGAGGACTCACTTGAGAGCAGATCACCTCTCTAGGCTCACATCGGGAGAAGCCGCACAAGGAGTGTCAGATGACCTTCCTGATGCTTACTTGTTTAATTTGGAAGTTGTACCGCAATGGGCTAAGCCATTGGTACCAGTATTGACATACGGGCCTAACCATCCAGTGGTAAACACACGGAATAGAGAGGTTGTAAAAGCCCAAAAGTACCACATCATGGCAGGAAGTATGTACAAGCACACAGATCAAGGGATCTTGGCTTGCTGCGTAGAAGAGGATGAGTACGCTAAATGGTTGCAATTAGCACATGTAGGTGCACTAGAGCAACACCATTCAAAGCAACGAACTTTACAGACACTAAGAAGACTCGGAGTGCATTGGCCGACTATGGAAGCGGATGTCCAAAAGTTGTGCAAGGAATGCCCAATCTGTTGCACTAAGCCACCTGTGGAACACACCACTCTTTATCAAGTATCCATTGTGCCAGATTGGAGTGAACCACTAGTATCCTTCCTAAGGACGAAAGCATTCCCTCCAGACATGACTCTGGCTAGGAAAAGGAGTTTAGAACAAGAAGCCCTGGACTACTCACTCATTGGTGATAATCTATACAAGCGTGGTAAAGATGGTTACCTGAGGCTATGTGTCCATGAAAGTGAATATCTTAAGATCTTAGAAACTGCTCACCAAGGTGTAGCAGGAGGACACTTTGGACCGGATCGGGTGATCAAGGCAATACTATTTGCAGGTTTCTGGTGGCCTACCCTTCACATGGATGCACATACCTACGTGAAACGGTGTGATGTCTGTCAGAGGACTCAGTATCCTATACGCAAAGATGAGATGCCACTGAAACCTATGATGGGTGGACGTGCATTCTCTAAGTGGGGAATAGACTTCGTAGGTCCTATTAATCCCCCAGCTAAAGGTTCTCATGCGGAATACATCATTGTTGCAACAGACTATCTCACCAAGTGGGTGGAGGTAAAGGCTACTACAAAGAACGATGCTCAAACAACTGCCAAATTCTTGTTTGAGAATGTATTCACAAGATACGGGCTACCTATAGAGCTTGTAAGTGATAGAGGCACTCATTTCTTGAATGAAGTGATTGAAAATCTACTCCAAGAATTCTTGGTAATACACAAGAAGTCTGCCCCCTATCACCCTCAAGCTAATGGACAAGCTGAGAGCACTAATAAGATCTTATGCAATGTACTGACGAAATTAGTGAACACTAAACGCTCTGATTGGGACAAACAGCTACACCATGCTGTTTGGGCATACCGAGTTGCCTACAAAACGGTACTCCAAGCCACCCCCTTTCAGATGGTATTCGGCCAAAACGCTGTGCTACCCTTGGACTTCCTGATTCCTACATTGAGAGTAGCACAAGAGCACGAATGGACAGGTCATGAGCTCTCCTCTAGGATCTTTGACCTTGAACGATTAGGAGAAACAAGACTGAGAGCAGCTGCAGGAATATATGCAGCTAAGAAGAGACAGAAGGCATACTTTGATGCCCATGTGAAGGATAAAGGCTTGAAAGCAGGAGATCTAGTCTTAGTCTATACACTGAAACAACACGCGAGGAAGCTAGAAAAGAGAGGCTACGGACCTATGATCATCAATAGGATCTCCACGAGTGGAGCAGTACAATTGGCCACATTAGAGGGTGATGTTCTCCGAAACTATATTAGCGGTTGCAGAGTCAAGTTGTATCAGGAACCCCTCACGGAGGAAATGCTCAGCCGACTCAACACTGCTAAGAAACGCAAAGAGGAAGAAAAGCGAGTTCGAGAAGAAGCTCAAGCAGAAGCTTTAGAACGCATCAGAAGGATGAAGTTACGAAGGCAAGGTAGAGATCAGCCTAGAGCGAATGACTATGCAGATCAAGGATATCCTATGGCCATGTGTGAAGTTGCAAGAACAAGCTCGCATAGGATAATTGATAGACGTCCTTTCATAACCCTAGATATAGGACAAGGAAAGAGTGCAAGGAACGTAAGAGCCTTGATTGACTCAGGCGCAGCCACTAGTGCTGTTAGAGTGTCTTACTGTCAAGAGTTATAGTTAACTGTCAATCCTGTGGAAGCATATCTCATAGGATTGGGAGGCGTGGAAACCCCTTGCATAGGCGAGGTGGAACTTCCCCTCTACATTCATGATGAGGAAATGACGATTAAAGTACTGGTGTGTCAAGATGAGGATCTCACTGAACCTCTTGTCTTGGGTCAAGATTGGATCTATGACCAAGCAGTCAATTTAAACCTAAGAAGTGGACTTCTCCAGGTTTGGGTCAATCATAGTCGAGTTACAGTAGAATTAGACAATGGAGCACTCAAGGAACTAGGAAAGGCACAGACTCCTGGTCCTTCCAGGGGTACACATGAAGATGACCATGTTGTTCTTGTCCAAAACCATGTGTTGCAGAGGAATGATATTCGCAAAAAAGGAGTCAGGGATGCAACGGAACTCCCTTCTTTTCCAAAGGCCAGAAGGAGGCAGCAACTAAGGGCAGATCAATCACTAAAGACTCCTCGGACGAGAGACCAAAAGAACGCGCGAAGCAGAACAACTCAACCGATGAAGCAGATATGGGTATGCAAAGGAGAGCAACCACCAACCTTGCCCCCACAAATTCCATCCATGCAAACCATCCAGGCCAGAAGACGAAGGACGCAGCTCAGACATGCTCAATCACAAGGTATCCCACAAGTTTGGGTGCCTAAGAAGTTAGCTGCAGCTCAACAAGGGCAATTACAGATGTGGGTACCTAAGAAGCTCCTACATCCACAACAACCTTTGTTCTCCCACATGCAAAAGGTTTCAACAAAGAAGCCAAAAAGAGAAAAGGGTAAGAACCACGTACAGAGACCAAAGGAAGATCAAATCAGCTCTTCAACATTAATAGGAAGACATGCAAAAAGGATATGGGTTAGGAAGCCAAAAGTGCAAGTAGTCTCCACCGAACCAAAGCGTCAACCACACTGGATACCACAGTTCAGAAAGCATCCAAAGAGAAAGACGCCTGAAGTGACCCCTACAATGCCAAATGATGTTCTAAAATGGACTTCAATAAGGAGGATCACATCAGTTCGAGACTCAATGGATACCTCCACCAAGGTCGGCATCAACCTCCACAAATGACATCGAAAGCCTCAAACGAGCAACAACCATGTGCTCCTTGCACAACCCTGTCCTTTGCACCATTCAGGTCATGCATTTCCAAAGTATGCATTAATATAGGGCCACATTACACGGCCGTGCATAGACACACTTGAGAATCCCACGCACAAGAGCACAGTGACATATGTCAAATAATTCTATTGATACTGACTTTTGTGTTCTTGTTTTGTGATATCCTTTTTCTCAAAAAAAAAAAAAAAAAAAAAGAGGGGGAGAAAGAAAATCGGGAGAGAGCTTGTTCCCAGGTTTGGCTTATGAAACATGAATGAGTCATGCTTAGTTGAAGGTGGAACTGTTGATTACTAGGCACTTATCAATTTGGATAGAAGTGTGTCTCGGCCAGCAGTGAGATTATTGCTGCCTTATCTGGAATGAAGAGCTTGAAGGTCTGCAACTTGAGTGATGCTTAACTACTTCACGTACCAGAGCATCCAAGGAGATATCTGCAAAAGGTAGTTCTAGAGGAGAAGACTCTTGCATATGAGGAGAGAGGATCCACAACTCAAAAGATCTCATCAGTGGATAATCAACATGGACATTCATCAACAATGATCCATCCCAAAGGCCGAGTGTACAACACGAAGAGACAAACATCCATCAACCTTCTCCATGGTAAGTATCTTTACTCTGGAAACACCATAACCATGATAGTTTAGGAAACCTCTTCGTCAGCATACCCTTGAGCACTTAGCTCAAGACCCGCAATTCTTGCACCATACTTCTTCCAATGCATTTTCCAAGTAAGCATGCGTAGGGCTACATTACCAGGCCTTGCACAAGGCACATACTTTTTTCAACCCAGGCACGAACACACTTACCCATCATTCATTATGGGTTATGAGTAGTTGGCATAACTGCTCTCAACATCATCTTTGGAAGAGCTAGCGGACGTCATGGGAACAACATCCATATCTCGGAAGCAAATTGAAGCCAGTAGTTGCTCCAAATCACTCTTGACAACCTCTTTTGAGCAACTTGCAGTTTTAAAAGCTCACAATGACACATTCTTGCTGGAATCCAAGGAACCAGCTCATACAACGGATGGACACCACCTCTCAAAGCACTACATAGAACAACCCTTCCAACAAGGGTCTGTCAGGGACGACAGACTCGAGAGGGGGGGGAGTGTTGAAGCTCAAAGTCAAGGACAAAGCATGGAAGCACATCAAAAGGTGGACACACAAGGAAAGGGAGCAAGTAGGGAGCTCCAAGAAGTGTATGTCAAATTTTCAGAAGAATCCCCTACAAAAATAGTGATTTTCATCACTAAAAACCATTGTAAATACCATTTTCACCTTTTTGTAGCTCCATTTTGTACAAGCCGAGGAGTCCTCGAGCTTGAGGAGCCTTAAAAGTAGTTGCCCGCCAATTTTCATAATTTTTAGATCTCGTTTGAGCCCTCAAATAAGCCCTGGAACCTAATTTTTAACTAGGCCGGACACTAGGTCTGGACAGGGCCAAAGCTAGTCAAAAACTATAAATAGAGCTAGAGAGCTCATTTTTGGGCTAGCTTCTTGTAGTTTGAGCTTGTATGAGAACTTTCTTGCAATAGAAGTGATTCCATTGTCTTACTCTCTTTGTTCTTACTGTGTGTGCGCGTGTGTGTGTATGTGTGTGCATGCTTGTGTGCTTCTCACTCACGCACTTGTGCTTCCACTTGCTCGTGGTCTTCATACCATCCTCATGTCTTCCCGGATTGACATTAAAGGAGGTGCTTCTCATCACTGAGCTACACTGATCTTCAATCTTCCAATCATTTTTCCACTTCTGGATTTTATGTAATCACTAATTGTTGATTGTTCTGCTCCAACAGCTCCCCCTCAATCATCAATTTTGATTACCTGCATCTTCTTTATTCCTGCCATATCTTTAAACCTCTGCAACTTTGGTCCATCCAAACTTTTTGTCATCATATCTGCAAGTTGATCTTTTGTAGGAGTATGCATGATTTCAATTTCTTTATCAATAACCTTCTCTCTCAAAAAATGATACTGAATTTCAATATGTTTAGTTCTAGCATGAAACACGAGATTTGCTGCCAAATATAAAGAACTCATAATGTCTCCACAAATGATAGGAGTACTCTGAATAACATCAAAACTCTTCATAAGTGTCTTTAGCCATATTACTTCCTTTGTAGCTTCCACCATGCCTTTGTATTCTGCTTCTGTGGATGATAGAGAAACTGTATGTTGCTTCTTAGAACACCATGAGATTAGCTTATCTCCCACATAACACAAATATCCATGTGTTGATCTTCTATCATCCAAATTACCTGCCCAATCTGCATCACTGTATATTTTGACTCTTGTATCTGAAGTAAACCCATAGTACAACCCTTCTTTGAGTGTACCCTTGAACCAATTGACTTTACCTTGTGCTTTGTATTATCACCTGTTTGGACTGTACGATTAATTGCATTATAATCTAGATCAGTCATCAAGGCAATGTTTCCACTCAGATGGTTGCTACATCCTGAGTCAATATAAAATACTCTTATGTCTTCATGTGAAGCTTCACATGTTGCATTCATAATAAGAGTCGATGATTGTGAAGCCTTCTTCTTGAAGGTAGTGAATTCTGCCCATAATGAAGCTTTCCTTGATTTGGTTGTGTTCTGAAAATGCTCTTCCAAAGCATTCCAAATGTCACTTGCACTTTCAAGTCCTCTAATATGAGGAAGCAAATAATCATTCACTGCCATGTAGATTATGCTCCTTGCTTGAGCATCCTTCTTCATCCAAATCTTTACATCTGCTAGCTCCTCCCTAGTTGGAACACTAGGATCTCTAAACTCTGGCTTTTCTTCCTCTCTTGTGATATATCCCATCAGATCTTTGCTCATAAGATGAGCTTCCATTCTCATAGACCAAGCTGGATAATTTTCTCTATCCAACTTTTCAATTTGGAGACTGTCTCCCATCCTTGCTTCACTTGTAGTCTCAAATCTTTAGTCCTTATAAAGAATGAATGTACCTTAGCTTCCAATGTTGCTCCTTCTGATCCTTCAATCTTTCTTCACACTTTATCCTTTTGATCCTTCGAGATGTAAAGTTTGTATGTCTGCAGCAGTCGGAGTCTTCCTTTCCTCAATTTTGATATAACCTGCTCTGATACCACTAATGGAGAGTGTTAATATCCAAAAGAACAAGCTATCCTTGATGTTAGACCACCTCTATATCAAGAATAACTTCAGACTCCACTTAATTTTAAAGAACAATCACCAAACTATCAAGAAATTGATCAACTGTGAAAAATCACTTCTCAAAAAAAGTCTGTTGCACATTAATCATTCATTGATTGATCATTCATGTAAATTTTTTCATAAAACTTTGTAGAATGTGTCGCCTAGAGGTTGCGCATCTTCTCCAAGTTAAAAATCCTCAAATTCTTGAGTAGATTGTGAGAAATGACTCAGACAATGTACCTATGTCTGAAACTATCTCTTTGTAATGACGACTTTGACACCTATAACTTCTAAGCTATGGTTCTCCCAAACTACAGCCCGTTTAATCAAATGCTTTTAGCCATAGATGGCTTACCTCTCAAATTAAATTTTGAATCCTCATTTGTGTAAAACTTTACACTATGCACTGAGCACTGTCCATTTCTTTGACCATCGAATCTGTGCCTGTTTCAGAAGACATTCAGAACTTTCTACATATGAATGTTCCTATTCAAAATTCTCTCAGCCTGTTCGCAATTGGACTCTCAAATTTTAACCATAGATGGATTAACTATAGACTTAGACATATTCAAAAGGATTTCTCAAAAGATTAACCACAGAAGGAGAATCAGAGAAAAGATCCACGTGCAATTCTCTGAAGATTTTTCTTCTCATAATTTTTCATACATCTGATGGATGACATGCATAATGTTCATCTCATACTCTCCTATTCTTCTATTCTTCACTTCTATTGTCTTCTCTATCTCTTCTATATCTCTCTCTTCTATATATATATATATATATATATATATATATATATATATATATATATATATATATATATATATATATATATATATATATATATATATATATATATATATATATATATATATATATATATATACATGTATCTATATATATATATATATGTATCTATATATATATATATATATATATATATATATATATATATATATATATATATATATATATATATATATATATATATATATATATATATATATATATACGAGTCTTACTCGTCAATTTTCCAAATACATTGAAATATTTACAAGAGTAATGTACAAAAGAACTTTGTTTCTGAATCTCCTCTTTCTTGAAACTGATCTTCAATCTTCCAATCATTTTTCCACTTCTGGATTTTATGTAATCACTAATTGTTGATTGTTCTGCTCCAACATATATTTCAGATGATGTTTTCATGGAGCAACCACAAGGATTCAGAGATAAAAGGTATCTATATCATGTATGTAAGCTCAAGAGAGCTTTGTATGGTTTTAAGCAAGCCCCAAGGGCATGGAATTATAGACTTGTGAAGTTCTTGAAGGAACTTCGTTTCCAAGTATCTAAACCAGATAGTAGCTTGCTTATTAAAGCAAGTAATGATGGGTTCATTTACATGTGCATATATGTTGATGATATAATCCTTACAGGTACAGTTGAGAAGGGCATACAAAGCCTAAAGAAGCAAATGGAGAAAGAGTTCAAAATTAGTGACTTGGGAGACTTGTCATATTTATTGGGCATGGAGATTTCATACACCCAACATGGAGTGTATGTAACTCAAGAGAGGTATTTGAAGAACTTGTTGATCAAGTTTAAAATGGATGATTGTAGGGTAGCACCTACTCCAATGGAGGTGAATCAGAAATTGAGCAAATATGGAGGAGAAGATTTCAAGGACATGAAGCTATATCAAAGTTTGGTTGGTAGTCTAATCTATGCAACTCTAACTAGACCTGACTTGTCATATGCAGTTGGAGTGTTGTCTCAATTCATGCATTGTCCTAGGAAAGAACAATGAGTTGTAGGACAAAGGGTGTTGAGGTACATTAAGGGTACACTCAAAGAAGGGTTGTATTATGGTTTTACATCAGATACAAACATCAAGATATATAGTGATACAGATTGGGCAGGTAATCCTGATGATAGGAGATCAACATATGGATACTTGTGTTATGTGGGAGATAAGCTAATCTCTTGGTGTTCTAAAAAGCAACATACAATTGCTTTATCATCTACAGAGGCAGAGTATAAAGCTATGGTTGAAGTTGCAAAGGAATTCATATGGCTAAAGACTCTTATGAAGAGTTTTGACATCATTCATAGTACACCCACTATTCATGGAGATAACATGAGTTCATTGTATTTAGCTGCTAACCCTGTTTTTCATGCCAGGACTAAACATATTGAGATTCAGTATCACTTTCTAAGAGAGAAGGTGATGGATAAGGAGATTGAAATCATACATACTTCAACAAAAGATCAAATAGCTTATATGCTAACCAAAAGCTTGGATGGACCAAAGCTACAGAGGTTCAAAGACATTGCAGGTATAAAGAAGATAGAGAAAACCTCAATTGATGATTGAGGGGATCTGTTGATGCGAGACAATCACCAATTGATGTTTTGGATAAAGAATTGAAGCCAAAGAGTGAAGAAAAGTTCAACAATTGAAGAGTGACGATAAAGCATGTTCAGGAGATAAAGACTTGTATACATATGTACATTAATTTAGAGTTAGCTCACTTATATCTTTGTATAGTCAAGATCTTGTACATATATGCCTATATATACACGTAAAATGTTGGGACAAAAAGAGAGAGAGCAAGAGATTAGAAGATTTAAAAGTTATTAGACACTTTAGAAGTGTAGGAGATCTCTCTCATCACTCAGATGTAAAACTTCTCAGAAATGAAGAAATATTGCACCCGATCTTTTGCTTACTACTCCTTCTATGTTTAATCTTTTGTGAAATGCTTTTGTACAAGTCTAAGTCTATAGTTGACTGACCTGGGAGAATTATGTTTAGGAACATTTGTATGTGAGAAGTGTTGAGTGTCTCCTGAAACAGGTGCAATCTCAATGGTCAAAGAATTGATCAGTTCTCAGTGCACAGTGTAACGTTTTGCACAAATGAGGAGTCAAAATTTAAGTTGGAAGGGAAGCTACCTATGGCTAAGAGCATTTGCTTCAATGGGTTCTTGTTTGGGAGAATCATGTGTTAAAAGTTATAGGTGCTAGAATCGATTATACTAGAGAATAGTTTCAGACATTCCCATACTCAAATCCTGGTGTATTTACAGTGGGAGCCTTGACACGTCAGAAGGTCTTGAACACCATCTGCATCATATCAAAAATCTTTGGAGTATTATTTGTGGGAGGTGAGAGATAGGGATAATTGATCCAATCTTTGCACTGATGATTATTCTGAACCTTAATAGCAAATGCCTTCAAAGTACGTCTGCACAAAATCGGTCCATAGCATGGGTTGTACTTCAAGTGTGTCGGTGCATGCATCCATGTGAGCATCGTTTTTGGATACTTTTGTAGTAAGTTTGCATGCCATGTGGGTTGATATATGTGGCCTTGCTCTGCTTCTGCTGGAACATCTTCGTGCTCAAATTGTGTGGCGTGCATGGGGTGCTTCTTACTGATGCTCTCAATTTGGAAATTATACTCTTCGATCAAAAGGAAATATGGTTTATATTGTAGTTTGCTTATCATGATGTGTTTGTGGGGGACGATGGCAGCAAAATAGGGTGACTTCAAAATAACCTCTTCAAGATTTGCCATAGCATGTAGTTGCGCATCCACTCATGTGGAGTGTGTCTTGCCCAGTTCTTCAACAATCTTTAACCAAGTGGGCGGAGGTAATTCGTAGGTGTCCTGCCCTTCTGGTGATGATCATCCGCCAACAACGGGTAAAGGTACATATTCCTCTTCAAAGGTTTCCTCAACTGGTATCATACCTGAGACTATAATTCTTGGACCTTCATACGTAGCGCATTCAATTCATCTAAGAGAGCTGGTGGAGTTACTTCCTGTATAATAGTAGGTCCTAAGGAGTCTTTGAGCAAAAAGTTCTTATTGGTCTCCTTAAGTGTGCAACATTCTTCTTGGAGGCGATCATAATCCTCGAGTACTCGTGCGTGGTCCTCTAGTAGAATCTCCATTGACTCAGGAGGAACAACATGAAAGCGAGACAAACTAAGGGGCATTTCTGGATTGTCCAAGGTGGCTTCAAAACTCTCGTGATTCTATTGTTGTAGACGTTGATTTTCCTCCTTTGCTAATTGAGATGCCATCAAAGAAGTGCCATACTACGTGACGGTTGCGTGTTGTGCATCAAGTAAACATCTAACTATGATTCGACTTCTTTGACGCATCCCTATACTTGAGCTTCAAAAGCTTGTCGCTACTTCTAATGTTCGGTTTCCAAGTTTTGATACTTCGCATTAAGGTCCTAGTTCTGTAAGGTGAGGTACATCTAAGCGTGTCTACAAATCCTGTGTGGTTCATTGAAGGGTAGAATGTTGTTGTCCGAGCGATGAATATTCTACATTAATCTACTAAAAACACTCTATCATTTGCTCGATAGCAGCATCAATAGTGGATGATGATGATGATGCAAGGGTGGGAAATGATACATGCAAGGTGGTTTGTAATGAAATGGGAGTGGGAGTAGGGGTAGGGGTAGGATGGTGGATGCCATGGTAAGTGACGGAAGGGATGTGCGAATAGGTGACGTGTGAAGTGTGCTACATGCTGTGGTGGAGGCGTGCAATTGTGCATCTGGTATGCAAATAGAATTCAAAAATATCATGAAGAAGGAAACTTGGTAGCTAGTGGAACAACCTCCAAAGTAGAAGTTCATCGACACCAAGTGGATCTAGAAGCTAAAATAAAAGGCTAATGGTACTTTGGAGAAGTACAAAGCTAGACTTGTTGCATAGGGCTATTCCCAAGTCGAACGCATTGACTCCTTCAATCATTTGCCCCAACAGCAAAGATCACTACTATTCGGCTAGTACTAGTTGTGGCTACACATAAATGATGGGTAATATACCACATGGATGTCAAATCAGTGTTCCTGAATGGAGACCTCAAGGAGGAGATATATGTGTCTCAGCCACCAAGGTGTGAGGCTTCCCATTCAGAGAACAAAGTATGTAAGCTGAAAAAGGCATTGTATGGGCTGAAACAAGCCACAAGAGCTTGGTATTAGTGGATAGATAGGTATCTTTTGGATATAGGATTCAAAAGATGTACTTCTAAAGCTAATTTGTATGTTCTAAAGATAGGGGGGAAGACAATTGTGCTTGTACTCTATGTAGACGACCTTGTAATCATCGAAAATAATGATGCACTTTTCAAACAAACAAAAGATTTCTTGAGTTCAGAATTTGTATTGAAGGATTTGAGATTAATGCATTGTTCCTTAGGTCTTGAAGTCTGGCACGATCCGGGAAGATCTTTATCTCACAACAAAAATATGTGAGGCAGGTGTTGAAGGCACTTGACATGGAGGATTGCAAAGAAATCTCTACTCCAATGGAAGTCAACACAAAACTATCTATTGAAGATACTACACCTCCGGTGGATATTGGAAGATATAGGAGATTAGTCGAAAGTCTCATTCACTTGTGCAATAGCAAACCAGATATCTCTCATGTTGTTGGCGTCATAAGTAAGTTCTCTAATAAGCCATGTCTAACTCATTGGAAGGCATGCATGTGGATACTCAAGTACGTCAAAGGAACCATTGAGTACGATATTCTTTATAGTGAAGGATCATCTCTGAGTGGATACTGTGACTCAGATTGGGTAGCAGATAATGATTCTCAAAAATCAATTTTCACATATTGCTTCTCTTTAGGTTTAGGGATTGTCTCTTGGATTAGTAAGAAGCAATCAACCATAGCACTATCTTCTATCGAAGTTGAGTACAAAGCGGCATTTTTTGTTGTTTGTGAAGCAATATGTTTCTATGGCATATAGGAATTCAAGGACAAGGGGCTACAAGGATGAGACGCGACAACCAAAGTTGCATAGCCATCGCCCATAATCCTATTTGTCATACACGTACTAAGCACATAGAAATCCAGTATCATTATGTGTGAGAGTTGATCGAGGATGGAATTGTGGAGCTTAGCTATTGTCGAACAGATGAAAATGGAGTAGACATTTTCATCAGCGCACTGACGAGAGAGCAACCGCATCAACATCTTCCAAACCTTAGCATTGGACTAACAAGGTAGTTCAGCATAGGTGGACATTGAGGGGGGTTGTTAGATATACTCAATACCCTTATGTGACTGCAAATGATCCATGATACTCTAAGTTGTACGGCCCCCATTATGAGGAGAAGCCATTACAAGAGACCGGACATTTCTGATGAGGTCTACATGAGACCAGCAAAAGTTCTAGATGATCTATGTGAGTCTAGCCAGAATGTTGGCCAGGGCATATACTTTAGTCACACCGGAATTCTAGAGGTATGACAATTCAGTAGTCAACCAATCCGGAATTACGATGATTTGTCTAGGATTCTGGAGGTATGATAGTTTGGTAGTCAACCAATCCGGAATCATGCTGATGTGTCTGGCATCCCAGAGGAAGTTTGGAGGTATAACAATTTAGTAGTCAACCTGTTCAGAACTACACTGACCAGTTCAACAAATAACCAGTCCGGAACTACAATGACCAGTCCAGCAAACAACCAGTTCAGAACTATGGTGACCAGTTTGGTAGTCTGGATTTGTTCGATGGTCTTAGTGGCCAGAACAATGGGTGTCCAGTCCAAACTTACAATGGTTTTCTAGAATTACGGAAGTCCAATCCGATAGGTGTTTGGCCCAGTGATTTACTCAATCCGATTATTACATAATTTGGGATGTTTCAAAATCATAGATGATCTCCATGGTTACACCTAAAACATAGCATCAAGTGGTCTTGGAGATCTTGTCTAAATCAAAGGATTAGGCAGGCCTAGTTACTAAGGTGAAATCACAGTCATGCAGACTATAAAGCCCTTCATCTAGAATCTGTCTATATTGCCATTGAAGCTCCATAGTGGGAGCGCACAGGTGGACAGTATCATCGTTGTTTATACATTGTTGTTCGCAATTAAAGAATTTGAGTTCTCTATCTTTCTATCTCTGTACATTTCTGTTAGCGCGTTTTGCCACTCATTACTCTACCTATCAATCTTATTCCATTGCATTATTCCTCTTGATCATCATTTTCTAATAGTCTCTAGTCTTTGTGATGAGAATGAGCATATTTCTTTTGATGAAGCACAGAATTCAAAGTTGCAAAAGGATTGGGGAATATTGTGAAAGGTGTGGAAAAATGACCTATTACACCTCCAAATGTAGTTTATGAAGGTGATGTAGATGGCATTGAAGATGTTGCCAATAGTTATGCTCAAGAAAGAGGCATTGATTTTGATGATACTTTTTCTCCCACATGCAAAATGACCACTGTTCATAGAATTTGTGCATTTGCAACTCATCATGGTTGAAATGTACATTAGCTAGATATTAAAATTGCAATTCTGAATGGTGACTTACATGAAGAAGTGTATGTATTTTAGCCTCCTGGTTTTATGCAAAAAGGGCATGAAAACAAAGTGTGCACATTGAAATGGACATTATATGGTTTGAAGCAAGACCATGTGCTTGGTATGAGAATATACATGCCTACTTATTAGCAACATGGTTTTGAAAACAGTCCAACTAACATCACCTTATATGTTAAGCATGTAGATCATGTACTCTGATAATTGTTGTATATGTTGATGATATCTTGATCATTGGACCTAATGAGAATCATGTTGCTGAATTTAATGCTTATTTGCATGCCTCTTTTGAGATGTCCGATTTGAGGAATTTGCATCATTATTTGGGCATTCATTTTATGCAAGTTGATGAGGAATATATTTGTGTCAAAAAAATATAATGACACATTATTGTAGATTTTTGGCCTTGAAGATTTCAAACCTATCACCAATCCCATGGAAAAAGGTTCACACTTGATTCTTCATGATGTTGGACATGCATTTGAGGTTGTCCTCTATCAACAAGTTGTTGGATGCTCGATTTACTTATGCATAGTTTTGTTTCATATTCAATTTGTTGTCTCTCAAATAAGCAAGTTTATGAATTGCCCAAGTGTCAATCATTGGCAAGAGGTTAAGCACATCTTTCACTTCTTGAGTGGTACCCAAATACTTGGATCGTTTTATCCCAAGAGGGAATCGTTGCCACTAGATTTACATGCTTTTTTTGACTGAGACTTGGCTAGTTTCTATGACACTCATGTGCATGTCAATGGTTTTTGCTTCATGCTTGGTAGATCATGCATATCTTGGTTGAGCAAGAACAAGCCTATTGTGCCCACTTCTAGTTGAGGTTACATGGCGAGATGTGTGGGTGTTTTGTTCCACCCCACCATGTAGCCTCAACTATCCTTCTTCTTCTCCATGCAACTTACCACATGTCAAGCATGTACCAATTTACACTAGAGGGCCAACATAAATTTATAGTGACATCTACACATAACAAGTTTATACAAAAGTGATCTCTGCACTTACAAAGCAACATATCATGCATATTCCTGACTTGAATCAAGTCTTTGCAAAATGCAAACAATATCATGTGCGTCTAAACCTAGAGAAATGTGTCTTCATAGTGAGTCAAGGTAAAATTTTGGGACACATTATTCCAAAAATGGAGCTTCCACAAATGAAGATAAATCAAAGACATTGTAGATCTACAAAGGCCTAGGAACATCAAAGAAGCTCAAGCTTTTATAGACCATCGTGCCTACTACTGAAGGTTGACTGATATGTATGCAGACATCACTGAACCTTTGTTTGGGTCATTGAATAAATTTGAATGTACTAGCGACTATGAAAAAGAATTCCATGGGTTAAAAATTTTCCCAATTCTGGCACCAATCCTAAAAGCTCTAGATTTTACTCTTCCATGTGCATGTAGATCCAACCAGCTATGTCACTAGCTCCATTCTTGCACAACAGATTGGTGAGGGAAGTATGGACTTTCCAATTGCTTATGCCAATAGGCAATTGAAGAGAACTAAAAAAAATTAAATGGCCATTGAGTGAGAAGTACTACGAATGTTATATGCAGTAAAGAAGTTTCAACATTATCTCGTGGCTCTCTACTGATCCCCAAGCCTCATTATATTTTATAAACAACCCTTGTGTTATAGGCAAACTGGTGTGACGTTTTCTATTACTCATGGAATCTGAGTTTGAGTTTGTGATAAAACAGGGAAAGAAATAACTATGAGCCAACCACTTGTCACAACTAATCACTAGAGAAGCACTTGCTGGAGTGCTTAATGATCTACATGAGTCATACTTGTTCATTCTAGAAGTAGTTCCAAAATGTGCACAACTGGTTCTTCCTACCCTTACACATGAAAAGCATCATATATATTTACCTAATAATCATAAATTCTTGCTTATAGAAGGTTCAATATCTTAGCAGGAAGCATGTACTATCAAGAACCCACTAGCATCTTGCTATGCTATGTAGATGATCACAATGGTGTTTTGGGATGATATTTTCCAAAAACCAAAACCTCACAAGGTCTACAAAGATCGATATCATATTATCCTAGTATGGGAAAGTATGTATGCACATGTCACAATGCTCTCAATGCCATATCTTGTCTCCAATAAAATACACTACATTGTACCAAGTTAGAGCATTTCCTACAGAGAGAAAGCATATAGTAGAGTATCTACATGGCCATAATTTCCTAGAAGGATCTTATGGAGTCAAAAGTTAGAGCCTAAAAGAAACTTGTTGAGATTACCATTTTCTCAGTAATCAATTGTACGGAAGAGGTCACAATAGTTTCTTAATACTATGCATATTCAAAGATTATTACTGACAGATTCTTGAGATAGCACACACAGGTACGCTTGGGGGGCACTTCTCCCTTGAGAGATGTGTAAAAATGATCCTTGTTGCAAGAATTTGATGGTCCACCTTGCATCAACTAACCAAAGAGTTTTTTCAAGCAATGTGACACTTGCCAAAGAGCAAAATATCTAATATAAGGTAACCAGATACCACTAATACCCATAATTAGCAGTAAAGCCTTTGCTAGGTGGGGAACAGACTACATTGTTCTAATTAGTCCATCAATCACATAGATCTCACACAGAATATATAATTATTTCTACCAATCATCTCACAAAAATGGGTCAAGGCCAAGGCAACTAACAAAAAAGATACGTAAAATACATCCAAGTTTTTGTTTTAAAAACGTTTTCACTAGATTTGTTCTACCAATAGAAATTGTTAGTAATCGTTGAACACATTTTATTAAGGAAATGATTGAGTGCTTGTTAGAAAAACTTTAAGCAGTTCATAAGAAGTCTATGCCATATCAACTCCATGTGAATGGACAAGCAAAGAGTTCCAATAAATTCTTATGCACAATGCTTACAAAGATAGTTAACAGTAGAAGGTATGATTGGGACAAGCAACTTCATTATTCTATTTGAGCATTCAAGAAAGCTATAGATGTCACAGCCTTCAACCTTATATACCGACAGCATTTACAATGCAAAGAAGCATAAAAAAACCTACTACAATGCATCCATTCGTGCTAAAGATCTACAAGAAGGATATTATTTCCTAGTGTACACACTTAAGCAGCATGCCAAAAAGTATCAAAAGAGAGGCTATGAACCATTCATATTCAACCATGTGTCTTCAAGTGGAGTAGTTAGTTTGGCCACGTTCCATAGTGGTTTCTTTCCAAATTACATTAGTTAATGCAAAGTGAAGCTCTATCAAGAGCCGCTTAAACTAGAGATGCTTGTTTGACTTCAAAAAGTGGAAAAACAAATAGGCAAGGCTAAATGGATTAGAGAAGAGGCACAGTGAGAGCCACCCAAACATATTACTAAGAAAAAAGCATGAATAAGATAAAAGGATGAACAACCAAGAACAAAAATGTTTGAGGAGGTCTATCTAGTTGCTATATACAATCAGTGTGGACTACATGTCTGTTCATGCCCATTCACAAGATTCCAAGTTGGCTTCAACACTAAGAGTGTGTTCGGATCATTCATCAATACAAAAGCCTCAAGTAATACCATTGGATAGTCACTAGTTGCCACTTGGATGTTCCCTATTCAAGAGATCCAAGCTTCACTAGTAGGTGTAGAAAGCATGCATATCCAATGTGTGGGAAAAATTGGTATTTGGACATTGATCAATAACCCATACATATTACATTCTTAGTTTGCCATCATCATGACTTATAGAAGATGTCCTCTTGGGGCATCAATGGTGGTTCAAGCACACAACCTCTTTGGGCATGGCTAAGCGCATGCCAACTATTCATGCAACCAACAAAATGATCATTTGATCCCTTAAATGTGTCAATGACTATGTCATGAATTCACATGTTGTGGTGAATGTTTCCCCTACTCTTGATTCCTCTTCAAGCTCACCACATCACACACAATCTGAAATGGAATCAACCTAAGGATATAAAAAAATGGACACTTATCTTTTTTAATATTTGTTTCTAGTTCAATTAATCGGCAATGATCTCTATTGTGATGTCAAAGATATGGGGCTCGATGTAGATTTTGATTATGTGGACCACAAATACCACCCAAAGTATGATTTTGATGATCCACTTATTAGTCACTTATGTGGTCACATTAAGGTGAATGCTTTCTTGAAAAGAATGTTTCCAATATGGACAAGGTCAAATAGGGGTGGTTTAATACTTGAACGCAAACCACAGCAAGAGAATTGATGAAGACCTACCACATCAAAGATCCAAGAGGACAGGTACATCTCCAAGAAAGCACAAGCATAGTCCATCACAAAGGCCACAACAATGAAGGAACCTCCCACATCCATCCATCAAACAAATATAGGTTCCAAAACTACTCAAAGTACAGAATGATCAAGCTCAAATTTGAGTTCCTAGGACCCGCATAGCTATATACCTTCACAAACATCACAACTCAATCAAATATACAAAATGAGCACAATGAAGAATGCCACATTACTAGAATCATTCAAAGTCATGATATCACTGAGTATGAAGGAAAGCACAAATGCAATGTGCAAAGAAGCCTAGGCACACAATGCGACTTTGGGTCCCAAGATCCTAGATATAATCATCAGATGTCATCAAATACATTTGGAGGCCCAAGAAGATTGCACCTCATATATGTCAAAAGAAAGCCTCCACAATCATGGCCAAGCATCACAAATCTTCAAAGCACATTAAGCAAATTTGGATTTGTAAACCCCAAATTTTATTCAAAGAGGAGACCACATATTGTAAAAAACCTAATTCATCTAGATCTGAGGCTTCCAAGACTTTGAAAGCTCAATCAAGGCACAAACCATACCTGTTGAAATGAAAAAACATTACTCCTACTCTACTAGCAACCACACAATAAACAAGCTATGGAGGAAGAAATGAAAGATATGAAAACATGATGAAATGAATTAAAATAGAAATGGAAATGACTTACATAAGATGCGTTATGAGCATGGAGACTCCATGAGGAGAGGAAGTACACTCTTGACAATGGGCTAGAGTGAATGAGCTTGTGGAAAGTGAAGTGAGGCACTCCTTATATGGAGTTGAGGGCAAATCTCCTTGCATGTGGGATAAATGAGATTGCATGAGAGTGAACCAAGACTTGGACAAAAGGGTGGAACATGGAACTCTCAATGCCCCTCCCACTCTCCATGTGATAACCCTTTTGTTTTTTAATGTGGGGAACTAGTGACATATGGGATCACTTAGTCCATTGGACTTTAGATCTAAGGACATATGGGATCCTTAGACATAACTTGGACATATCCAAGTTTGGGATATATGGCATCCCTTGGTTTTCATGGACATATGGCATCCATGTGGTATTGGTTTCCATGGACATATAGGATCCATGGTGGTGGGACATATGGCATCCCTAGGATCTTGGGACATATGGCATCCCTTAGATATTAGGACATATGGCATCCCTTGGATCTTGGGACATATGGGATCCCAAGACATATACTTGGAAATTTGGGATCCAAGTGGTTTTGTGGGGGTCTAGGGACATATGAGATTCCTAAGACATGTAAAGGGTTTACAACATGGGGTAGATAGTGCTTGAGATCCATTTGACCTTTGTGGATGATGCATTGTTGGGATTCTTCAAGCTTTAGTCCTTTGCTCCTCTTCATCTTTGTTTATTGAGGTAGAAGCCTTTTTCTTCTTCTTTGTTGCTTCTTCATGTGGATGCCTTGCTGCTCTTTGTAGCATGTCTTATGCAATGCCTTGGATGTATAGAGCTTGATCCACTTTGCCATATGCTTGAAAGACTATGTATGTGCAAGCCATAGGGAAGGTCTTACCACTTCTTTGTTGACAGTGTCTATTCCCTTTACAAGTGACCTTTGAAATTTATCATGGCATTGGGAAGGTCTTACCACATATATGTGGCAGTGTCTAATCATATTACAAGAAGCCATATGATAATACTTGTGGAATCATTGTACAAATACAACATTGAACCTCCTCCTTCGTCAGTTTGCACATTGATAGAGTCACTCTATGCTTCATTTCTACAATTTGCAGAGAAGAATTAAGTGTCGAGTGGCTGCCACACCAAGAAGAGGGAATCAAAAGTCGTTATCTGAAATTGTTTTCTCCAGAATCAAGCAAGATGGCAATAGTGGCAGTAGGCTCTAGCTTGAAGTAATGTTATTGCACTAGAGCTGTAAAGCACGTACTCGTGTTGCTCTCTGCACCTTATTATAGGGAAAAGGATCGCTTGTCTACTTCGAAACAGAGGTGAACAACAGCATAGTGTGAAGCGTGAATAAAAGATAGTCGCTACTACCGCATCCTCAAACAAAGAAATATAGAAGTGTGTATGCTCCAGGGCCTCCCGTTGGCTACCGAGATCGTGGAACTTGGAGTAGCGAGCATGGACATTCAACTGCGAGTCTTGGTAGTTGAGAGGGAAGCTTTGAGGGGAGTCATCTTGAGGCTGAAGCTCGTACCTTTCTTCTCTGTTTATGCTATTGAAGCAAACATTTTCTTCATCGACGTCTCTTAGAAGTTCTCAAATTTGCACATATGACCGCTTTAGATAGATGAAAAAAACTCTTTGTTTTGGTGAATGAAGAACAGATGCAAAGATTTGAAAGCAACTATAGAGACGATGCACTCAAAATATGGCTATACCTCTCAACAAGTTAATCATGCAACTTGAAACAAATGAAAATGTGAGAATGATAAAAAAAAGTGAAGAATGAATATAGTGCTTAAAAGCACTGTTATTAGAAAGGGAGGGGGGAAGGATTAAGAAAAAATTACATTAACGACGAAAAAAATTGAGAACATGAACTCAAGAAAATGAACCTATGCTCCGATACCATGTTGAAATGAAAAAACATTACTCCCTACTCTAGTAGCAACCACACAATAAACAAACTATGGAGGAAGAAATGAAAGATATGAAAACATGATGAAATGAATTAAAGTAGAAATGGAAATGACTTACTTCAAATGCTCTATGAGCATGTAAACTCCCAGAGGATAAGTACACTCTTGACGATGGGCTGGAGTGAATGACCTTGTAGGGAGTGAAGTGAGGCCCTCCTTATATAGAGTTGAGGGCGAATATCCTTGCATGTGAGATAAATAAGCTTGCATGAGAATGAACCAAGACTTGGACAAAAGGGTGGAGCATGAAACTCTCAACAATACCAACACAAGTTGGCTCCAAAGCAGAAGCAAACTTCGAGGTGGCAACAAAAGGCCAATCCACCCTTTGATCAATAATGCATTCAATCACACATTGTGACTTACAGGCAGGGGAGCCAAAGGCACCTTCATCCTCTCTAATGGTATCATCGATGCTCAACACTCCAAAACTTACACGAGAAAATCATTGTCTATCTTCTCTAGAGAAACTATAGTAGAGTAAGCCTAGCCTCTTCATGCAATATCCATGTGCTCATTGCACAACCTTCTCTCTTGGACACATTATAAGATCATTTGTATTTCAAGTATGCATTCACTTCACGGCCATGATATAGGGTCTTGTGAAAGATCCCAATTAGCTACCTGCCACTCTCCTCCCCTTAAATAGCCCTTGCCCTTGGCACCTCTAGAATCTTCTCTAAGGTCCAAACACTCCTCATATGGACACTCTGAGGAGATGGAATAACCTCAAAGATCCGTGCTAGAGCCTTGGATCCCCTGAGCTCTGGTCCCTGACCCAGCTAGGGTCCTCAAACAAATGCAGGTAGACCAATGGTAGACCATGGAGGTCTAAATAAATCTAACATTCTCTCCCCCTTCTAGAGATCAGTGTCCTCGGTGATCAAGGAAGGAAAGTGTTTGCGAATCAAAGCTATTGATTCCCAAGTAGCATCTATGAGTGGACGACTAGTCCATGCTACTAAATACTCTGGTATGGAGCGATTTCTTAACTTCCGCTCCCTCGTATCAAGAACCTAAAATGGAACATCTGGCTGAGATGCTCTATTTTCTAAAGCAATCAAACCATCTACACAATTCTCATCTCGAGAAATGTATGGTCTCAACTTGCTAACATGGAAAACTGGGTGAACTTTGCAATTATCTGGCAATTGCAATTTATATGTGACATCACTAATCTTCTTGATTACTGTCCAGGGTCCACAAAATCTAGGGAATAACTTGGGTCTCTTACCCGCTTTTAATGATGAACCAAGTGGAACCTGTAAAAACACATGATCGCCATCTTAAAATGTTCGTGGTGTTTGATGTCGATCTACAAATTGCTTTCATCCTTTCAACAGCTTGTTGGAGATTGAACTGAGCTATTTTTAAGTTAGCTTGCATATCTATCAAAAACTGTGAAGCACTCGAAGATTTCCTAGGTAACCCAATGGTAGTTGGACTATGTGGAATAAATCCATAAATCACCTCAAAAGGTGCCAGCCTAGTAGTCTTGTGCTTCCAACTATTATAAGCAAATTCAACTAATGGGAGAAAATTATCCCAATTTTTTTGCTTTTCTAAAACATATGCCCGTAGCATATCGTCCAGTATCTGATTAACTCTTTCGGTCTGACCGTCTGTCTGTGGATGCTCTCCACCAGTCATCTTGAGTTGAACTTGAAGCTTAATGAACACGTGTTTCCAAAAATTTCCTGTGAACCTTGGATTCTTGTTTGAAACTATTGCTTTTTGTAGACCATGCAATCTAAAAATATTCTGAATAAATAGTTCCGCGACTTGTGGAGCCTCCATTGATTCCTTTGTAGGGATAAAGTGTGCCATTTTACTCGAATGATCAACCACTATAAGAATAGCATTCTTTTGTCATGGTGTCCTAGGTAAACCCATTATGAAGTCCATGGAAATACTATCCCAACAATATTGTGGTATCTCCAATGGTTGTAGCAGACCAAGAGTACTAATCTCTTTACTTTATTCACCTGAAATTTAAAACACTAACGTACATAATTGTTTACATCTCTGACCATCTTAGGCCACCAAAAAGTACGCCTGATCAACTGCAAAGTTTTCTCAATACCAGGATGTCCTGCACAAGGTACATCGTGGTTCTCGAAAATAACCTCTTTTCTAAACTTCCCTTCTTGGGAATTAGGCACACAAATCTTTCCCTTTCTTTTGAGCAAACCTTGCTCCACTTGAAAATTTGAGAATGCTTGATCTTTATCATTTTGTGATAACTTTTTGATTATAGACTGACAATAATCATCTTCAATCTGTGAATCTTTGATCTCTTGGATCAAATCACTATCAAGAACTGTGAAGCTAATCTGATGCAAAATATGAGATAATGCATCTGCAATTGTATTCATTTTTCCTTTTCTATATAGAATTTCCATATGAAATTCTTGCATCAACTCAGCCCATCTAGCCTGTCTCCCCCAAAGATCAGGCTGGGAACAGAAATACTTTAATGTGTGATGATCTGTGTATACTTTAAAAGTTGCACCATATAGATGGTGTCTCCAAATCTTCAAAGCATGGACTATTGCATATAATTCTTCTTCATGGACAGGCAAGTTTCTCTGAGCTAGAGAAAGTTTCTTACTTTCAAAAGCTACTGATCAGCCATCTTGAATTGAAATTGCATCAACTGTGATGCCACTAGCACCGATTTCTATTTCAAAAGGTTTTTGGGGATCTACCACCAATAAAATTGGAGCACCTAAAACTGCTTGTTTCAATGTATCAAAAGCTTTCTGATGTGCACTAGTCCATACAAACTTTAGATTATTCTGTAACAAATACGTCAATGGTGCAGCTATGTGCAAATATCTGGCAATGAATTTCCTATAGAAGCCTAATAATCCTAAGAATGATCGCAACTGGTGCTCATTCTAAGGAATCGGCCAACCAAGGATCACAGAAACTTTCCATGGATCCATTCTAATTCCATCTGCAGAAATTATATGTTCTAAGTACTCAACCTCAGATAAACATAGTTGTGTCTTCTCTGGTTGACGTACAAAGTATTGTCATCCAATATTTGAAAAACTGTACACAAATGACATTCATGTTCTTCCAAACTTTTACTATAAACCAATAGATCATCTACAAAATCAACCACAAACTGACCAATAAAAGGACAAAAAATATATTCATGCGCATCATAAAAGTATCTGGAGCATTAGTTAAACCAAAAGGCATTACAAGATACTCATAATGACCAAATCTAGTACGAAAAGTTGTTTTATGTACATCATCATCCTTGACTCTTATTTGATGATAATCGCTTTTTAAGTCTATTTTACTATATACAATAGCACCTCCTAGTGCATCCAAAATATCATCAATGCGAGGCATCGGATATCTGTGTTTTATTGTAACTTTAAAAAATTCTCTAAAGTCTATACACAACCTAAAAGATCCATCCTTTTTGCGAACCAAAAGCACTAGTGCTGCAAAAGGTGAATAATTGGATCTGATGAGTCCTTTGTCAAGATACTCCTCGACAGTATGACGTACTTCTGCCTCCTCTTGCAGACTCATTCGATACGGTTGTCTGGCCAGTGAATGAGCTCTTGGTACTAGCTCAATCCTATGCTCCACTTTTCTGTGAGGCGGAAGACCTGAAGGTAACTCTAAAAGAAACAAGCGTTGGAATTCAGTTTTCATTCGAGAAGCTAGCTGAGCCTCCAGGCTAGTTTGAATCTGTAAACTTAACAACTCTTTATGCTCAAAATATAAGAAATATAAATACTTACACTTTGCTTTTACCATTGCAGAGGTAGATGCTCGTCTGTACACCTTGACGTCCGGCTCTCCACAGATGATAATGCGGCGACCATTATGATTGAATTGGTATATGTGAGTCTGAAAATCAATAGTTGGCTTCTTACTTGCATGCCACTGTTTATTGAGGACGAGATCAAATCCAGCCAACCTGGCGATCTCAAAATCTAGTTCATCTCTATAAGTCTGTATCTAGACCGGTAATCCGACAACTCGTCGATCCCAGGTCTCAGATCCCTTCCCATCTGCCAACTTTACTCTATAGGTGTATGCAGATGGAGTAGTCTTTAACTTTAGTTTATTGACTAAGGAAGAGTTAATAACGTTATGTGTGGATCCTGTATCAAATAGAACTTTAACAAGATGTCCATGAACTTACCTACTCATGACAACCAACTCGGTGTCTGCAAATTGATACCCTTTCTGAGCTACTGAGATAACACCACATCTAGAACATTCTTAACCTTCTTAGTGATTGTTAAATTTAAGATGGATTGTTTATCTTTAGATGGAGGATCCATCTCAGTGTCTGTAGCTAGAAGATCAAAATCCAAAGGAGATGATGGAGTGGATGGTGAGGACTGCTGCCTCTCCACCACCATCGCTGCAGATATCTTCTTTTTCTTCTTAGGACATATCTTGTAAGCATGCCGACCTAGGCATTCATAACAAACACCCTCACGGCGAGCCTTTTCTTTTTGTTGTTGTGTCAAACTGGATCTCTGAAAAGCCCTATCTACCATGGATGCACTTACTTTTCTCTTCCCACGGCTCAAAGTCAGAATGACATTCAGCTGTATGTTAGATGCTCGGACTGAAGCTAAAGGCTTCTTAAATCTTGTCCAAGTATTCTTTTGTCCAGAAGGTTGCAATCGAGAGTGTCACCCATCCTCCAACATCAAAGCAAGCTATACTGCCTCATTTAGGGTGTGGCAACGCTCCTTGCACACAAGTGGACGCAACGTCTCCCTAAGCCCAAGAACAAATTTATGCACCTGAAGAAAATGAGGCACCTGATATGGAATCTTCAATAAGATTTTCCTATATTTTTCTGCATATTCTTGCACTGAAAGCTTTCTCTGCTGTAGGAAAAACCATGCATCTAGAGACCTGGTACGCTCATCTAGATGAACAAAATTACTATAAAATATAACTTTAAATTCTGCCCAAGTGGTCGGTTCTATCTTATCTTGCTCTATTTTCCTCCACCATTGATGAGCAACATCCATCAAACTGAAGTGGCATGCTGTATTTTTTGTTTTTCATCCTCAATATGACAAAGCCGAAAACACTGTTCCCACTTACTTATCCATTGCTCCACCGCATCTGTCATCTTGGCACTAACTTGTCCATGGTACTTAGGTGGATTTAAATCTTTCACTTGCCATCTGACATCTCTACCAGAAGAAGCCATCACATCTGTCAATGGTATTTGTGAACTAGATGGTTCAGTAGATAGAACTTCCACCTGCATAGGTGTGTCGATGGGTGGCACCTCTGCTTTGCTAATTGCTTGGAGGATCTTCTAAAGGGTATCCTCCATGCCTCTAAATTTAGCATTGAGATTCGTAATTTCCGTAGTATAAGGTCGCTCAAGCTCGACCTCTTCCATGGGAGTTATAACCTCATCGGAATTCATTCTAAAAAGAAAAACATAGAACAACTAATAAGTCATGTGAATGCAAAAAGGTAATACCAAACTAATGATATTCCTAATCGATAGGTCACTCGTGTAAAACATGAATTACAAGATGTACTCTAGATCCTCTCTCAATCCCATACATTGATCACACAACAACATCCAAGTCCTATACAAGTCTATATGATGACAATACAAGCAATGACAAATTCCTAAAATACATCCGGCGATAAGCGCCAAGTATAACCTATACAAACTAATAAATTTCCAAAAATTCATGTTAAATTCAAGTGATTTTTCTTTAAAAGTTATAATTTAAAGTCTTTGATAACTTCCTCTAACTTCTTATGCCAAAAATTGCAGTACCTGCAAAAACATCAGAACATTAGAAATACTTAAATATATCCAAAAATGATGATTTTTAGTATACATATAGCCCTAGAAGTTGGCTTTCACCTGCAAGTGAAATGAAATTAATTGGATCTATGGTCATGAATTTATGACCACAACTCTGCAAATGTATACCTATGTACAGGAGGTCTTGGGAGTGAGACATAGCTCCCAAGATCCATTGAGTAGACCTATCAAATGAACTCCCACTTCCGTGAAATTTGGGTCATTGGAAAGCTTATCTAAGCAGCTATTTATATACCAAGTTTCACTTGAATAGCGCTCACCAACTGAGAGAAACAAATAAACTAGTGTCTGCAATACCTCCACATTTTCCACTACTCGAAAATTAGACCAGAGGAAAGATTATAATCATGGACTCCCCAAATGAATTCCAAATAACTTCCAATTTGGTGGGCACTAAGACAGCATAGCTGAAACACATGTCCAAAAGAGTTTACCCTAATTAGATATTCCATGAAAGAGAAATGGCATAATCACCAGACCTCTTTGCACTTCTCTAGCAAGTCCTCGCCAGAGGGACCAGAGGACTAAAATAGACTTTACACTCTTCAAAACTTATCCAAATCATGCGAAATTTATATATGTCTATTGCAACACCATGCTCCAGCATATTTCTCAATTTCATATCATTTGGATAAGTGGCGTGAGAGAACCACCTAAGTTTATGCACACCTTTAACAAATTGCCAAAGAGAATTCCCTGCACAATGACCAGAGACAATTTCATTTTTCTCTTAACTCATAACTCCAAATGTAATGAAATTTAGAGGACAAAAACTAAAATAGGTAAGCTTTAAAAACCAATACAAAAATCTCCAAATAAACATTTCCACAAAGAGATATGACTCTGACAAGACACCCCTATCAACATTTCAGAGGGTGTTCCAAGAAACAACAGCTCTGAAATATTGGAATCCTTTGACCTACTAAAATAACTCCAAAAAACATAAAACTTGGTGAGTAGGTTAACAACTACATCAGGTACCATCATACAAATTTCCATGGCAATTGGAGCTTCCTACATGACTTTATGATTAACACAACATGCAACAGTACCATTTCAAGTTGCACAAACAACAAATTAAAGATACTTTCATACTTTTTGCTATCAATTTGAGCTAACTCACCTATAATAAAAGCATATAATGAAGTGATATGCATAAATATGGTTTCATGAGTAATAAAAAGATTCATGTGCAAAAAATCATTCATCATGAATTTATTTATTTACAACAAGCAAATTATGCATTGGTTCTAGTTCTAACAAAACACATATAGAAAATTCTAAATGCTTAAATCAATAGAACTATATGTATATATATATATTTATATATATATATATATATATATTGATTATTAGGACAAATTATTTGGTGAGTGCATGCAAATTGATGTCCATAGATTACTCAAATCATATTTTCTTTGTTTCAATGCATACATCCACTCGTTCTCTTGTAAACAACTAGTTGTAATACTAATTGTATCTTCTAAATCATACAACTAAATTTCTATGAAAAGAAGAATAATAAATGCATTAATGAACTTCCATGTACAATTGAATATTCACTCTTTATTCAATCCATAAACTCATTCAACAAAATCAATCAATGAAATGTATCCTAATAGAGTAGCTATGAACAACAACCTCTTCCTTTCTTCTAGTTCATTTTCTATAAAAAAATTTAAGATTTGACATGCTTTTTATGATCCTAAATATCTCCTATGAAAAGAAACCATGTCCAAAAACATCTATGAAAGAAATAAGAATTCATCCATGCCTAAAGAGTCCCTCACGATACTATTCAGTCAACTTCCAAGCTTTGATACCAAATGAAAGATCCCAATTAGCTCCTCCGACTCCATGCGAGCTCCACGATTTCTCTTCCAAACTTTCTTGCCAAAAAACTCTCCAGAAGGTGATGAGATGGCTCTCTCTCAAGGAATTTCCCCCTCTCTCACTCTGGCTCTGATACCAAATGAAAAATCCCAATTAGCTACTTGCCACTCTGCTCCCAACCTTAAATAGCCCTTGCTTTTGGCACCTCTAGAATCTTCTCTAAGGTCCAAACACTCCTCATATAGCCACATTGAGGAGATGGAATAACCTCGAAGATCCGTGCTAGAGCCTTGGCTCCCACGAGCTAGGGTCCTCGACCCAGCTAGGGTCCTCGACCAAATGCATGTAGACCAATGGTAGACCATGGAGGTCTAAATAAATCTAACACCTTGCATCAAACATTCTTGTGCTATCCCATGCACGAAAGTGATACATTGTAAGGTGAGGTTAAATCACTTGTATAGCTCAACTTCTGTACTAATTATTTATTTGAGCTGATAGGTAATCTAGCATTCGAGTATCCAAACACAAGGTATTCACGAAGACATCTTGGATTAGCTACAATTAAGTGGA
>CM035417.1:118509120-118516620 GCA_020310875.1 Ceratopteris richardii | reverse complement strand
TAATAGAAATACACATCCTCGACAACAATGCCAAGGTGTTCGATGCAAATGTTCTCATGACACATGTAACAATTGGCATTAAGCAGTAGACCTTCACCCACAAAATGTCAAGGCAATTACATCTTGAGATAGACCATCTGTGTGAGCACACATGTCGTAACCACCATAACAAAAAATTCATATCTCCAAGTATTGCCTCCCTTGATAGCATTCCTCTTTGACCAAGAAGTCTTCGTGTAGCCCCCAAATACTTCCCATCAACCATCTAATCAACTCGTCAAGTACCCGAAATCAAACATCTTCTCCTGCCAAATAGCAACATATTAGTGCATAAAAACCGACCATTTCTTGGGCTAACATACTCCCCTCTTCCGCTCGCAAAGTCCTCCTCGAGGAGCCCTTCTTGCTACAATATAATCCAAATAGCCATGAACATGTCAGTTTACAACTTGTTTGCATACCTTTTCATCGAGCCATCTTTCCCATGGACCTGCACTTATTGAAGCTATTAGTGCTCAAAAAATCATTCATGAATACATACAAATCATTCATTTACAAAATGATCCACGGACACACACATATATGCAATTCCATTTCAATCATGCATCAAATTGCTCATGCATTCCACTATCAAAATAGTCTCAACCAAAGCAACACATTCATACCTTTCCATGTCTTACACGTAGTGCTAATCATTGCGAGAAAACAGAAAAGAAAGTACCGAAATAAACAAAGACAACTGAAATGAATCCAACAGGAGATGCAAAATACCCAAAATGCATACCCCCTTATTGCACCTACTATTCGCTATGTACAAATATTCCATGACTGGACACTTCCTCAGAATCCCCATCGTCTTCCTACAAAAGTCATCGAGATCCGAGTACAAGTCAAAACCTACATAAAACTCTGGAGTGTCCCACAAACTGGAAAACCTTTGGATAGAGCACACAAGTTATAAAGCAATACCATTGCATTACCTCGCTAAGGTCTCATCCATAAGTATATATACAGTATTCGTGCCTTTGAGAATGTTGATTCAGAGTGGACTGATCTGTCACAAGCCACCATATACCAATCACACAAGCAAATAATGTTCCCTTCCAGGCGATCATCGCCCTCTCCTCTCTCTCTCTCTCCCCCTCAGGAGTGGGGAATAATTTCATATGTAAATTTTATTTATATTCACACGTTGGCCTACGTTGACATTGGATGCAATTCGTGGCCCTGACCACCCGGCCAGGTTGATCCTACCCATCTACCAATGCAACGCAGCACACAACACACAACACATAACCACATAATGATAACAAATAACATAAAAGCTAGCCCATAACGAAGCTGGATGCAGCTCGTGGTATGATCGCCCGGCCACAATGGCTCCACCTACCTACCAACCCGTTATGGCGCGTAGCTAAGACACAAACATATACATCCCAAGCCTATGGCGAAACTAGCTGCGGCTCGTGGTCCTAACCACCCGGCTAAGATAAATCCACCTACCTACTAGCCCAACATAGCGCGTTCGTACAATCACAACAACACAATGTTTTTTTCTTTTCTTTTCTTTTCTTTTCTTCTTCCTTTTTTTTTTAAATTTTAATAGTTAATTAATCTATCCCAGTCCTGAGAATTAGGGAGAGGAAGAAAGGGTTGCTCCCCACTTTTCCCACACATGTATGCAAACATACATACTCTAGCCTTTGACAGATCAACCATCTCTTTACTCCACTCTCAATTACAGATACTACATATGCATCATAGATTTGACTTCCACTAAGTAAATACAACCGGCTATACCCTGGTCCCTTTTATACCTATCCTTGGATTATGTAGAATGTGGGTCTCCTGGATGTCTCATATAGCCTCACCTCATACTTGCATCCCAACGACTTCCCTAGGGCGAGTCAGGCTCAACTTCAAGAGCTCCATCATCGCTACCTATCGTTAAAATATCAGCCCAAGACCAATAGATATTATTTACCTCATTAGGCAATTCCATCGTGCTGTCATAGTAGAAGTACCGATCCTTGGCATATCCAGCCCAACTAAGTAGATACGCCTCGAATTGGGGAAATGGAAAGTCAATGTCCATACCTTGATTCCAAAAGCGTACAAGCCAGTGTGCCTCCTCCACGTCATAGTTTGTCCGCAAGATCTCAACCGATATCTCCATGCTTTCTAACGCTTGATCTGAAAAATATACGACAAGGTCGAACAGAGCGCTCTGGTATACTTGATCAGCCATTGGTCGCCTAGTCCTCAGTGATCCTGCATAGTAACACACTTGGTTTACCAGTTTTTGCAATTCCTGCAAACAGAAGGTAAATCGAATAAAAAAGCAGAGAAAGGCCTTCTCGCTTCGTTCTTGTATCCAACCACACATATCTCGTAAGAGCACCCAAATCATGCAAAAAAGTGTCATCATCCAATGACTCACTTGAAGTCCTCCCTGTGCATATTCACCTATCAATCCTTGTATGCGTTGCTCGCTATCTTGACATCTAATCCCATCAAACCTCCATCGGATAACTCTGGCATGCTCGGCATGAGCCAATCCTAACTCCTTTCGGCCGACACCTTTCCTACACATATTCTTTGCAAGAAGCACTTTACTCAATGTACTCTTTTTTGGCGCATTTCCTAATGCAGGTTCTCTCTCCAATCTTTCACGTATAAAAATCCTCTCTTCACCACCATCTTGATTCTCCCTATCTCTTTCTTTTAAGAGGTCCTCCTTTCGATCAACTAATTCCTTACTAGAACTGTCGTGATCCACACACCACTTTTCTCTCCCAGATCTACCTTTGCCCTCGTGCTCTCCTTTGCATGTACCCTTGCTCATGGCATCATGTACTCTCTTGGTTCCTTGTCAACTTTTGATGATATCCTCGATTACAAGTTCCAAAAGAGCATTTCCCATTCTTCAAAGAGTTTTCCCTCCTTCCATGAGGATCCACCACCTGGCTCATTTTCTTCTCTTTCTCCACCGGGTTGATATGCATTGTATAGCACTCAGCCTCGCCTATTCTTGCCAACCATCCTAGCAATTCTTGATCGGAATCATCTTTATAAAGCAATGGATTTTGATATTCTCCTATCTTCGTGTCTTGATTCCTGGAGAGCTGCAAGTTGAACCCGTCTTGAAGCAGATTCTTGTAGGTATCCGTATTCAAAGAGAACCTAACTCGTGCCATCTCTTGCCTTACTTTCTCCTTTTCTTTCTTTTCCATCTCATCGACTATTATTGTCTTCTTCTTGTCGATCGAGTTTGGAGATACTTGGATTTGAATCCGATCAAACTTTGGCCCTATTGAAATGAAACTTGTGCACCAGTCATGCACATAATTGGCTTGCATAAGCCATGGCTGTCCGAGTAAGATCGAGAAAGTGGCCTCTGAGGTCCTTGTTCTTACTATCAGATAATCAACTTTAAATTCTAGACCCCCCACAACTGTGTTTACATTCTTCAAAAGACCCGCAGGCTTGACTTGCGTTTGATCTGCCATCCTCAAGGACATTGGAGTTTCTTCCATATGGTTGAGGCCCAGAGCTTTCATCATGTATTCAGTCATTAGATTGACCGCGGCTCCACTATCTAACTAAGCACCTGGGACGGCATATCCTTTAATCTTGATTGTCACAGCTGGAGCATTCGAATCAATTTGCATCATAATACTTTGAATGATCCCTTGGACATCTTTATCTTGTCTCTTTTTATCTCGAGCTTTCCTCGGCTTCCTGGTATATTCGTTGTAGAATTGTTTCCTATATACAGGTGAACATTTCAACAATGTGCCAATGTCCAACATGACTTCCGTGTCAGCCAACAGTTTTACGATGTCAACTTCTTGCGAACTTTGTCTTTCCTTCTTACACTTTGGAACCCTTAATCTTTCAGGGAAGGGCGCTATGCCTGACACAAACTCCTCGGTCACTGGTGGAAGGATCTTGATTTCTTCCCCATCCTCAAACTCTTGCTGTTCAGCGAATCCTCCAACTTTGTTTTCTACCTCTCCATGTTCGGGTATCTTCTCCTGGCTAGCTTTTTCGCTTTCGCCTTCTGGATGTTTCTTCAAATACTCTGGAGTCCTTGTGACTACTGCCACAGTTGGCTCTTTATGTGGTTTCTTGGCTTGGTAAGCATCCACAAAGTGCATTGACGAGCTAGAGCCTTCTTGAGGGTTCGGTGTCCGATCGTAGGAACGTACTCTTGAGCTCTCGGTGTGGAATGCATCTGAGTCTCAACATAATGTGAGGACCCTACTGGCCCCTTGTCCTTGCCAGTGGAAGCTCTTTGTTTTGGACAGTCTTCATCAAAGTGGCTCTCTCCACTACAGTACTGACATAGCGGGGTATAATCAATTGGTTTCTTTTCGTTTGGACATCTAGATTGAGTATGGCCAAAGCCGTGGCATCTCCAAGACTGGATTGGACCATCTCTTCTTTGATCACGTGCGGCTCCTCTCAGATAGTCTCCTCCCTGACCCTGAGCATCATATCCATAAGTTTATCTGTTTTCCCAACGAGATGTAGGTGGGACACTTTGAGCAGGCAATCCCGTGTAGGACCTTTCTCTTGTATCTCCCGATTTCATGGTCCGCTCTTCATAGGCCCTCTTGTTGTAAGATCGGTCTTCCGTGTGATTGGTCCTTCCATAAAAAGTGCAACGCATTCTAGGTGGTGATCTATCTGTGAATACTCTCGAGACTGTAGGGCATTCTGAAGCCAGATGGCCGTAACCATGGCACTTTCCACACCACGTATTCGATCGAAACACTTGATTGGGGTTTGTAGTTACCTCTTGTTTCACTGTGTATGTTTCTTGGGTCATTGTGGCAGCTTTTATAGCTTGTGTGATCAACTCCAATATTCGTTCTTCAGTCAGCACAAGCTTCACCTCGCCTGGCGTGCTAGTGGCAGCTACAAAAGCTGGGGTCGTCAATGTGGGACTTACTTGGCCAGGATCTTTCATCGGTATGTTTCCTGGGCCTCCCATTGGCTCATATAAGAGCTCAATCTTCCTTTGTTGACATAATTGTACTTCCTCCCAAAGCCTTGCTTGTTCCTTAGCATCTATTAAAGTTGCAGGTCTTGTCAGGCTGATATGTTGGTGCGCCGTAGGATCTCTCAATCTGGCAATGAATCTTCTCTTCAATGTCTCATCGTTCGGGGCATTCACACCCATCTTTCTTACCAAGGTTTCCATTCTCTGAATTTATTTATCAATGCTCTCATTGACTCCCTGTCGCAAGTAATCCATCTGTTGGGCCAATCTATCTTGGAAGCCTTGTCGTCGAAACTTTGCCAAGAAGGCTTCCTTGAGCATCTGATAAGTTCCACGCTCTTGTGGTGTCAAATTCCCATACCAGTTGATTGCCTCATCATGTAGAGTAGCCGAAAAAATCTTGAATCTTTGACCCCCGTCAAATACCTCGTTGGCCTCGCAAGTAACCTCAAAGAGCTGGATAAAACTATTATGATACTCGTCCCAAGCACCTAAGAACTTGGTGAAGTCCCCCAAATGAACCGAAATCCGCTGAGCCATTTCAAACAGAGGTGTGATGTCAATATCACTTCGATCCCAAAAATTTAGTGCACGTGGCCTCAGGATCCCTCCTTCAAACTTTTGCACTTGATTCGTAACTCTCCTACAGGAGTACACGTTTTTGGCAGATTTCTTCGAGCTAGTCGAGGTCGACTCACCTTGCAACTCCCATCTCTTCCTTTCTCTTTCAAGGGCTCTTCTCTGAGCGCGCTCTTCTCTTTGCGTTTGCATTCCTCCTGAGGATGAGCTCCCCTCGCTCATGTACTAGATCCGGGGTCTGCAAGCTCGGCCAACATGTGGCGCTAGGCAAACCTATGGCACTCTCTTATAGAGATGTGCCAAGCTTTTCCCGACAAACGCACCAAAATGTTCCTTCCTAAGCCCACAGGAAAGAGTTGTCCATATATGTGTATGGTTTACCTAATCCGCTTGAAATCGGCCTATATAACCTCCTCTAAGTCCTCGACAAGGCTCAAACATAGGTGTAGAAAAGGAAAGGGTGAAGACCCGAATACACATACAAACCGATACCAAGCCAGGGTTGATCCTTGCAAGGACACTCTCTCCCCGCTCACACTTCCTATCAACTTAAGTCCCCTCTCCCTTCTCTCTCTTTTTCCTTTCTTTTCGGACTTCTGTCAGAGGGCTACTATATGCCTCTCTTGCCCAAGATCTCCCTTTAGCTCATTGTTTGCAAGTGTGAATATAGATAGAAAACATTGTTAGCAAGACGCCTTTCTTTCTAAATGGCCATGCCAATGGGACTATGTATTATGCATTGTGAACTTATCTGTCAAGTTGTTCCCATTTCCCAATTTTCATATGCATTAGTTCTCCTTACCATTGCGCAACAACAATCAAACCTTATGGTATAACCTCAAGTGAACACATTTACTTAGAAATCTGCAATCACAACTTCACTTAAGCATCATGCTAACGGAAGTCGCTTTTCAGAAGACAAACACAATAAGACTTTATGAGCATGAATCTAGAGTCAATCACGAGTAAACAAGTGACAATTACCTATTGTTTTGCAGTTGTTAGAACCTTATCGAGTAAGGTCACCTCATCCATTCGTTACTGAATTAATCACACAACAAAGTCTCACTTTATGAATTTGCATATGCAACTGGACATCTATGTGCGTTTGAACAAGACTTTTTGTCTTACGAGCCAAATAACAAATCTAATCCTCATACAATGTGAGCCCATTTTAATCTATTGCATCTTCTCAACTCGGACTTGGCCATGATTATATTTATTGATGTTAAATCCAAGCAGAGAAAGGGTTTTCCTCATGCTAAGAGCGGATGGATGATGTAAAGGGATCTAGAAGTAGATTGAAATGCCAATCAATTTAACAAAATGTCATCGGAATGCGTGTCAACATCTCCTACACACACACATACATATATATATATATATATATATATATATATATATATATATATATATATATATATATATATATATATATATATATATATATATATATATATATATATATATATATATATATATATATATATATATATATGCATATGTATTAACTTATGTGTTGTGTCTATCAATAACACGCGATAAGAACATGCCACCAGTCACATCAACAAAATGTATTACCAAAAACTTTTGTAGGCCAACCACCTGGATAAGTAATCACAGAATAGAAGAATAGGTGCGTACTCAAATTGAAGGCTTTCAGGAATGAAAACAAAATGCTGCAATATTTTCATATTACTGCCACGGCCCACAGGCAATCGTAAGAGCAACCTACAATTTGGGGTTTTCGTGCATGGCATCCAGATACCAATATTTAACAAATTCGGGTATCAACCAATGTACACAACTCATTCCTAGGTCCCATCCCTATCATCATCTATCCCTACAAATGTGCTTCTTGGTCAGCATTCCAAGACATAGCACAAGGATGTAAAATGCCACAATAGGAAGTT
>CM035417.1:118474120-118504120 GCA_020310875.1 Ceratopteris richardii | reverse complement strand
GAATCATCCTAAACTTGTTCTTCGCCAGAATAGGTCTCTTTTTTAAGTTGGACTTCAAAAGTTGCCTTGGTCCCGAACTCCTCCCTTTGATTATACATCCCAACACTCATCTTTTCCTCCTCCTTCCCACTTCGTTTGGTCAAGTCACCATTAGTCACCATCTCTATGAGTTCAAAAAGGACTTTAGTCTATGACTCATACTCGGTCTCATAAAGGAGGATCTCTCAACCCAATCAAAACTCCCATCAAGAGTTACCAGAGAAGAACTGTTCACTATACTCCACATCGGATACCTCCGAACCCCCTACCACTTCCTGGACCTTCATCCTAATCTTCTTCATCCTCTGAGGACATATTTAACCACGGTAATAACATAAAAAGGATGGTTGACAACAATAGAGGAATGGCAGAGGACTTAGCTACTCTTCTATCGCGAGTCAACATCAAATTTCCTACTTTCAAGGGAGCCTCACAAGAGGACCCAAATGATCATGTACGACAATTTTTAAAATTATGCAAGAGCAGAGGACTTCACAACCGACATGATTCCTTTCTAACTCTCTTCCCGGCTACCTTGGAAAGTATTGCTGATAGACGGTTCAGCCAATATGCCGAAGGACATTTTGCAACATGGGAGGCCTTAAGAAATGCATTCACAAACACCTTCAGACCACGTAACTCTACTGAGAGAGCTCTTGACCAGTTAGAAAATCTTAAACTTCAGCAAGGGGAATCGTTCCCTGAACTTATGACTAGAGTAAAATCACTGGTAGCTAAGTTACCTACTGTACCTGGGGACTTCTTAGTTAAGAAATGGGTAGAAAAGGTCCTCCCAAAGTCGTCTCAACAGAAATTGAGGGAACTCTTAAGGGCAAATGCAACACTTCAAGACTTCAAAGGTGCTGCAGCTAGGATCGAAGAAGCCCGTCAACATTTTGAAGGCAAGGAGGCACCTCAAGAAGAATCTCCATGGGATTCAATGGCAATCTTATGAAGGGAGTTAGAAGCTCTCAAACTCCAGAAGAGCCTCCAAGAAGAGAAGAACATGCGAGAGGATACTATTGCACAATTCCGATGAGAAATGGAGGGGCTCAAGGCTCAAAAGGAGGTAAAATCGTTTATTTGGTGTACATTGTGTAATAAACCATGTCATAGCAATCAGGAGTGTCCAAAAAAGATCATGTGTCAATTTTATGGAAAGAATGCTCATGAAGCCATAGAATGCTACTTCCTCAAGGGAATTCAAACCAACTGGATCCAGGTTCCTGGGACACAATTTAATCAAAATACCCAAGGGCATCCCCCAGAGGCAATGTACACAACTCCTCAATATAACAACAATAACTCTTAATTCAATAACAATAGGAAACCACTCAACAAGAAGAAGCCCATCATGTGCTACCGGTGCGGAGAGTACGGGCATTTTCAAAGTCGATGTCCTCTTCCCGAAGGCTCTCCTCCATGTAAACACTGTCTGGATGCCACTGACCACTACTCAAAGGATTGTCCAAAGTTAAGGCCAAGCACTAGTCAAGGGCGACTCTGTGGCCAACAACCAGGAAGTTCCTCCTCTTCCTACCAAGTGAATGTAATTTCTATAAAAAGCGAAGGCATCCCACAATGGGGGCACTTAATAGACACTCGAAATCCAGGTAATCTCAACAAGTTAGTTTATGAAAGACAAAGTCCAGAATTTGGAATTCTTACAGCTACACAAGTTTTAAATGAACCAACTAGAGCAGAAGAAGGACGAGTCCCAAAAATTAGGCCAATACCACAAAATGGACTAAGTCCAAGAATGTGGCCAGTACAGGAGCCCAACAACCTCTCTGATGAAAAGCTTTCTTGCATCACACAAATTTCAGAAATAGGACCAATTTTAGAAGAGAAACTAACTTCAGTTAAAGGGTATGTCCCACAAGGACCAATTCATGAAAATAGACCAAAGTTGACTCTTGCACAACAAACTACTCCAGAATCTCTTGCAGCAAATGTGGTCTCATTATAAGAAATCCACTCAACAGAGATTGATGCTGGAGTACTTACTCGTGCTCAGAGAAAGAAGCTAGAGCAAAATAGACAAAAGACCGATTGTGTTGAAGAAGCAGTGCATAACCTGAAGATGCCTTGCTACAATGAAAAAGGCAAGGAGGTGGACAAGGCTTACAAGGACACAATGAAGGAGCTACAAAGGTCATCAGAAGAACTTGATTCCGAGTGCGCCATCATGGAAACAGAGAACCTCCTCAAGAGCACATACAAACAGGTATCTCTGTATGATCTTCTGAGGATAGACAAAAGATTCATAAGTGATGTATTAGGGATAATAGAGACATTTTGTCCCCCTCCCCCTAAGATCACAATTAGTGGCGGGCATGTACAGACGAATGTGATCATGCCAGGTAAGACTCCTACCACTGACTCGAGAAGTCCAACAGTCACTTTGACCATTAGAGGCAAGATTTTTACTGGAGTAATCATTGACAGAGGATCGGGCATTAACTTGATGCCACACTATACCATGCTCTCATTGGGCTTAGAAATGACAAGGAGAGCTTCCTTCACAGTGACTCTTGCAGATCAAAGTAGAGTCCAGCCCCTGGGAATAGTGGAGGAGGTACCCATTCTCATTCAAAATAATGATTTTTTCCTAAGCTTCGTGGTGGTTGACGTCCCTCGAATAGATGGAGGTTATCCACTCCTTATCGGGAGACCTTGGCTACGACACCATCAAGCAGTCCATGATTGGAGTAACGACACCTTACTCATCACTACGGGGCAAGCTCGCCAGCACCTGCACCTTGATGGTCAAAGGCACGAGTAGCATAAAGGTGAAGGTGAAGGTAATGCTCATTCCTTTTCAATCCATAAAGACAAAGAATTCAATATGGAAGATGATGAGGACTTGATGCACTGGACAGACATAGTAGACTCATTCCCTTGTTATGGAGTAAATTTCACCACAAGTAAAGCTGAAATAGAAAGTATGGGATTAGAAGAGCCAATTCTCGATTATAGAAGAGGAAGAGATAAAATGTGCAGGTATAAGGAGGAATCTCTAGACCAAGAAGACTCATCTGGACCTGAGACACTGAAAATACAAAGCAAGGATGAACTCACACGGGAAGAGGAAAAGCAAGAATTAGCAAAAGGGTGGGTACAAGAAAAGAAATCCAATATCTTCTTGGACGAGTCTCCATGTTATCCTGGTGAGGTCTTCTCCTCATTCTCTAAAGAATTTAATTTAGCTCCCAGCCTAGTAAAGGAGGTGAACTTGGGAAATGAAGAAAAGTCACAACCAATTCTCCTAGCATCATGGCTATGGGAGTACCCTGCCTTACTCTCTCAGGTAATCTCCTTCATAAAATTATAAAGATGTTTTTGCATGGACTTACAAAGATCTAGAGGGAATAGCTCCACACTTGGGTTAACACACAATACCCTTGGCTGAGAACGCAAAACCTATCAGAGGGAGAATTTATCGGCTAAATCCAAAATATGCAGAGGTTGTGAAAAAGGAGATCGAGAAGATGGAAGAAGCAAAAATAATTATATAAGTAGAACACTCGGAGTGGCTGTCATCCATGGTCATAGCACCCAAAAAACAGTCCAACAAGATTCGAATTTGCATTGATTTCAGCGCTCTCAACAAGGTAACAATCCCAGATGGTTTCCCTACTCCTTTTTCAGAACAAGTGGTAGAAGATGTTGCTGGACACTCTCTTTACTCTTTTACGGACGGATTCAGTGGGTACAATCAAATACACATTCATCCTGCAGATCAATCAAAGATGGCCTTTGTCACTCCATGGGGTACATATGTGTATACTAAAATGGCTTTCGGATTAAGGAATGCCCTTGCATCCTTCAACAGGGTGGTCTACACTATTTTTTGACCATTACTCCTAAAATTCCTAAGAATTTTTATGGATGACTTTTCTACTTTTTTCGGTACAAGATGTTCCTCTTCTGTGGATAATTTTACAGAACACATTTCTCAGTTGAGGGAGGTCTTCGAACTATGCAGAGGTGCAAGGCTCAAGCTAAATCCAAACAAATGTCATTTTTTAGTCACTGAAGGAACACTTCTTGGACAAGCTAAATCCAAACAAATGTCGTTTTTTAGTCACTAAAGGAACACTTCTTGGACATGTAGTCTTCTCCAAAGGTATGGCACCTGATCCCGATAAAGTACTAGCCATCATCAGAATGCCCCCACCTATCAACTCGAAACAAGTGCAAAGTTTCTTAGGACACACTCGATATCATATGTTGAGCCTCTTAGTCCAAGGGAAAGTATCCTTACACATGCTTTGGGTTCACTCTTTTTCCTTGCACTATGCCGCTTTCTTTTCCTCTAAGTTATTTAATCATATTGAAATGTAGTCATGGGAAGAGAAGAAAATGGAAACTTGAATCTAGCCACAACCTAAAACCCCACCTCCAAGGACTACTTCTCGTGATGGCCCCCATTCTCACCCACACTTCCTTATTCCACTTACTCTATTCCTGTTCCTCTCTTTACTTCCCTCTTGCTTTTCCACTCACTTTTCCGTTACCTCGCTCTCCTCTTAGCACCCTTGTTCTCTCATACCTTCACACCTCCTTTCATTCTTTTCTCCCATTTTTCTTCACTCTCGTGCAATTTGCTCGTGCTCCCTCGCTTACACCCACTCTTTCTCATACATATTTTGGCACACACACATTCACATACATACACTCCTCCGCTTCCTCTCACTCACGAGTATATGCAACCCCCTTTCTTTCACTTTCTTTCACTTAAACTCAATATACATATGCACTTACGCACACCCCTATGCACACACCCACACCCTTGCATTTGTAGACCCAAACACACATTCACCTTCACTTTCCCTCACGTCTTGCACTCATAGCCTCTTACTTATCCCTTCGGCCTCATGAAACACACAATTACATCCATACATCATACACTCACTTCCCCTTTTTCACTTATAAGTACACACACAACTCCCCACTTACACACACACTTACTTTCACCCATGCTCCCTTCACATACTCCCTTCCTCTTACTTACTCAAATAATTACACGCGTAGATCTCATGCACCCATACAATATTGATCACTCTTGCTGATAAATAAACCCATTTGTTGTGTGTACCTGGAAAGATGAGTTAACTCATGCACCCCTATTCAAATATACACGTAAACACATGCGGGTCCATGCTCATGTACATATAGGCATGTGTTTGTCTCATTTAGCAACCTTCTATGATTCACAATCACTCGAAGATCTCGTCTTCATTGCTAAGTAATCTAAAATCAAAACTTGGGTTCTTTCCTGTAGAAAGGGGTGCATAATTCTCCTATTCAATCACTTACCAATTCATGTTCAATGGCATCCCCTTCCAGTCACTATGTTGACAGGTCCTACCACCATACTATCCTGACCCGCTCATGGACAAGTCTGCGACAACACATACCTGCCTCCTCATGTTACAATAGTTGTGTGCAACGAGGCTATACATATACAACAATGCCCATATTTAGGTATTCACGCTAAATTTTTAGTACTTCATTTTCATCAGAAAATAAATCTGAGATAAACGGCTTAGCCACCCTCTATGGTACCTTATTCTCTACTCCTCGCATTCGTCAAGATCTTCCAATAGGCAGGGGGTGAGTGTCACAATATGTATACGATAGAAATAATAAACCTTAATGCCAAGTGGTTGTCTCGAACGTTCTCCCCAATGCCTTGCTACGATCAAGGCCCCATAAGCATAGCGTATCCTCGAGGGTGTGCACAATAGACAAGATCGAGAATCTGTGATAAGGCTATTTTGCATGGGAGTTCAACTTCTAATTCACTACTCTTTAAGCACTTTAATAGCTCTTGTAGAATGCAAAGAAGCCCAAGAAAACAGCTTGAAACGGTGATTAGCAACAGATGTGACCACTAAGTTATATGTGGAAAAAACTTATTACCCAGTGCGGATAGGTGAAAAGGTCATTGCTCAAGATGAAAATATTGCAGGTGCCTTTTCGATTCTAACTGTGGTTATGCGGTACGCAAACACAAGATTTACAAAAAATGGACAGAGTTCCAGTATGCATACTTATCGCACAGCAGACCATGAGTTCGTACTAACTAGAATTGATGTGCACATTCAGCCTTTGCCTTGGTCACCGTTGGATCCTTCATATTGGCAGCACGTCTCCTCTCTCTCTGTGCTCGAACGCCTTGAGCTCCGACAAGATCACATCTGACAGCATAGCTTTCCCCCCCAGTAGTATTTCTCCTTTCGTAGGACTTCAACTCCTCCCTTCTCTTCCCGTGCACCTTCGCTTTTGCATGATCCGAGCCCTTTCCATCCAGACAGATCTTCAGAAGCAGAACGCAGAAGGCTGCCTTCGATGCTCATAGCCTTTCCCAAATCATATGAAGCCCCCAAAAATCTTCTCCTGCCCAGAACAAAACAGACGCCTCCCTTCCCCCACTCAATCCTTTAGCTATTCTCTCAACATGCGGATCAGAAAAAACAGAGCGTGGCAAAAAAGAGACCGTTTCATGATGCCTTCCCCCTTTTTGTGGAACTCTCCCTCTCCCCCATTCCTCACGACCCCAAATGGTGGGGCTTCCTCCTAAAAATCGAGATGCTCCTGAATTCAATTTTCTTCTGCCATATCCTTCTTACGGATTTGCTCCAGTACTACCGACGTCCAACCCTTAAAAGCTTGCTTAAAGGAAAACTTAATCTCTCCACCCCTCGTTGTTAGGGCCACCAACTCCTCCTTTATGCCTTTTCAAAAGGGAGCCAAGGGAAATAGCAAGTCGGCAAAAAAAGGCCTCAGTGAGCAAATGTAACTTCCCGACAGACAATTACCAAAGCGAAGCTGAAGCAAATCTTAAGCTTAGTAGCCCCACCACAATCATTCCCTAACAATTTTTTTAGAAAAAAATTATACTCAATGTTGACAAAAATCCAAGCTAACATACTCCCCCCTTTTGCTTGTGAAGTCGTCCTCGACGAGCCAATGTGTGCCTACACTCAAGCCAAGGATTAGTTTTCTTCAAAAACATCTAACTGGCTTATCGTTAGTGACATGCTTTCTCATTCATATGCAGCTCACTTCCATCCTCCTATTCACTCACTCACCTCATCTACACTTTCCCACATCCAAGCACATAGCATGTGCACACACATATCCATATCATGAATTACACATTGTCACTCGTGCTCACTCATCTTTTCATGCATTCCAAGAACGACACATGCTAACCCCATTCGTTTCCATGTCCTCATGCAATCACCATTCACTTCTTCTCTATCTCACATTTTCTCTTCATCCTACCACATGCGAGTCTATGCGAACACACACATGAACCATGCCGCATACCATGTTCACACCCATATCCATATACTTACACTCCTTTCACCTACCCATTTCCAAACATAGAACCACAAGAGTCATGCTTACCTCCTTATCGCCATTTCGTTGACTCGATCACTTCATACCTTACCTACCGTTCATGGCACACCTGTGTTCCTACACCATCCATCAAAACAAAATCCAACCATCACAAAAAAGACTTACCATATATAAACATAGCAGATGGAATCCCTCTTTTCCATTGCACCTGTTACCTCACACATCTCAACAAAAATGTAAGTACCAAAAAGATGTATCAAAACCAAAATCATCATGTATAATCCGCATGCATATAGGCATCTTCCCTAACTAATCATACGCAAACGAGGCGAAGTCCGAAACAAAACCGAACTCGCGCAATCAGAAAGAGACTATCTCCAAAAATAGGACGTGACCCAAGTAAAAGAATCAGAGTGGTATACCTCATCGCCAACTTCAGAAAGGACCTGTTGACAAGAATAGAAAAGCCAAATACAGTGAGCAAGCAGCAAGCAAGTCAAATACACATGTGAATACCGGTCCTCGTTGGCGTCGACGTTAGGCAGATCGATCTATCAGCAATCACGAAAAGATCACAAAAACATATACCTGCATGGCACACCCATCCGGACGATCATTGTCCTCCTCCTTTCTATCTCTCCCCCTCAGGGACGGGAACACAAAATCTTTTCTTTTCTTTTTCTTATTTATATTTATTTACACACTAGTTGGCCTATGCGGCAACGGGATGCGACTCGTGGCCCTAACTGCCCGGCTAGGTTCGTTCCACCCATCTACCGGCGCAGCATAGCGCACAACGACATAGATACACGATGTATAAACACACACGAAAGGGCTTGCCCATAGCGAAACCGAGTGCGGCTTGTGGTCTCGTCCACCCGGCCGAGATGGCTCCACACACCTGTCGACCCACTATGGCGCGAAGCACCAAAGCACACACACATACTCCAACACCTATGGCGAAACTAGCATCGGTTCGCAGTCCTGACCGCCCGGCCAGGTGGACTCTGCTCGCCTACTAGCCCGACATAGCGTGTTGGCACACATATAGACACAATGTTTTTTCTTTTTCTTTTTGTTTTGTATTTTTCTCTTTTTTTTCTCTTTTTTTTTCTTTTCTTTTCTTTTCCTTTTTCTGTTCCCCTCGAAAGAACCTTGAGAGTTAAGGAGAGGCAAAAAGGAGCGCTCCCCCACCTATCCCACATGACAAGCATACAAAAACACAACCAAAACAGACTCCTGATAGATCGATCCTCCTGTTGTCTTCGCTTCCTCAGACACGACACTCAAATGGCATACCTAACTGCCTACAACCTAACTAACTGACACTTAGCTGTTCATCCCCTCGCGAGGCCTCTCTTCCAACGACTATGCTGTAAGACTGACTCGAGACTCTCTTACGTAGCCACGTCCATCTCCCGGAAATCAGTACTCTCTAAGAAGGCGAATCCGGCTCCGCCTCAGGAGCCTTGTCATCGCTGCCTATGACCAATTGGTCTGCCCAAGCCCAACATAAACCTTCTTCATCTACGATTCCTGTCCAATACATCAAATACTGTTCAAACTGCACAAATGGAGATTCAACACCCAAACCTTGATTGAGGAACTCGACCAACCAATGCGCTTCCCCGACGTCGTATTCCGTGAACAAGTTCTCTGCATATATCTCCATACTCGAAAAGGCCTGATCTGCAAAATAAAGTACTAGCTCGAACTGTGCTTGTTGTTGTGCCCGGTCAGCCATCGTGTGCTTATTTGCTACCTATCTGCAAAATGACACTCAATGTTAGCTCTTCGCAATCCTATTCTAGGTAGGTGCTCGACAAAAAGATCATATGTATATATAGACTCTTGCGCTCTCAGTTATCCGCTTGATCTTGTACAATGGTCTTTGTCAAGAAGGGACTCCGTATCCTCAACGTCCATTCCTATGTCCTGTTCTTGGAGCTCTTCAACCTAGCTAGCTTGCTTCTCTTTTGTTGACATCTCTTTTGAAGCAACCTCAAAACAAAAACCACCGTCTCTTGGGACCTTGTGCAATGTCTCACAGCGTCCTTGGTATGAGTTTCATCCTTCATCGTACTGTCACTAGTCCTAGCATGTCCTTTGTCTATTTGACTCCTCGAAGTTTTCTCTTCATGTATACTTTGAATGCTCTTGTCCGTTGCATCTTCGCCATCATGATCGCCTTGACCTCGCTCATGCTTGGCTCTTTCATTCGTACTACTCCTGCTTCTAGGCTCGTCCTTCCCTGACTCCTTGCATGGGCCTTTCTCATAGCTTTCTTCACCAACTCAAACTTGTGGTCCCCTTGCACCTACCGCTAGAGACTCATCACAACTCCTAACTAATTGTTCCTCTTCACACCACTTTTCTTCCTTTGCACCTAACAGAACCAGTTTCTCTTTTTCGAACTCCACTTTCTCATCATAGTCCATTGCCCCGGTCTTTTGGTCCATGCACTCGCTTTCCAATGTGCATACGTCCCGAACTAATAGTTCACTGACTTCCCTTCTGTCCAATCTTGCATTCTTTAATTTCATCTCCTCGACCACCTCTGACATGTACATCTCACTGCTTCTAACTTTCGTCGACTCTTGGCATTTCCTTGGAGCTTTAGTTCGAAGAGTAACCACCTCTGTTCCAAGTTTCTTCGCCTTTCGTTGCATGGCCGATTGACTCTTCACCTCTTCAGATGAGCCTTGTGCTCCTTTCGTCTTCTTTCCTTTCTAGTCCATGCTTGTCGTATAACACTCAAACTCATCGAATCCTCCCAAAAACCCCAATAGCTCCCTATCTGAGTCATCATTGTACAAGGTTGGAAGCACATGTTCACCCATCTTGGTTCGACCTTCCTCTGTTGCTTGTAAGTTAAATCCATCTTGCAAAAGGCTTTTATAATTTTCTACTTTCAGAGAGAACTTTTCACGTACTTTTTCACGCACATACTTTCCAACCATTTTCTTTTCTGGCTCTTTGATCGAGACCGTTTTCTTGGCATCTTCCCTAGGAGTCACTTGGATTTGTATTTGATCGGTCTTGGGCCCAATAGTGATCAACCCCGTTCTCCAGTCATGTACACAATCAACCTGCATCAGCCATGGTCGCCCCAATAATATAGCAAATGTACTTTTGGTGGATCTTGGTCTCACAACCAAGTAGTCAATGGAGAATTCGATCCCACCAACAATGGTTTGCACATTTCGTATTAGTCCTGCAGGCTTTACCTGCGTCTGGTCAGCCATTCGGAGAGACATTGGGGTATTTTCCAGTTGTGTCAGTCCCGACGCTTTCATCATGTATTATGTCATTAGGTTCATTGCGGCTCCGCTATCCAATTGCGCGCCTGGGACCGCATATTCATTGATCTCCACTGTGACTGCAGGGGCATTCGAGTCCACTTGAGTCGTAATACTTTGGATCGTCCCTAAGACCACCTCGTCCACTTTTTCCTTTCTTTTTGCTTTCCTTGGTTTCTTGATAAACTCCTGGTAGAATTGCTTTCTGCAGGTTGGCGAACACCTTAGTAATGTGGCCAAATCCAAGGTGACTTCGGTCTCGGCAAGCCTTTGTACAATGTCCATTCCTGCTTCTGCTTTCTTCTTTTTTGGCAACTTCTCTTGGACTTTTAGCCTTTCTGGAAATGGTGGGATATCTGGTACAAATTTTCGTGTGATTGGTGGAAGGACCTCCACCTCATCCTCTTCATCTAAATCCCTTTGCCTATGAGTCTCGTCCTCGTCATTCACTTGAACTTGGTTTCCTCGGGTATACTCTTGTGTGCGAGTGACCACAGCCACCATCGGTTCTTTACCTTTCCCTTTTCCTTGATTTGTCTCTACAAGGTGGGTAGAGGTGCTAGCTCTTAGATCCATTCCCTAATTACTACTCCAGTATTGGGCACTCTTCCTGGAGGTTGCATCGCTTGTTGTGGTTGCGGCTATGCGTAGTGGAAGTCTTAGCCCCTCTTTGTCCTTGGCCATAGTCGTTTCTTTGTTGTGGGCAATCAACATCATAATGGCCCTCCCTACTACAATATCAACACATAGGTATAAAGTCTTCTTGCTTCCTCGCATTTCGTTGTGGGCAATCAACATCATAATGGCCCTCCCTACTACAATATCAGCACATAGGTATAAAGTCTTCTTGCTTCCTCGCATTCGGGCAATGTGCTTGTATATGCCCAAGGCACCCACATCGCCAACACTCTGGCGGTCCCGTTCTCCTTTGATTTTGTGGTTCAGGCCTTTGATATCCGCCTACTTGGCCTTGGCCTCCATAAGCATACGTGGGTCTAGGCCCCCATCTAGGCACGGGAGGTTCACTCTGGCCCCCTCTCGTACCAATTGGAAGCCTCATCTCTATATATATATATATATATATATATATATATATATATATATATATATATATATATATATATATATATATATATATATATATATATATATATATATATATATATATATATATATATATATATATATATATATATATATATATATATATATATATATATATTGTCAGGGGAGCACTAGATTGTGCTCTCTGACTACAGTAGACAAGATTTCCGAAATACACTTATGATTACAAGAACACCCACGTAGGGAAAATGATACAAGAATATGTGACTGATATAAGATGTCCCACAACCCGGGACCAATAGGTATGGAAAACTGGACTAGAGATGATACAGGAGATCCCACAACCCGGGATCGTAAGTATGAGACAAGATATCTGGATTACAAGAACTCCGTTATGCGAGATGAACTAGATACACGAAAGAACTCGACAGGATCTCGTACTACAAGATTACAAGGGGACAAGATAGGATGTCCAAGAACTAGACTATAACAAGGAACAAGACAAGAACTAGAACTGGAACTTGAAGAGTACTTACTTGGCGGCCACGACTCCTTGAGCTCCCAAGACTGGTATTGGCAAGACTGATTATGAATGTGGCCAACCCCTCCTTTTATAGGTTTTCAAGGGCGGTTCATGAAAGGCGGTTACGACTTGATGATGTCATCGATGATGTCATCAATTCGAAACATGAGCTCTGGATATCAGAATCAGGCAAGTAGACAGTCGATCTTAGGGTTTTGGCACGCTCCGGGCGTAATGGAAGCATTGGTTTCTCCTAATTCTGAACCAATCATGAGATATAGAGCTCACATGGAATCTAAGGTCAGGGGTTTCCTTTGTCCATGACATCACCTCCCCCTCAAGTGACGAGTTCCACGAGGAGCGGTCATGTTGTTTGGTCTCGGCCTCGTTGGATTTCTCTGATGGAATTCTTAAACCTTGATTGGTGCTCTTTGAAGGTTTTCTACAGGTTCCCAAGTACGATCACTGGTGTCATATCCTTTCCAATGAATAAGGTATTCCAATCTTCCTCGGGATATTCTGGAATCTAGGACATGCTCGACTTCAAATTCTTCATGGTCATCAATCTCAATAGGTGGTGAAGGACTAGGTCTCTCCCCCCTCAATGGTGAAATCTGATATGGTTCCAACATGGATACATGGAAAACTGGATGTATTCTCATGGTACTTGGTAGCTGGAGCTTGAAGGTGACTAGGTTAATCTTGGCCAAGATGGTGAATGGACCAAATCTTTGATGATCTAACTTTGCACAAGGCCTTGAAGTTTGCAAATTGCTTCGGAGTAAACATACTTTATCTCCAATTTGATATGATGGATTCTGAACACGATGTTGATCTGCATAGTACTTATATTGTTCTTGAGCTTTACAGATCTCTTCCTTGAGTTCTTTGTGAATGTCCATCAGGTACTGGGCCTTGTCTCTGGCAGCTGGGTTCTTGACATGATTTGAGAGGTTTATATCCATCCTTGGATGTTGTCCATAGTTTGCAAAGAACGGAGTTTGCTTTGTAGATGCATGAACACTATTGTTATAAGCAAACTCTGCAAACGGTAAAAGCTCAAACCAATCATTTTGATGGTAGTTGTTGGTGCAACGAAGATATTGCTCCAAGACTTGATTCACCCGTTCTGTTTGTCCATCAGTCTGTGGATGATTTGCTGTGGATAGTTTAACTTGAACACCAAGGAGCTTGCAAAGACTGTTCCAGAAGCTCGATATGAACTGTGGACCTCGATCACTGACAATATCATCAAGCAATCCATGAAGCCTAAAGATGTATATGAGAAAGAGTCTAGCAATGGTTGCACCTGTGATTGCCTTTGTAGTTGGAATGAAGTGTGCCATCTTTGTGAATCTATCCACAATAACAAGAATGGCATCATACTTATCTAACTTTGGTAGATCTGTGATGAAATCCATAGATAATGAAGCCCATGGCCTTTTTGGAATAGGTAAAGGTTGCAAGAGGCCATGAGGCTTATGTCGTGGTACCTTAGATCTATTGCGAGTGTTACAGGTTTGGATATATTCTTTGACTTCCTTCCACATTTGAGGCCACCAAAAATCCCTGGATATGAGTTCTATTGTTTTATTTACTCCAAAATGTCCTACTGCAAGGTTGTCATGACGTTGTTGAAGCACTTGGATCCTGGGTTTTCCTGGAGGGACATACAATAGGTTTTTATAGAACAATAAGCCGTCCTTTTCCTCGAATTCATTTACTTCTTGGACTTTTCCTTCTTGAGTGTTTTGCATAACATTACAAAATAGTTCATCTTGTGGTAAATTCTCACGAATCAAATGATTCAAGGCTGAATCTTCAAGATAGGTTGAAGAGATAGCTGCTAACTGGAGATGCTCAGGCTTGAGTAATACACTCTCTTGTTGATCGAAGGCCTCTTCACCCTTCTTTGGTGCAAGGTAAGATCTTCTTGACAAGGCATCTGATTGACATTGTTGCCGTCCTGGACGATATGTGATGACAAAGTCGAATCTGGATAAAAAGTTACTCCATCGAGATTGCCTTCTGTTGAGGATGCGGGTGGTCATAAAATACTCTAGGTTCTTGTCATCTGTATACATGATAACTTTATGAGTTTCTCTTTCTAGATGATGACGGCAAGTATTAAATGCGTCCACTATGGCAAGAAGCTCTTTATCATGAATTTCATAATTAATTTCTGGAGGAGAAAATTTTCTGGAATTATATGCAACAAGATGTAGGTGTCCATCATCTCCATATTGTGAGAGAATGGCCCCTAGGGCAAAGTCTGATGCATCTGTCTCTAGGAAGAAGGGTTTAGTAGAATCAGGATGAACTAGAATTGGAGAAATAGTGAATGCTGATTTCAAGGTCTGAATTGCTTTTTCTGCTTCTTCGGTCCATGAGAATTTGGAGTTCCCTATAAGCTTGGTAAGAGGTGTCACTATCTTGGAGTAATCTTTGATGAATATCCTATAGAAGTTGGCAAACCCCAAAAAACATTGTACATCTCGAGCACATGAAGGTGGTTGCCAATCAAGGATTGTCTGAATCTTCTTAGGGTCCATAAAAATTCCTTTATCTGATACAATGTACCCTAAAAATTCCACTTCTGTCTTATGGAAAGAGCACTTCTCCAATTTTGCATATAATCCTTTCTCTTAGTTTCTCTAGGACTATCTTTACATGACTTTCATGATCCTCTAGATTTTTCGAGAATATCAAGATATCATCAAGGTATATTACAACAAAATCATCTAAATATTCTCGAAAGATATCATTCATCATATGTTGGAAGACAGCTGGAGCATTTGTAAGACCGAATGGCATAACTACATATTCAAAATGGCCATACCTTGTTCGAAATGTTGTCTTCCATTCGTCTCCTTCTCTGATCCTGACAAGGTTGTAAGCTCCTCGAAGATCAATCTTTGTGAAGAATTTTGCTTTTCCAAGGCGTTCCAAGACCTCTGATATAAGTGGTAGCGGGTATCTGTTCTTTATAGTGACTTTGTTCAATCCACGATAGTCTACACACATCCGGAGAGTCCCATCCTTCTTCTTTACAAAGAGAATAGAAGCTCCTGCTGGAGACTTCGAGTGTTTGATAAACCCCTTTGCTAGATTCTCATCAATGTTCTTGCGTAGTTCTGTAAGTTCTTCTGGGGATAGTCTGTAGATTGGTCCAAAGGGTGGTTGTGCTCCCTCTTGAAGATCTATGGGGCAATCATAAGGTCTATGCTCTGGGAGGATATCTCCATTCTTCTTTTCAAAAACATCTTCAAAGCCTTTGTACTGATTGGGTAGCTGTACTGGATCATCTTTCTTGGATTCTTGAGCTGGTATGGCATAGATCATATATGTAGGTTCCTTCCTTACTGCATGTATGAAGGCTTTGGCTCCGACATATGTTGGGTTCTTCTGGATATCTCGACGGGTGATTTTATTCTTTTCCCAATTAATGTCTGGACTATGCTTCTTTAACCAGGGCATTCCAATGATAACTAGATGTACTGGGCTCGATATTACTTTGAAACATATATGGGATTCATGGTCACCAAAGTGTACTCTTAATGGTGTGGTTTCCATGGTTATATTCCCAGATGCTAGAGGTCGTCCATCTACTACTTCAGCTACTACTGGTTTGTTCTTCCGAAGTACAGGAATTCCATGTTTCGTAACCAATCCTTCGTCGATGAAACATGAGGAGGCTCCTGAATCTACTAGGGCTGTAAGGGAAAGGGTCTTCTTGGGCATGATTAACTTGACAGGTGCAAGACATGTTTCTATGGGTGTAGCTGGAATTATGAGACCCTTTCTTATATCATGGTCCGGTTGTAGGGTCTCTTTTACAACTGGACTTCCTCGTTTCCCTGCTCTATAAGGGTGGCTGCGACTCTGGAGTTTGTTCTCTTGTTTGGACAATTAATTGCAATACATCCAGGGTTTCCACAGTAGAGACATAACTTATTAACTCTCCTTCTCTGTTTCTCTTCTAGTGTTAAAGGCTGGAACCTAGTTACATCTATTTGCATAGGTTCAGGCATGGACTCATCTTTAGTAGTCGGTTGGAAAGGTTTCCACTGGCGAGGTCTTCCTTCTACTTGTTTCTCTTGTTTCCTTTCAAAAAGTCGGTTATCACATTGAATAGCTTGCATGATATATTCATTCAATGTTTTAACCTCTGGCATCGTGAGCAACAGGTCCTTCACATCATCTCTTAAACCCCATCTGAATTGGCTTATGAAATAATCTTCATGCCAAGTGAGATCACATATCAACTGCCTAAATTCAGATGCATAGGTAGAGGCACGGCGGTTACCTTGACGTAGCTTCCGAAGTTTTGTTTCTGCTACTCGACTTGTATCTGCATCTCCAAATGTGGCAGAGAGTTCTCGAAAAAATCCCTCATAGTCCTGAAGTACTACCATGTTCTTCTCCAAGATTGGCGCAAACCATGATAATGCTTGGCCACAGAGCAAGGTTCCAATAAACCCGACCTTCGATGCCTCGTCAGGGTATCTATCAGGTTGCATACGGATGTACAATTTAACTTGCTGGAGAAATCCATGAAACTTTGTGCGATCCCCATCGAACTTTTCTGGCATGCAAATCTTGGGTTCTTTCATAAATGATGTACTAGGCCGTTGATTCACTTGAATACTCCCTTGATATGCTTGAAGACTCCCGATTCGTTGTTGTAATTCTTGGAGGAGTGCACCTACATGCACTGGATGTCCCATCTCGACTTGTGTTTGTCGATAACTTAGGTCTTCGACTTATTGTTGGAGACTCTGAAGTGATGCTACGATCTGTTCATGAGCGTTCTCCATGATGTCTGGTCTTGGATAGAAGAGGGTCTTGCCAAAATGTCAGGGGAGCACTAGATTGTGCTCTCTGACTACAGTAGACAAGATTTCCGAAATACACTTATGATTACAAGAACACCCACGTAGGGAAAATGATACAAAAATATGTGACTGATACAAGATGTCCCACAACCCGAGACCAATAGGTATGGAAAACAAGACTAGAGATGATACAGGAGATCCCACAGCCCGGGATCGTAAGTACGAGACAAGATATCTGGATTACAAGAACTCCCTTCTGCGAGATGAACTAGATACACGAAAGAACTCGACAGGATCTCGTACTACGAGATTACAAGGGGACAAGATAGGATGTCCAAGAACTAGACTAGAACAAGGAACAAGACAAGAACTAGAACTGGAACTTGAAGAGTACTTACTTGGCGGCCACGACTCCTTGAGCTCCCAAGACTGGTATTGGCAAGACTGATTATGAATGTGGCCAACCCCTCCTTTTATAGGTTTTCAAGGGCGGTTCATGAAAGGCGGTTACGAATTGATGATGTCATCAATTCGAAACATGAGCTCTGGATATCCGAATCAAGCAAGTAGACAGTCGATCTTAGGGTTTTGGCACGCTCTGGACGCAATGGAAGCATTGGTTTCTCCTAATTCTGAACCAATCATGAGATATAGAGTTCACATGGAATCTAAGGTCAAGGGTTTCCTTTGTCCATGACACACACACACACACACACACACACACACACACACACATATATATATATATATATATATATATATATATATATATATATATATATATATATATATATATATATATATATATATATATATATATATATATATATATATATATATATATATGCAACGAATGTTAATGTGTCCTCATCAAGTATAACATCTATGTCAAGTCTCAATCTAGTTTTGCATGGATTCCATGAAAAATATGGAACATAACTCTTATTCTTAAATACCCTCCTATTTCTTAGCATCCAAATGTTGGAAAGTATTACGAAAACATCTCATTCTCACCCAATCCAAGACTTCATCACTTGAAGTGAAGAACAAAAGGTATAGTTGAACTTGGTGGGCCTTGTACCCCAAATAGGAAATAGAAAAAGTTTATTCTACCATCTTTGGATGTGTGAGCATGTCCAAAAGGCATGACACATATTCTTAGAGCATAAGAAGTGCAATGCAAGCATTGAATGCCTTGCAGCCCATGTTTGTAGAGGAAAGCCAGTGGATTGACCCACAAAAATTATCGACATGAAAATCTTCATCCCAAAGGTGTAGCATGAATCCCGAATAGTAAAAAATATGGTATGCCACCAAGATGGAGGTTTTTGAGCTTCCATCTCAAATTACATTGAAAAGCAATATCATTGGAAGTGATACATGAGTAGTAATTAGAATTGGTTTTACCAATCCACCATTTAATGTGCTTTGCAAGGAGTCAATATTCCCAAGGATTAGATGCATCAATGGAAATGGGAACTTGATATTGCTATAAAAAGAGAACTATTTGAATCCATTCGGACTGATACGGAGGTCCCATTGTATAATTTCTTCGAATGGCTGAAAAAGGTAGAAGTTCCCATTTGGAGTCAGCATTTCGCAATGGAATCAATCCCCATTTTATTAAAATATCTTGCTACTACACCTAAAGAATAGGCAAGGGATGGATTTGTTAAGGACCAGTATGGAGACAACAATGCAAAAGAGTTTCTTACATAACATTATCTTCCATTCCATTTCAATCGAGATGCAACATGTTTGAAGCTTCGAAGCAAAACATTCAACGAAACCGAAGGAGTTTGCAATGGAGCATGAGAGAAAAACTTGTTCCAAGCATCCAATTTCCAACTTCCCTTATAATGCACCACAACATTTTCCATAAACCTCCAAAAAAATAGCAATCCAAAGGAGTCTATGAGACTAAGTAATATGTATGATAAAAGCTGCTCTCCTTCCATTATATGAGAATGTAGATGCAAGATTCCAAGGCCACCTCTGAGCTTGCGCTGGCACACGTAATCCCATGCTAAAATCATCAATGTAAGGTTGTGCTCTTTTATTCCATAAGAATTTCTTTATCAAGTGATCTAAGATATGAGGATGATACTTGTTCCAATCCAATTGTAATAAATAATACATAACGTAAGGCTGCAAAAAAGCTTGCACTATCCTTACCCTGACATGCAATGACCACTGTGAAGCATGCCACAAATCCATTTTACATTTGACTTATGTAATACCCAATCAATCTTATCCTTGATGGAAACATTTACACCCAGAGGATATCCAAAATGTCGAAAGACAATTCCTTTGTCAGTTTTAGTTCCTTGCCAAGAAAGAGATACGAAATGTCGTGTAGAAATACTTAGAGACGAAATTCTTGATCTGCTATGCTCGAGGTGGGTTCTTTTTCTGAGTGCAGTACGCACTATGTGTTGCTTTGCACACTCAGTAGTCCGATAGAAGATAAATTAGACATATCAATAGTTCACAACGTAAATAAGTCACATAAGTAGCGACAAAAATAGTCTATAAGCTCACAAAAGTATCTCTCCATTAATGGCAGCATGGAAGTGTACAAAAAGACGATTTAAGTGGACAAATAATCACTTCACTCACTTTTCTGTGACTAACTCTCAGCTACAACAAATTGGCTCTCAAATGCTAACGCTTCTCAGATTACTGGAAGTATACTAGCCTCTTCGAGCACTCAATCTAGTGACTTACTCTACTGATCCTCGACGACAAGACCAGAGCCTCTTGTCCTCTTGTCCACTGAGCTACTCCACAAAGGTTAGATGCCCTTTAACAGTACCTTCACTTGTCTATGTCTTCTATCTCTCCTATATCGTATATCCTCCTCCGTGTATAGCCTCTCATGTCCCTTCAATGTATCCGAAAGGGTTCTTTATATAGGCTGCTATCACAAGCGGTTAATCCACCACTCCTTTACTCCTCCACTTCTTCCACTTTTCTGGTACTCTGGCAAGTCAAGCTCTCTGTAACCTTCCAAGTCCAATACTCTGTCACTTGCCAAGTTCGGTACTCTGCCAAGCCGCTCACTCTAATTCTTTGCTTTCCGCTTCATTCTCTGGTAAGATCCAAAGGACGAACTGAGAGATAGGTCCCACCAGCAGTAAAAAGACCAATTTCCCAATTCATCTTCCAAGCTGAGTTTTTAAAAACGACCAGTCCAGTTTGTAAGTGGATGAATTCTAAAAAGACAAATTTTGTAAAAAGACCAAAACCAGTTTGTAAGTGAACGAAGACCAATTTTGTAAAAAGACGAATGGCTGAAATGACTTCTTCTTTATACTACATGCTGGTTCCAAGACTAGTCTCCTTCATTTTCAGCTATACAATACTGACAAGTGTTGATTTCCCTCTATTAATATGAAGAGCAAAAGCCCAAAAAAAGATTCAAAGAATCAACAATGGTTTAAACATTTTCTTCATTCTTCTTTGAAAAAATGAAATTTTAATCTACGAATCCAACTGCCATTTGTTGAGTCCCATATAGTGAAATGCCATGAATATAATTCAAGTTCATTGTAACCTCCAACAGATAAAACATTGATGTGGAGGCTAATGCATAAAAGAGAGAACTCAATGGACATCCTTGCTGCATAGAACGTTCAATGAAAAAGGATATAGAAAGCCTTCCATTGATCTTCACATGAGAAGCACTATCTTGGGTTAAGATATAAATCAAGTGACAAAATTTACCCACAAATCCAAGTTTCTTGAGAACTACCACAATGAAATCCCATAGTATGCAATCAAAAGCCTTCTCAAAATCAATTTGCATACCCATCACTTCTTCATTGGGAACATTTAGATGGAGATCGTTCACTTTTGTACATCTAGCTTCAATTTTGGAAGACTTTAATGCACCCGCACACGCACGTGTGCGCATACAAGTAGATGAAGATGCATTGAGAATGCACACTCTATTGGATGGGTCTTTATAATCTCTCATGAGTAGATCAGAGACTTCGTACCGCACATAACTAGGAATGACGGTCTGTCCCATGGATTCCTATCCACCTTACATGTTTATCATCATGATGCACTATGGGTGAATGAATTTGTTCTCCACAGAGTTGGTCCTCTTACTCTTGAATATAAACATGAGTATGATTTGCCAAATTTGGCTACACTTAAAGAAAATACTGAACATGCTTCGCTTTGATTTTCATAAACAAAAGAGAATTTGGTGCCAAGCTTTTGCCCATATTTGCTCACACAAGATCAGTAGATGGCCTCCCTTTTTTTTTTTCTAGATCATATGCAATTGTTCATAGATCGATCTAGTTTTATCCAATATTCTGCAAACATTTGTTATATGAAAAGTCTTCGGTGGTCCCATCCTTTCGACATAAGATAAAACAGCGACTTTCAGGATACTTCACATTATGACCAATCTGTAAAAAATGCACAAAAATACAAGTGAGAAACTAGAGTGAACATAATGCATAAATCACCTGTCTGTGGAGGTGAGTGCAACATGAACACAAAGTTCTCATGCTTCAACGCTTTAACCAATACATATCCCCTCCAGTGCTTGATTAGCATAGATATTTTCTAAGCTTTAGATTTCTTCAGATACTAGAACCAAATTATATCAAAGGAAAATGGATATGATTGCTTCCAAAACAATTTGGATCTGTAATTTCCTTGGAGAATCTGTAGCAGTTTATTTAAGGAAGAAAATAAAGAAAGCTGCAGCCAATGTTCAAACAAGGATTTGGAACGTTTGTAACGGAAGAAGTGACTGTGTATTTGAACACATGTAGGCCTCAAAGTTCATAATTTTCATGCAGAATCTAATTCTGCATATCAATATAGCGTTATATAATTTCGAGGTGTTTTTCCTGAGTTTTTTATTCAATAACGAGTCTGAGAGTAATCGGACTAGGATTACGGAGATCTGTATATTTGTGCCTGGAATATCGAATCATATGCATGCATTTAAGATGTATAGATTTTGCAAATAACAATGACTTGATCAGAAATGTATGGTCATTCGCTCCTAGATGCATGAAGGGAATTGGCATGAAGCTCTGCAAAGATGGATTTGTAAGGGTCCAGTGTGTCCACGTTGATATCAATCCCCTTACCTTTATTGCAGCTATGCCACAACCAATTTTCTCTTCCCTTTTTGGATGATAGATCAGAACATTTTCAATCAGAAAATGCATGTCCTCCTCTGAAAGTTTTTCACCATCCTTGTACCTGAATGTAGGTTTTTATTAGCTCAATCAATTTTGCAACATGATACAACCCTGTTTGGAAAAGGAATGCAAGATGTCTGTTGACAAAACAGAGAAATACCTGTGATGAAGAATCCTTCGTACAGTAAATGGAAGCTGAGAGTTCTTTACTGTATCATCTTTCTCATATGTTTTGGATCCGTCATACTCAAAGCCAGGTGGGCACTCTGAATATAACTTATCAAGTTCAACAGGAAAATGTTTATGAAGTATACCATCCATATCAAAGTTTTTCTGTGGAAGGTCCCCTTGCTGTGGGAGCTGCAAATTTGTGGGTGTTTCCTGGTAAGGAGCTACATTCATACTTGGTAGATGCTGATGGATCTCGGTTGGAAGATCAATAAAGCTCTTTCCTAGAGCGGTAGAAGACCACCCCTGTGTCAAAGATACCCGAGGATGTTGTTTTAAACAAATTATAAACAAGAACAGGATTCTTCGATATCAAGTTCAAGCTTTATAGTAGTCGTAAATGGACAATATTTGGAAAATTATTACGATTTACTTAAGACTACAGAATAATGGTGATCAGAACTCCATAAGAACCTTCGAGTTTTATAGTGCAACCAGGCTTTAAAGCAGGTGAACCAATATAATTTCAGATTATGTACAAGAAATGGATTGAATCAATTTAGAACAGAGAAGCAGCTATTTCAGGTCTTAAGCCTGCGCATGCACGCAAGCTATTACACATGATAAAGAAAAAGCGAGGCAAAGGAAAATCAGAACCAGTTTGCAACACAGTTTAGCATAAATTATAACTGACAGCAAGAAAAACCAGATTAGAGAGACAGGAGTTGGCAACTGTGTTTCTGCTCAACCTCCTTCCACCATGCCATTTTCTGTTGGCAGTCCTGTGGAGCCTCGTCAGTCTTGTCCATTATACCCTAAACATCCTCCGAAGGAGTTTCACAGCTGTCTGTTCTCTCATCAGAAACTTTTTCCAAGCTTGCCAACTCTGCTCACTATCCTGTGAGCTTTCTTTCTTGACCATGCTTCTTGGCAGCTTGACATTAGAGGTTTGTCCGAATTAGTCAGTGGCAGCACACTCTCGATTACTTTTGTTTAGCCGGGTTCTGTACTTGAGATCTTCCGGACCTAGTTTTCTGGCCTCTTTTCTTCAACGGTCAACCCCCTCTTCTGTGGACAACTGACACAAACATAGAGCAGTCCCATCGTTGGGTACCCTCTGCATTACCTTCACTCACGCTGTCTACTCTCTCTGAATCTCTGGTTTATGTGAAAAGAATGAGGCTTTGTAACGAGATTCTTCACTTTCAGTTTGATTTAGTGGTCTTTAACATCAGGAGGGAGCAGGCAGTCAACTATAGGTGACATTCAAAACCACAAATGATCCAATACTGTCTGATCTGACTTGGAATATCAGGGATACAGTCAATGTGTCACCCACATGATTGAACGAAGCTTTCTCTTTAAACAATTTGCTCTCGCTTTTGTCATAGAACCGGTTTTTATATGGTAGTATGACAACATATTTTCATAATTTGAGGTATGGTTTACAGCCATTCAGAACATCGGGAACTGTTGCCGTTGTTTCAGTTACAACAATTAGTTGCAAAGATTATAGAGCTTACTCTCAATGATAGACAGAGTAACTGGTACATTTGTCAAAATGCCAAAGGGAATAGCTATGGAGGTAGGTAAAGCTCTCGGGCTACAATCCAGATTATAAAAGGCGATAAAAATGACCGTTCTTCCGAGGTCCTTTTCTCAACTAGCTTTAAAGAATGAGAATGGATGCAAGAATGCGTTGAGTATCATCGCCATCTTGGAGAATGTCATGAGAATGAGCCTGTGTTCTTTTGATAAAGCACAAAACTCAGAAAATTGGATGGCTGGTATGCAATCAGAATATGATGCTATAATGAAGAATGGTACCTGGTCTTTATGTGATTTGCGTCCAAGCAAAAAAGCCATTGACAATAAATGTGTATACAAGCTGAGGTGTAAGCTTGATGGAAGAGTTGACAAGTATAAGGCTAGGCTTGTTGCTCAGTCTTCTACCACCACCATGTTCACGGACAGTTAGAGCTCATTGGAAGTCACGAGGAACCTTATGTTCCATGCTCGCACAAAGCACATTGAGGTGCACTATCATTATGTCAAGGAGAGGTCCTCTGCTAGAGAGATCATTTGGGCATATGTGCCCACACAAGATAACGTTGCATACCTTTTCACTAAGGTTCTTTTTAGGGAGAAGTTTGAAGCTTTCTGCAAAGCTTTGGGCTTACTTCCTTTTGTGGATTGATCTCTTTCCACACAGCTTGGCAGTTCCTTATACATGAGTGCAATCTCCTTGTTCACCGCATCAATCCTAAGGTGGATTTGTTGATATATTTTGGTAGTGATGCGTGTGAACACACTTAGGAACACCGGGACACTTCTTTCCCTCTTTAGGAGGTTTTTTCCCAAGCTTGTATATATACCTATAACCCTAATGGGTTACTTACCTTTGTACATTCACTTGGTAATTCATTCAGTGTTGCATTGTGTTCCACGCTTCTTCTTCTTCCTTGTGCTATTGGTGTGCTTCCGCAGACCTCAAACTCCAATTAAACACGACTTGACAAATCTTCTAAACTTTCTAATTACAAAGTTTTTCTACTTCTAGTGTTTGATTGATTGTCTTTGATCATTTAATGTTGCATATTCACATGAATAGTTCAAAACTTTACACTAGGGCTCCTTGTGAGCAAGCCTTAAACCTTAGGAACACCTCCACATGTGAACCCGATGTGAAAACATCTAGGCCAATGTGTGTTAAGTTTCAATAGCTTCATAATTAAATGTGTTTTCCACAAATTTCATGAATGGATCAAAATTTGATTAAACATTGAGAAACATATTCACTACTGCTTGCTTAAAGATCACAGAAGCTTCTTTCAAAAATTCAAATGAACTTATGTCATCAAAATTTGACAAAATTCTTTAAATTTTAAGATGATTACTCCAATAATTCCAAACGGAAAATCCATTTTCCATAAAGTTTACAAAGAGAAAGGAAATATTTGCTCTGTTTCAAATCTGGCGTTGTGTCTTTGTTCTTCCCCATTTGCAGATAGAGCAAGCCGTATGAATTGTTAAGGCCCCAAGTTCTTTCTTGCAATAATTTTTGTTTCAAAAATACTTGAGAACAGAAAGCTACTCATAACCACATCTCTGTTGGTCCATTTTCATCCATTTTCTTCTCCTACCAAATTCCAACATCATCACTTCATGAGATTGATCTAGCCTTCCGCTCAAGCGACAACACTTGTGTCAGATGCTTCTATACAAAGTGTGTAGTCTTTGTTGATCCCCTTGTAGTTGAATAACCTGGCCAACCTCGAGATCCTCCACGACATTGCCGTTGCAACAAAGCTCCTTTTTCAGATCCTTGAAAATCTTGCCATAGCGAAAGCTCTCATTGAACCTGTGCACAATTGTCAAGCATTTGCTCCATTCCGCTGATGAACGCAGATGTGAACTGCGCCTCTTGTCTTGGTCACTGTTCTCATTGGATTTGAGCTTAAGGAGAAGGGTTGCAATATTGCATGTCACTCTAGTAAAAGGAATTGCCTGAGTCATCAGATTGCTGGGATAACGAACAGATGCATAGTGAAATTTCCAAGCTTGTGATTCCTCCCTCGTTTCCGTTTTATTCACTGCATTTTGATGTGGAATGTGCAGATCCCCGAACTATCAATCTTTCGATTAAATCAAAGGTGTTGTCTGCTCAAGATAGTTAAAAGCCTAAGACGATTCTTTGAGTTCATTGCCTTTTCTCATTCTTGGAAACATGCTAGTCATACCGATAGCAGCTTCAGAGGATGAGTTGAGATACTATCTGGGTCTTTCAAGCCTTACATCAGGGAAAGGAAAGGTTAGTCTGGAAGATTCAAACATTTGTCCGATTGAGGTTTACATGTGTTGTACTGTTAGTAAGGTGAGATATGGTGATGGCTTCAACTGGCTTTCTCAGTACATTAAGTAATACTGCCTTTAGTACATGGTTTGTAAAGATTCAGGGAAGTCACAGTATTTGTCTTTAAAATTTCTTTGGAGGGATGACAATGAGTAATTGGCTGTCCACATATGACATCTAGGTAATCCTCATGTGCATGTAGGGTGAAATTTCTAAGGAAGATTGAAAACCGCATATACATGCTTGTAATAAAGATAAAAAATGTTTTTCCATTCTTTTAGAGATCTAACCATTAATTAGGGTATTCTGTAAGTAACAGTAGGGAGAAGTCTACGCATAAAGGTTTGAATACCTTTGCTTGACACATGAAGTTTGGTGGGACATTGATGATTGCATATTCTGAATTATTTAAGTATACTTCAAATTCCTGAAACATGATGTTTCATGTTGCCAAAGCACTGATTGGAAAAGCTTTCCAGTAAATTGAAATTCTATACCTGATTTTCATTTGATTCTTCCGAAACTTATTCAGCCACCTTTTGAATGCATCTGAACTAAGCAAAGATTGAAGTGATGCCTCGCACTCGGGCATTAGCTCGAACGAGGAGTCATATGTATGCACTGCTTTAAGCCATCAGAGTGGCTGTAGCAGCCCGTTGTGAAGGAACAAGCAAAGCAGAAGAATGTAAGCTTGGAAATCTCACATGGTAAAAGCAAGGAGGAATCGATTTCGATGGTGCCAAACCTTCCATGATCAGTAGAGCAGCCATTTTAAGGAAGGATAACATTCTCCATTTTCTGCTCATAATTTTCCATAAGCAAATTTAAAAACGATACCATGCAACAGGTACAGGAATCACTGAATTGAATAATAAGAAAGCAAAAAAGAAAAGAGAGAGAAAGTGAGTACAGAGAAAGAAGAGTGAGAAGAGAGTAGTGAGCAAGAACAGAGAGAGAAGCGGGGGCGCGGGGGGGGGGGGGGGGGGAGGGGGGGGGGGGGGAGGGGGGGGGGGAGGGAGGGGGGGGGAGAGAGAGAGAGAGAGAGAGAGAGAGAGAGAGAGAGAGAGAGAGAGAGAGAGAGAGAGAGAGAGAGAGAGAGAGAGAGAGAGAGAGAGAGAGAGAGAGAGAGAGAGTGAGAGTGTAGAGAGAGAGAGAGAGAGAGAAATGAAATGATATAGAGAGAGAGAAGAGAGTAGAAAGAAGAGAGAGAAAAAGAAGAGATAGAGGGAAAGAAAGAGCTACAAGAGAGAGAACAGTGGAAAGAGGGAAAGAGAATGTAGAGAGAAAAAGAAGAGATAGAGAAAAGAAGAGAGAGAAGAGGGTAGAGAGAGAAAAAGAAAGGAGAGAAACGAGAAGAGTGTAGAGAGAGAAAAGAAGAGATAGAGAGAAAAGAAGAAAGAGAAAGAAGAGAGTAGAAAGAGAAAAGAAAAGAGAGTATAGAGAGAGAAAAATAACAGAAAAGAGTGTAGAGAGAAAAGAAGAAAGAGAAAGAAGAGAGTGTAAATTGATTGTCTAAATTGTCTCATGGGCCCATCTGGCCCCTCACAAATGTTAATACATTTCTTCTTTCCTCTTCTTCTTCTTCTTCTTCTTCTTCTTCTTCTCTTCTTCTTCTTCTTCTTCTTCTGTCACCGATTTCACCAGTTCATGCAGATTCATGCCCCATCTTATAATGTTGAGGAAAAGTTGTATGTTTGTAGTTAATAGTTATCCATCTTCCACACTGCATATATCATGTAAACTTATGTGCTGTACCCAAATAAGGGCATGTAGCATCTCTTTTTCGTTTGAATTCATTGTCCCAGTCACTTTTCCCATTGAGAAAGCCCAAGATGGAGATCTCATTGTAGTATATCCAATTGATGCAGGTAATGCTAAGGGCTGTAGATTTTGCAATATGTCAGCCACGATATGGTTGGGAGGCACCATTAACTCTAGCATTACTTGACGTCCAAAATGATGGGGATAACATTTGAACGTAATAGATGTGAGATCCCAAACAAGCAAAAGATAGTCGTCATTGAGCATCTTTATGGAGAGACTGCTTGGAGCTAATACGGCGCAAGGGTGACTCCTTGTGTAAAAGAAAGAAATATGACAGATGATTTCCCACGATCCTCCCCTCAAGCCCCAGATGGAGATCTCATAGTATGTTCAATTGATGTAGGTAATGCTAAGGGCTGCAGACTTTGCAATATGTCAGCCACCATATGGTTGGAAGGCACCATTAACTCTAACGTTACCTGACATGCAAAATGATGGGGGTAACATTTTAACGTAATAAATGTCAGATCCTGAACAAGCAAAAACTAGATCAGCCATAGAGCATCTATATGGAGACACTACTTGGAGTTGACAGGGTGCAAGGTTGACTGCCTGTGTAAAAGAAAGAAATATACCGGACGAATTCCCATGATCCTCCCCTAGACGAGGAGTGACCATTAACACGAACTGTTTTGGAGTTAGCATAGAAAATCGATTCTGTTTTTTTAGCTAAGGCTCCAATTTCAGAACGACTCATTCAGACCTTTGCATGGCAATACGTTCCACCACGTGACTTCTATCCTAAAATATGAGAGACAATGGTAAATCTATTGGATGGGTAAATGCATCTTCAATTGCCTAAGGAGTTGAATGTTATTTGAGATTACAACATAAATACTTTTATCCCTTTCTATTAAGCAACTCTTAGACCTTTAATTTGATTGATTATATTTTCTCAAATACTACGTGTTCAAATCCAAAGTTTTGGTTGAATTGCCTTGAATGCAGAAAAATTAGCTAGGAAGTACTCAAGTTATATTAGATTGCTTGGTTACAAGTCTGAGATTTTTAAAAACATATACTTTGATAAATGAACCTCTAGCGAAGCTTCCATATTTCACATCATGATGGCATAAGATCTGGGATCATTGGAAGAAGAAAACAGTATGTTGGAAGATAATAGTTCAGAGCCCTGTTGCAGAGAAAAATTCACTGACATGTAAAACTTAGGAGTTCAATCGGTTTTGACAAAGTACTTTTTATTCACCAAAGGCTAAAGTCACGGTGTCAGTGCCCTAGGTTGTGTGATGTTAATTAAAGCATCTTGAGACCAGACATCAAGACTTCCCTATGATTTCAGAGCACTAGCTTAACTCCATTTGAGGTTTTTATCCATGTTATGCTCTAATCTTTGTTCTACCCAATCCATGCCTGAAATTCGTATTCCTAGATTAACACTATTTCAGATTAAGAAAATGTCTACCATATCCATGTAAGGTGCATATGAAACCATGCAGCAGCATATGCACCTTTTTTCTGGGCATATACACTCACATGCATTTCAGTATCTCGTAAATGCTTTAAGAGCTTAGTGAAAAACAATGCAGCGCTAATCACTTGCTTTATTTTCTTACCCGTGTTCCGCTGGAACTCTAAATTTAAAAACTACATTCCTGCAGTATCAATGAGTCATGAAAATTGGTACGTGAAAATTTATTTCTTACCTGGGTATTTGGAGACCACAAGAGATCAAAAAAGCTGTTCTCAGCTAAAGAATCAGATTTCCCCCAGATAAGACATGATATGATGCTGGATAGCCTCTCTCTTTTTCCTTTTCTTGCAGCATCCAAAAATGTGCCTCTTGGATCCTAAAGTCAAGGGCATGACCTGAAAATGCTTATTTACA
>CM035417.1:118459120-118464120 GCA_020310875.1 Ceratopteris richardii | reverse complement strand
TTGGATTTGCAGATGATACCTTTATCTTTGCAAAGGCATGTGAGGATAATCTTCAAAATATTCTTGCTTCATTGAATCCTTTTTCGGAGGCATCTGCGTTAAACATTAACATGGGGAAGTCCACCCTCATTAATATCACTGCGCGGCACTTTCACTTTCCTTCCTGGCAGGGGAGTAAAATTGAGCGTGGTGTCATTTTCCGTCATCTGGAATATGCGCTGGGTATTAATGTCTCTACCAAGGAGCAAATACAATGGGTGATTTGTAGGATGAAAAGTAAGTTAAATGTGTGGCACGCAGCGCAATGGCCACTATACACCAGGTTAACGATTGTACAATCTTTTTTGCAACCCTACGTCATGTATTACTTATTGCTGTTGGATTGGAAGAAATGTCACTTGTATATCTTCGACTGTTTCATCAATAATTTCCTGTGGAATAAGGCACACAATCGCGCTCTAGTTGCCTCCTCATGGGACTTTATTTGTCAACCAAAGAGTAAGGGAGGTCTAGGTATTCTACATCTGCATTCTCATATGTTGGCTAGGCGGGAAGCCTTTATCATGCGTATTACTTCGATTCATAAACCCCTTTGGACAGATGTCTTCAGGAAGATCATGGAAAATTGAGTGTTTGGAATAAGTTTTTCTCCCATGCCCCGCTTCAATCTTCATCTACCGCACTATCCATGCTAGTCAGGAGTTTCAAACAAACGGCTTCTCGCCTGAAATGGAATGGGTGACAATGTTATTTAGGAAATTCTTTTGGCTCTATGTCCCCATATTGGTCTTTCTTATCCCACAAGTCTCTAGCTTATTCTCTAGGTGTGGAAGCGCGATATTTCAATAATAAAGGAATTGACAGTATTGCTAAGTGCTATGATTCCAAGTGGGAATTCCTGTCTTTCCCTCCCGTTCGGAGGATTTACGCAGTGGGGCGAGCCTATAGGTCTAAATGGGTGCAATTACTTCTCTTTTTGCAGAAATTCCGAATTCCGCTTTCGATTGATGCATCTCATCCCTGGCGTGACTGACTCTTCGCTAAACATACACGATGGTGAAATGGTGCAGCTAAAACATATTATCTTTCTTTGGTCGATCGTAGCGGCATTGATTCCCAGTGCAATCTTAGATGGAAAATGTGCAAAACGCCAACTTGGTGGCATGCAAGATTTTCAGCTATATGGGACTCATCCCTTGCTTACAAGATGAAAGTTTTCATGTGGAGGATTTCCGCGGGGCATTTCACGTTAGGGGCTTTTCTCTCCAAGCATGGTATTCAGGGTGTTCATTGCCCACATTGTGCATCCCGTGTTGAGACTATGCGTCATGCTTTTTGGTCCTGCCCGCTCGTTCAAAGATGGTGGAATTGTATCTTCCTTTTTCCTATATGGGACAGTAGACCTTCCAAATTTCGCTGCACATTTCTGTTGTTTAATTCTGACAATAAAGCTGCCGATTGGTCAAAAAGAGATGCGTCTTTTTCTTGCTTTGGCATATTTGGCTATTCACGAATAAGATGTTGTTTGGGAATAAGAGTGTTGCACCGCGCTTCTCTTGGACATTATGTAAAGCAAGAATGAGGTTGGATTTGGATGTCATGGCAGCGGAACATAGATCGCTAATTGTTTCCTTTTTGGATAGGATCTGACATCTTCTAGAAGATCATGGTTCTTTAGTTTGTTAGTAGGAAGTGTTTTGTTTGGGAGTAGTCTATGAGGGGAAGGAAATGCCTTCCCTTTTTCCTTGTAAATTTTTTCTCCATTAATGGAAAGGTGATCTTTTCGCAAAAAAAAAAAAAAAAATAAAATTAAAAAAAAAAAATATATATATATATATATATATATCTATATATATATATATACAGAGAGAGAGACACACACACATACATATATACATATACACACATACATATATACATACACACACACACACACATATATATATATATATATATATATATATATATATATATATATATATATGTATATATATATATATATATATATATATATATATATATATATATATATATATATATATATATATATATATATATATATATATATATATAGTTATTTTCGTACGCGTACGGAATTTTTTCCGTACGTACGAAAACGTCCGGGTATGTTTGGAGTCCGATTGATATCGTACGCCAACGTCTGGATACACTTTTATGTTCTCAGATTTTCGCGAAAACTACTTCGATTTGACCGTTGAGCAATCGGGAGCTGAAGGGTGTCACACATCGCAATTGGTGACGACATCAGGCCAACTTCCAACTTCCAAGAGGTATAGTATCATCATTCATGTATGTGTGTCCAGTCTCCGTTGTCTAGCATCCGGACTCCCAAGTGTGTCTCCCTCCCACCCGAGTGTGATTGATGATTGGGCGCTCAGTTTTGAACTTTTGACTCTTTGAATCCCTCTGTTCAGCAAGCAATTGAAATATTGCTCATTTTTTTTTCTCTCTTTGCAGGATATATTGTTGCAACAACAATGGGCCGTACCAAAAGCCAAGAATGGGAGCATGTTATCCAAGTGAAGGCTTCGGGGAAAGAGCAATTTACTTGTCAATGCAAGTATTGCTCACATAAATTTGATGGAGGCCCTTCACGTATCCGTGCTCATATTTTGGGATTGCCGGGCTATGGTGTATCACCTTGTGGTAAAGTCCCCAATAATGTGAAGGAAGCATTGAAGAACTCAATTGGACATGCTAATGTAGGCACTTCTAATGTGCCAAATGTAGATGACATTGTGGATGATGTTGAGATTGATCATGCATCAAATGAGACACAAAATGTGCATGGACATGTGGATTTGGAGGAAAGTGGATAAGCTAGCAAAAATGTTCATCCCTCTTCTTTCAAGAAAAGAAAGCTCAGCAAACAAGGTATATCTAAAGCATGGAATGTAGAAGCTTGCAAAAAAGCAAAAATTGCTCTTCGTCGCTTCTTTTATGCTGAAGATATACCTTTTTGGAAAGTGAGAAGCCCCTATTTCAAGGATATGGTTGCGGCTATTGGGCATGCTGGTCCTTCGTTTGTTTCCCCTTCTTTTTATGCATTGAGAAAAACTGAACTGAATGATGAGATCCAAGTCATTTCAAATGATCTCAATGTCATAAAAGAAAAGTGGAGAAAATATGGATGCACAATTGTTTCTGATGGTTGGTCTCATACTAGGCATAGACCTATTATCAACTTCCTTGCTTCCTCTATTCATGGGACCATATTTTTGAAATCTATTGATACATCGGGTCATCAAAAATCTGGTGAATTTATTTTCAAACATTTAAAGGAGATCATTATTGAAGTTGGTCCTGAAAATGTAGTACAAGTTTGCATGGATAATGAATCCAATTGTGTAAGGGCAGAAGAAATGGTTGAAAATGAATGGCCACACATATTTTTTACAAGGTGTGCAAGCCATTGCCTTGATCTTCTTTTTGAAGACATTGGCAAATTGGAGTGGGTGGCTAAAATAATTGAAAGTGCTAACAAGATTGTGAAATTTGTGACAAGAAAAGACAAGGTTTTAGCACTTTTTAGATCGCTTAGCCCAAGGCACTTGATTAAACCTGCCCCTACACGTTTTGCATATTATTATATCATGTTAGAGAATCTTTTGGATGATAGATGCTTACAATGACTTAGGAAACTGCTTGTGGATGATAAATTTCTGAAATTAAAATGCTCAAGGTCAGCCTTATGCACTGAGGTGTATGATATTGTCTTTTCTAATGCATTTTGGCATGATGCAAAACTTATTGTGAAGCTATGTGCACCAACTTCGTTTATGTGATAGAGGTGGTGAAACCATGGGGCTGATATATGAGCTCACGGACCGTATGGTTGAGAAATTGCAAAGCATGGATGGTGTTGATGAATCAAAATTGAATGAAATCAAAATTTTATGCATTGATAGATGGGACATGATGCATACACCATTGCATGCAGTGGGAATTTATGTTGCATTCCATATGGAAACATAAGAATCAAGAAAGTGATGTTGAGGTGCATGAAGGATGGATAAAATTCTTGGAGAAGTATTGTCATGGAAATGTGCAATTGATGGGTGACTTGATGGAAGATTATGATAAGTACAAAAATGATTATGGTTCATTTGCTTCACCTCTTGTTCATGATCCTAGAAGAATGCAAGGTGTAAAGTGGTGGGAGATGTTTGGGGGCTGCACACCTAAATTGAAATCCCTTGCCATTACAGTTTTATCTCAAGGATCATGTGCCTCTCCATGTGAGAGGAATTGGAGTACTTATTCACTCATACACACAAAGACGAGGAATAGATTGCTGATATCTAATGCTAATAAACTTGTCTACATACCTACCAATTTGAGGCTATTGTCAAAGGTGAAAGAAAGGGGATTTGAAAGAATGTAGATTACATTGGACATGCTCAACAAGGAAAAAGATGAAGATCGTCTTCTTGCATTGCAAAATATGAGAGGCTGAAATTGGTCCTTTGGATGATGCATCTAATGATCCTACCAATTTTGATGCACACTCATTGATGGAAGGCACACCTAGTAGCAATATTGGGACATCATCCTCGGTTCCTAATTATGATCCCTTTCTTGAGGATGATAATGTTATTGATGATGATGATGATGAGGAGGAGGACGAGGAAGATGAGTATGCAGATTCTCTTGAAAGCTAAAATCTGAATGTTCAGGAGCCAACTGCATATTTATAAATCATGATTATCTAGAGACTAGAATCTGAATTCTGAAGTGTGTGTGATAATTGAAAGCTGAAATCTGAATGTTCAGTTGCATATTTATATATTTTATGGCTGTTTTGTGTTATATATATATATATATATATATATATATATTATTATATATATATATATATATATATATATATATATATATATATATATATATATATATATATATATATATATATATATATATATATATATATATAGGATCTTACGTCCTTAGGGGATAATGTTTCTTTAGGAGGTTAGTAG
>CM035417.1:118364361-118449120 GCA_020310875.1 Ceratopteris richardii | reverse complement strand
TTTGAGTACCTTGCCATTTGCTTCTACCATTGTATTCATTCTCCTTTGAGAGGAATTATCCCACAAGAGATGTACTTTGGAGAACCCCTCACAAATCTATATAAGGAGGGCCTCTCCCCCATTTGTACTTGGTTAAAAGCTTGAGAAGCCTACTCCATGCTTTTGGCAAGCTCATTCTAATCCATGTGAGTTACCCATTTCTTGGTCTACTCACTTTGAGTCTCTCACACTCTTTCTTTTGTGAGTACACTCTTCTTTCATTTTGCTTCCACGCATGTACTCTCTACATATACTTCTTGTATATTCTTCTTCCATGTAATTTAAGCAAGCATTCTTGCACAAAAGAGATAACAGAAATATTAAAAAGAAAAAAAAAAGAGAGAGAGAGAGAGAAAAGAAAGAAACGAGTTTCTGTTTAAAACACTAAAGACTTGTTTTTCTCCTCTGATAAAAGGTTCAGTTTGTACTTCGGAGGAAAGTACAAGTTCTCCAATTCAATCATGCATTTGCATGTTATATAACAACGTAAATGGAGAGGGGTTTCTAGAGACACATGACTCCAATGCATGGTAAATACATTAAAAAATGACCATTTGTAAACTTTTCCCTCTTGTAATATCTAGTTTGATATTGGTGCAAATAAAGATAAAAATGCAAAAGGAAAGGGGCAAATGTTGAGGGGTGTGTGTGTGTGCGCACGCGCATGCGCACATGTGTCTGAAAGGGGAAGGCTTTGGGGGGGGGGGGGGGGGGGGGGGGGGGGGGACCTCTGCATGCTCTTACTTTCAAGTGTTTTTTCCTTCTCTTTTCTGCTCCTTTGAGCAATTAAGTTCATATACAGAATTCTTGGTTTTCAAGTCTACGTCAAGTTCATTAGTAATTTTAACGGTACAAAAATCAACAAAACATGATTCAGCAGATAGGAGGACGTTGTTACATGGATACAGGACTTTGCTTCAAGCTTAATGAAACTGAATTTCAACCTGCATTTGAATTAATGAAGCTTAAAAGATGGTTTCAATGGAGAATTTTATTGATGATGAATGGGCAGGGTTTTATAAAGTTGGCAAAAGAAGCATGTTACATGTGTAAACCATCCCATTGCTTTACAAGCTTTGCTTCACTATTGAAGATAATGAATGTCAGCTAACTTTTGGAATTAAGCAAGCTCAAAAAGATGATTTGACCCAGGACTTTTATTGTTGAGGGATGGAGACAAATTTATAAGAGTGGGGAAAATACATGTATATAGCAGCCCATTGGAATACACTTTGTACGTCCATGAGAAAGGAAATGATGCTGCACTTTCTGAACGGTCAGTTAGCTAATACTAAGATAGGTTTTCATTTGCTCATACTGCAGTATCAAGCAAGCATTCAAGTTTTAAAGAAGATATTCATACTAAAACCAACTACATTTGAGAAGCGTTACATGATAGGTAATTTTAGCTCAGAATTCAACATTGAGTTGATTGAAGGCGTGAAACAAATTCATGCAGAAGAGAAGATCATTTTGAATGTACACCCCTTGAAGCTCCATATTTCAGATCTACATATTTTTCCTCGAATGATACAGCTTGCAACTAGTTAACTTTACTCATCTAAAACAAGCCGAAGTTGTTTGAAGTCAACTTAACAAATATCACAGTGATTTCTTGAATTCGCTCAACAAACATGCACCAACCAAGACTGGTTACCATCTTTAACAATCCATAAAGTATATCAAGGCTCCAACATTGAACCAAATTGTGAATGTTGATGAAAATACATCGAATGGAAAAGATCTTGGATTCCACTACAAAGCTAGAAGCTCCTATAGATGTAATTAAAAGAAGATGGAAATACATCATTTGAACAATGAAGAATGGAAACAATAAGCATGATGTTTGTTGACATGTACATTGCAATAGAACTGAAATGGGAAACTGAATTTTCAAAGATGACTCTTTAGATTAATAAATGGTAAAATATGCATTCAAGACTAGAAAACAACCCCGATTTTAACATTTACAGACCTCTTATAATCCTCTCCTGAAGCAAAGGGAGTACTGTGTGCTTTATAAGATTTAAGCCTCCAAGAAATTTGTTGTCGAATGAGCATTCTCCTTCTTCAGGACTATTATTGAGGTCAAACATGAGCCTTATGCATGCTTCGTTCTTGTCACAATGCAGACAATCACTAAGAAACGAAAAAAATAAATAAATAAACTTTCCTCTTTTAACAAATACATACATATCAAATCATTCTGCAATGAAACTGGCATAGAAACACATAAAATGCATCCGTGTTTTTTGTCTGTTTAGCATGGATCTATAATCACAATGTATTTTTGGGCAGAAAAGGGGAAGAGATTCCCAAAAAATCAATAAAGACTTTAGAAAGCTTGCATTAAGTATGAGAGATAGATCATAATGTATTACGTAAAACACCTCTCTTAATTTCCTCAATCTGCCAAACATCATTTATAATACAAGATTTGAAAGAGATTGGGACGAACTCCATGACATGTCACATCCAAGAGTTTGGCACATATAAAAAGCTATAGAAAAGATTGAAGAGATTGTGCTCCATATCAACAAAATGGTAGTAAAATTCAGCCCTCAAAAATGAACAGAATAATCTCAAAGAGTGACCATGAAATCCATAAACGACTACATTATCAGGACGAAAGAAATAGTCTTCTTCTTTTCGCTCAATAGAACATAGGTCTGATGAAGATGACATGGTTTCTTATACGCACTACAGTTTGAAGAATGATGCAAAGTGGAATCTACTTATCACTTTGGTGTTTCTCAAAAATAATTAACTAAGGTTTGACTAATTAATATTAGTTATGGGAGGAAATAAACTTTTTCAGGTGGCATACAAGGGAGAAGCGGTAGAAATGTTCGTATAGTCAGCTCATCAATAATTCAAGGAGGACATGAGACACAGCTCCAAACAAGTGAAAAAAATGAAGAGATCCAAGCCAAAGAGCAAAAGGATTCACTATAAATGGATGATACTACCTACATATGCAGAAAACGAAATGCTTATGCAAACAATTGCTATAGAGTAAACACAGGCAGAAGAAAAATGCTATATGCCCATCGTCTTAGGGGAATCCATCCATCTAAGGAAGCTATGACGATTATTCTTACAATAATCATGATGTGAAAATTCTACAAGCAATTATGTATTAAAGTCATCCGAAGCAATGTCAGCAACCATAGTTCTAAGAAGAATATGGTCACGTGTATTAGCTTGAGATATATAAATAAATATATATGCCTTACTATCCTCAGATAGTCCATATTGTACAACCGATTGTTCGAAATACTTAAGATACGCAGTAACATATATACCATTGAATTCAATTCAATCAAATTTAATAGGATCCATAATTTTCAAATTCGTTGCTCTTCAAAATTTGCCGCAACTGTCCTATATGTATGTGTAAATCTCCCAATGTTTGTAGGAATTTTAGAAAATATACCAGAAATCATTGGAACTCCTCTTGAAGAAGATAAATATCTGATGTATGTCAAAATGTCTCAAATATTGCTCCAATGTCTTCAAGTATTACCTTGTAAACTTAATTTCAATTGACAAACTAATTAGTGATAGCAACTGTATCATACACACACAAACACAATCGACCATTGCGTGTCTGATTCACTTATGTCGAAAAGTTCTAGTTCGACATGTCGAGTGCTCAAGTGTATGTGAGATGCTTTGAAACTAATGGGCATGCACAAGAGAGATTATATTGATTTGCAAATTTAAGTACAATGATGATCTACAACTATAAATATAAAGTAGGTAGTCTTTGAATTGAATTACAAAGAGAAACTCATAACTTATTAAAGTAATTGCAATGCATCAAATCACAAAAGTACAAGTACAAAATCATGATATGTTTCAAATACAAATTTAAAAATATATCCACAATCCATGAATACCAAAGACAACATACGAAGAGTAAATATAATAAAATATGAAGAGGCTTAGAGTATCAGAGTTCCAATAGTGTATGAGCATACACTACACAAAGCACTCCATAAAATTGTCCAACTACTCAAATATATCCTTCTTGTTCTCTTTCCTTGAAATCCACTTCTCCAAGAGAGTATTATTGACCTCCTCCAAAAGAGCTTGAGAATAACTCTTCAATCCACTGATGATTTAATAGACTTATCAGCATATGCTTGTATAGGCAATCAAAGCTATAAGCTTTTTAATAAACACAAAGCATAGATTTTCTGAAAATCTTACATAGCTTTCTCCAAAAAAAAATTGAAGTTTTTTTTTCGCAAACAAACAAAAGTTTCATACGCAAAAAAATATTTCATAAAATTTGTGGAAGTCGAGTTTCAAACTCGTGACTTTTCCCTTCCTTAGTTTTCATTCTATCCACAATGATCATTCATCTTGATGCATAAGATATCCACATTGCCCCCGCATAGACATGATCCAAAATGCACTAATTCGCGAAAAAAAAACTTTTATACTCCAAAGAATGGGTGTTCAGAACCATACCCAAAAAATACATTTCATTGCTTTATCATCCAATTTTCTCCGTTGTTTCTCATGCCCTAATGCATGTGGTAGACAACCAAAGATACACATATGAGCAAGAGATGGCTTGTAACCATGCCAAGCCTCATATGGAGTGATCAATTGGAGTGCATTGGCGGGATACTTGTTAAGTACATATGCTTCATACATAACAGCCTGAAGCCAGAAGCTATGTGGTAAAGCCTGACTTTTGACCATACACCTAACCATTTGCACAAGAGACCTAATTTTTGTTTCAACAACTCCATTCTGCGGAGGTGTATAGAACACTATACACTGATATTTTATCTCAAGCTCAACCAAAAATGCATTCGAATTAGAAGACATGTATTCCCCCCTCGATCAAAACGAAGGGCGCCCAATTTACACGTAAATACTTCAAACTTTACTTTCAATGGATAGACCCATGCATGCTTCAAAACCTCATCAATAAAAATCATGAAGTATGGATGGTTTCCCAATGAAGGTGTCTACATAGGACCACAAACATCACTATGAACAAGCTGCAATTTATGAGTAGCTTGAATCGAACCATCTTTTGGAAAGGAGGAATGCCGCATTTTGCCCAAAAGAAAGCCTTCACAAACATGTTTACAAGGTGCCTCAACTTTGGGCAAAGAGCACACCATTTCATATTTCTATAATAGGCAAAGCAAACTAGCAAAATTGAAATGACCAAAGTGTGCATGTAAAAGCTTTGCATCTCACATAGCCCGAGAATCTTCAACTTCATATGCTCAATCATTCATAGACTTTGCACGGTCTATGAGCTTTTGTACAAGCTAATTTAAGGGCACTACAAAATTTTTATTACAAACTAGAGTATTCTAAGTCTAATTTCATAAGAGAGACCAATTTCTCCAAAATTGGTCTCATTGGTTCAATTTGAGGCAAGAGAGACTAATTTCCCCAAAATTGGTCTCACGTACTAATTCCAAAATTAGTCCCATGATCTAATTCCGAAATTAGTTTCATGGTCTAATGCCGAAAATAGTCTCATGGTCTAGTTTCAAAATTAATCTTCTCGTCTAATTCCAAAATTGGTCTCATGCTACCAAATTAGTATAAAAGACCATTTTTTTCCCAAATTCTTCTAAATTCTGACACATTAATTTCTAACGTCTAAATTCCTTAAACGGACTTTATTAGCGCATCACGAGCCAAGGACACACCAAAAGCATGAGTACTGCTTCGCTGAGTAGAGAAACTGGTGAGTAGAAGTGACAGAGTATCAGACTTGCCCGAATACCAAACTTGAGAGAGTGCCCAAATAGTGGGGCAAAGTCAGAGTAGTGGAGGTAATAAAGTAGAGGAATAACAAGCTCGCATAGGTGGGTTATATAAAGAGAAGAATCGAGTAACAGAAGATCAGAGGGGAACACATAGTAGCATATAGCAGTACATGAGAGACAGAAGTGAGCACTAAGTGGAGTGCATCGACGGAAGCTCAAGCTTCAACAACTTAAGACCCAGGGCTTGGACTAGAGTCTCTCCTCTTGTCACATAGGGTGGACGAGTAGAGTGAGTCCAAAGGGCTTGTGTGCTTCAGCAAAAGGCTTGTGTGCTTCAACAATGCATTTTTGTTGATAGAGACAAAGTATAACCTATGACTCTTACTCGATCACATAATGGGGGCTCTTTGTGTCCTATCAAGATACCCATCAAAAGCTACCACAGAAGGACAATTCACTACACACCTCCTCGAATACCTCCCAACCCTCTACCACTACCCACTAGTTCCTCATCCTCATCCTCCTCGGAAGGAGTATCTGTTCACAACAAAAGAAGAAGGATGGCCAAGACTAATGATTTATCAGCTTTCTTTTTAATCAAGGATTAACATAAAGTTCCCAACATTCAAAGGAGCTTCCGATGAGGACCTTGACGACCATGTGCGAAGGTTCTTATCCCTATGCAAGAGCCCCCCCCCCGAGCTCCATGATCGACAAGACATGCCTTCTTTGCTCTCTTCCATGCTACCTTGGAAGGTATCATTGATGGTGGTTTGGCTAGTACGACACTGGAAATTTCACAACTTGAGAGCCCCCTACAAACAGCTTTCTTTAATACCTTCAGGCCAAGTAATTCAATAGAACTAACCCTGGATAACTTGGAAAATCTTAGACTTCAGCCAAGAGAGTCATTTACTGAACTAATGACTACAATAAGGTCTTTAGTTACAAAAGTTCATGCCCGACTCGAAGATTTTCTAGTCAAGAAATGGGTGGAAAAGGAGCTTCCAAAATCCTCTCAACAAAAATTAAGAGAATTATTGAGAGAAGATGCATCCCTGCATCCTTGCAAGACTTTGAAGGCATTGCAGTTAGGATTGAAGAAGCACGAAAGCATTTTGAAGCAAAGGACACATACCAAGAAGATTCTCCCTCGGATTTTGTGGAGAGCTTGCGCAAAAAGTTGGGTCCCTACCTCGATTATAATTTAACCAAATCACAGGGATTTTTGCATAGAAGTGCTTGTAGCCATCTCCTTAGCCAAATTGCAGCGCGTATACTAATGCTTGCCCGGGTAGGGGGGGATGTACATTGCAGAGAAAATTGAAGGGAGGGGAAAGAGTGGATGTCCTCTCTGTGCTCAGTTACATCCAAAGGTTGGACCAACTTCACAAATTGAACCCAATAATGGAATTAGACCGATTCAAGGAATACCCCTAAATGTAGACCAATTTCAATTCCAAATCTGCACTATGGTCCAATTTCTCAAATACGAATGCTAGAGCAAAAACAAGAGCAAAAATATCTGTCTCATCGTGCTCTTTAGAAGGATGACACAATCCATCTCGAAAGCATAAAGCCACACTCACACCCCCTAAAGAGTCGCATTTCAAAATCACTCCAAGATAATGTGGTATCACTATAAGAAGTGCACACAGTTGAGAGAGATGGAGGAGTCCTCACACGAGCTAAGAAGAAAAGATTACAAGACCAAAATAGATCTGGGAAACAAACTAATTCTCATGAAGAGGCAATTCCAGTCTAAAGACACATCCTTTTGGAGGAGGAGAAGAGGTAAATAAAGCTTACAAAGTGTAGATCAATTTCTTGATCTATTTGCTCAATGTGGTGTGTCCTCTTAAGTGCAATATGCACTGTGGGCTGCAATTTGAAGAATCACTAGGGAAGAAAGAATAGCATATACAATGATGCAGTGAAATAAGACAAAGAAGCTGAAATTAAGAGTACAAACAGCTCAAAAAAGGATTGCACAAATTTTGGGCAACCAGTAGGAGACATAAGCATACACCTTCATTCTAAGTGATGGACTTCGATTCTCCTAACATACATGCTCAAAGATCTAGGCTTCCAACTAGCTGCTCAAGAGCAGATTGGCCAATCCTTGCTTGCCCACTACTCACTCTTGCCAAGCTAGCGGATTCCAATCCTACCAAGTGGAGCACTAGTGGTAAGCTAAGAGCTCTACACACGCAAAGAGAAGGCAAAGCTTAAGCTCTGCATTCCTTCCTCAAGTCTCTCTCTCCGCTTGTTTCTCCGCCCCTTCTTTGTTGAAGGAGAGGTCTACTTATATAGTTTTCCTGGAAGTGAAGGATAGCAAAAGGGGACAAAATTAGTTTCTTCTTTGGCAGGCTCTCTGACAATTTTGGTACTCTCGAAGCTTCCTTCTTGATCCACTTTTCCCGCGCCGTCACTATCTTCCAAATTCTGGTATTCGGCGCCGTCCACCGTCAACGAGTTCTCTGCGTGTAAGTGGCTGAAAATTTAGACCAACTGGAGATCTGGAAAATTTAGTCGCTTTTTTCGAGTGAAAAAGTAGACTTAATCAAAAGTACTCCCTTTTGTTAAAAAATAGACTACTTTTGAAGTAAGTAGACTAACTTCATAAAAATGGTGAACTTTTGAGTAAGTCGACTAACTTGTAAAATTTGACTAAAAAAATAGACTAGTTTGAGAAATTGGTCAACTTAGGAATTTAGACTACTTAGAGAATTGGTGAACTGGGAAAATTAGACAACTTAGGAAATTGGTGAAATGGGAAAATAGGCAACTTAGGAAATTGGTGAAATGGGAAAATAGGCAACTTAGGAAATTGGTGAAATGGGAAAATTAGGAAACTTAGGAAAATAGGTGAAATGGGAAATTAGGCAACTTGGGAAAATAGGTGAAATGGGAAATTAGGCAACTTGGGAAAATAGGTGAAACGGGAAAATAAGCAACTTAAGAAGTTGGGAAAACAATGGGGTAGGAAATTGGGAATCTGGCCTTCTTCATGAACTCATGAGTTGGATCTCCTCTTCACCATTTTCTTTCTCTTCGCTTCTTTTGCTTCTCCTCTTGCTCGAAATTGAGGTAACTTGTCTTGTATTTGGCTTTTGCATCTTGAAAAGCAAACTACAATACGTTATTTTAAGGGTATATCAGAGTACCCCGCTACAGGTTGCCCACCATTTAGACATTCTCCGTCCTCAGAGAAAAATAATTCTCTTTTTTCTTTTGTCTTTTCTTTCTCTCTCTCTCTCTCTCTCTTTTTTTTTTTTTTTTTTTTTGGTACAATAGAACAATCATTCAAAACACCTCCATTGGATACTTGTCCGCTCAATTAAACATCTATTGTAATGATTTCCACACCATACTAGGTAGGGTTTAATGGCATAATGCACTTCAGCAATGTCTTCAATATGGCCAATGAGTGGAAGGTCAAGCAGCCTCATGATGACGAGCAGGTACCCCACCTAGATCCAATTCTCTATGTGCTTGTTGCAGGGCTGTCCCTGATCCTTGCTGATATGGCTCAGAGTCATAATTGTTGCTACTCCGTGAATATCTTGAAGATGATTCTGACATTTTTGTTATTAATGGCTGGCTGTCCTTATCTTACTTGCTGAATACTTGCCTTATTGATTGATGTGGGGTTTTGAATCGAATAATTGATGTGCCTCTTCTGCAACTCCTTAAGACCAAGACTTTCGCACAGCAAGAGATGGAATCTTTGCTTTCACTTGATCTTTCTCTCGTGCAAGGGGGTGCTATGCTCGGAAGATGATGAAATGGAGGAAAAGCTAGGAACAATAGAAAAATTGACTAAATTTGCCTCCTGTCGATTACCCACGAAAATCCTCTTCACAAATCGAATGAGAAGTTTGCTGTTGTGATCAATTTATTTGAAGCAATGACTGAACAAATCATGAAGCTATGAGAAGTTTCCTGCTGCGATCAAGTCATGAAGATGAGGAAATAGGAGAAGTCTTGCTGCTACGATCAAATCGACTGAACAAGGCATGCAGATCAGCAAATGGTTCAAATCGATTAACAAGTCGAATAAGCTGAGAAAAAAAAATTGACTAAAAAATTAACTAACTTGATCTTAAAAAAAATCGACTAACCGTAAAAAAAAATCGACTAACATTTTAAAAAAAATCGACTACTTTAGAGTTCAAAAAAAAATTTGACTAAAAAAAGGGGCTAAAAACCAACTTGACCCAAAAAATTTAGACTAAAAAATTTTGACTAAAAAAAATCGACTAAGAAAATTTGGACTAACAAAATTTGACTAAAATTTAAACCCAAATCGACAAAAAAAGTTTAGACTCAAGAGTTTGCCTAAAAAAAATTTGACTAAACACTTAAACCAAAGTCAACTAAAAAGTTTAGAGTCTAGACTAAAAATTTTGACTAAAAAAATTTTGACTAAAAAATTTTGACTAAACTTAAACCGAAGTCGACTAGACAAAAATTTGACTAAAAACAAATTGACTAAAAAGTTTAGACAAAAAAGATTTAGACCAAGAAAAATAGACCTTTTGGTTGGTTTTCGGTCTTTTTTTTTTTCTTTTTTTTTTACGCTTTTCTTTGTTTTGAATTGGATGGATGAACACTTGGTTGTACCCGCTAAATCCATCCATGGAACTGTATAAAACATGACCAGCCACATCTTCCAAAGCTTGTTCTGAAAATGGGGTTGGAAACCCATCGAGAATCGTAACCTTGTTGAGAGCCCGAAAATCGACACAAACACGTATCTCTTGCATTGTTGTTCAGGCACTAATGCATATGCCAAACAACCAAATACATGCAGATGAGCAACATATGGCTTGCAATCATGCCAAGCGTCATATGGAGTGATAGACTCCAATGCTTTGGTGGGATACCTATTAAGTACATATGCTGCGCATATAACAACCCAAGCCAAAAGCTATGTGGTAAAGCCTTCCTTTTGACAATACAACTCGTCATCTCCATGAGTAAGAGTGAGCTGTTCTTCGTTTGAGCAATGCCATTCTTTTGAGGTGAATATGGCACTATACACTAATGTTTTATCCCATGTTCAACTAGAGATGCATTAAAATCACAAGACATGTATACCCCCTCGATCAGAATGGAGGGTGCCCATTTAACATGCTGACAGATTTTCAACCAAAACCAAAAACTGTTTGAAGCACATAAACACTTTGGACTTTGCTTTTGATGGATACACCTATGCATGCCTGGAAAAATCATCAATGAAGGTCACGAAGTAAAGGTAGTTCCCAAAAGAAGGTATCTGCATAGGACTATCGACATCACTATGGACAAGCTGCATTTTATGAGTAGCTCCAGCACAACCATCTTTTGGGAAGGAGGAACGTTGGATTTTGCCCAAAATACAACCTTCACAAACATGTTTACAAGGTGCCTCAAGTTTGGGTAGAGGGGAAACTATTTTAGATTTTTGCAAGTGTATCAAACTAACAAAATTCAGATGACCAAAGTGTGCATGCCAAAGCTTTGCATCTCATAAAGCATGAGAATCTTGCAATGCACATGTTAAATCGTTCACAGATTTTGCATAATCTATGAGCTTATACAGCCCATGACATAAAATGCCAAAAGTAATAATGACATCGCCATTTGACAGAACATAAACTGTACATCTATCATCAAGAAATTTCACAACAAACTCGATCTTGGCTAATGCAAAAACTATTAATAGATTTTCTTGATCCTTGGTAAAAATAAAGCATCAGAATGTAAAAGAACTACCATCAACAGTAGTCAAAATGATCTTACCAACTCCCATGACAGTATTCACTGTAGGGTAAGGCTCAAGAAGTGAAGAAACTGCACTACAAGGTAATATGTTTGGTTGCCCCACTATCAAAGTACCAAACATCTAAGTCTACTGCAGACATACACTGTTCATGAGAAGATGGGTCATAACTGCAAAAGTTATGAATGCCGATTCTTCATTCTGCACAAGGTTAGCAGACTTTGTTTAAGATGTAGAGACCTCTGCAACAACCACCTTGAGCATGCTCACCAATTTTCATGCGATTCTGAGATTGTGACCGAAGGGGTGTTGACGATGCCCTAGATGAAGCAGTGACCTGCTTTGATACCAATTGTTGGAGTTTGAAATATGTGGAAGCACGCAAACAGCACAAGGAAGAAGAAGAAGCTTGGAGCTAAACACACAATACTTAATGTGTTACCACGTGAATTTACAAAGGTAAGTAACCCATTAGGGTTAGGCATATATACAAATCGAGGAAAAAACCTCCTAAAGAGGGAAAAAAGTGCCCCGACAATCCTACGTGTATTCACACACATCACTACGAAGTATATCAAGAGTTCTATATATTAATACACAAAGACTTCACTTCCTCTAATCTTGCATTTTCAATACCGTCTTGTTTCCAATCTTCTCGATCATTATACCAATCAACTCATAGATAAGATCCACGGTGATCCATTCTCTGTTTGTTAAGTCAAATATCTTGGAAATAAGGGCACATATATTCACAATCTTTCTTGCACTTCTCCAAAAAGAATGCACTTAAAACATTAGAAGAGATGTATTTAGCTTTCCTCATCTTGCACACATCCTTTCAAGTATACTTAGTTGAAACCACCATGGATCTTAATCCATGAAAAACTCACTCATCATCCAAATTTGCCAACATGATAAACATATAAGACAATCTTCCTTGTGTAGGTTTGAGATGATCTTTTGAAGGTTTTTTTTTTTAAAAGAGGAACCATGGTTGGCTTCATAGTTACAAGCTAACAACTTTCAAAGCTTGGTGCAACATTGGCTTCACCCGAGAAAGCTCATTTATATCCTTAGTTGAAACCACCATGGATCTTAATCCATGAAAAACTCACTCATCATCCAAAGTTGCCAACATGATAAACATATAAGACAATCTTGCTTGTGTAGGTTTGAGATGATCTTTTGAAGATTTTTTTTTTTAAAAGAGGAACCATGGTGGGCTTCATAGTTACAAGCTAACAACTTTCAAAGCTTGGTGCAACATTGGCTTCACCCAAGAAAGCTCATTTATATCCTCAAGCAATAAATCAAGGCAGTAGCAACTTGCAAGTACATCTAGTATAAAACAATATGCAATCATTCCTCCTTAAGAAGTTTCCAACCCTTCCATAGTTTATTGCATTGTTCATGCATACTTGCATGACATTTTTAGGTCCAAGACATGTGATAGCTCCTTTGAGAATGCCAAATATGTACTTAGCACTTATCACTCGACTTAAAATATGCATAGACCTCATAAACATCCTTTGATAAATGCAAGAGACAATGATATTGAAGATTGGACAATTTCTACTATCTTAGAGCAACCATAATACAAACACTACATCCAAATCTTTTTCCATTTTTCATGCATCTTAAGCAAATCACTTTCCACACATCTCGTTGCATCATAAAGATGATGTGTGTGCAAAGGACAATAAGATACTGTTTTGTATGAAGGTTCAACATGGCCAACTAGATTAAGCATTTCAAGAAATTAAACACTTCACACTTTCCAAAATGGAATATCTTCTGCAAGAAAAGAATCTACAAAGAGCTTTATTTGCATTCGCGCTTGCAACTTTTGCTCTTGCATTGAAGGTATTGTCAAAAGATATTCATTAGAATGTGGTTTTGCACTTAGTGGAAGGTTTTCTCGCTATACCTGATCTCCAAATTGATAGAGGCCTGTAGCTGCCCTCATGGGGTGCCTCCTTTAGGGACTCTCCTTAGAGAACTATACTCCACACTATGTTCTATGTATGGAAGTTGACATCACAAAAATAAAAGTCTGAATGTACACAATCTAAACAGAAATCCAGCCCTCAGCTATACATGCAAGGCTTGAAAGAGAGGCTATAGCCACGTAGACTCCGCATGAGGAAGTAGGTGAAGTATAGACAAAGTCAATACATAGTAAGAATTATGCTCAGCTCGTAAGAATTATACTCAGCTCATAAGAATTATACTCAGCTGGAGACTGTATTCCAGCCCCAAACTTGTCCCAACGAGCCGAGAACTCATGTAAGTGTTCACTCACATTAGATCATAATAAGTCAATGAACCAGCTCATTGTTATCCCACTTGCCCACGTCAAAGGAGGCCACTGGGTCCTTTTGAGACACACTAGCACGGCTACACCTCCTTCCACGAGGAGCGCAAATGGACACTTGTAGCTTGCTCACCTCAAACACTTAGGGCACTTGCTATTGCACATAGAGAGGTGGCTACTCCTAACCAATAGACATATGCACCCGTGAGCACGCAGAAGGGGGAGATACAACACAAATAGAGGTACAACAGAGGAATGTGAATAGATAACACAAGGCAAATATATACAACAGCCCAGCACATACTTGGACAAAATAGCTTACTTGAGCATCAAGGGTACAATAGGGGAGTTCCTTGCACACTCCAAGGAGTAGCTCAGCTCAGTGAGATACACAAAAATATATAGGATATTCAAAACACAATATATAGGACTTGAGCATAACAGCTACTTGCAACAACACATGTACACATATCCAGATGACTGAGTGTCAAGCTGCTACTTATATAGATGTTGGCCATCCTTTGGGAACATTGTTTCAGATTAGTCACTTTTGGGACAACACTCCTTAGGTTGGTCACCATTGTGTCACTAGCTCTTGGAGTTGGCCATCTTGGGAGACCACACCTTGGGATTGGCCACTCTTGCGTTGACCCTTGGGATTGGCCATCCTTGGGGTAACCATTTCTTAAGGTTGGGCTCGCTTGGGGCGACCACCGCTTGGGGTGAGCACCTCCTCGGATGCCACCCCAAGGGTAGATGGCCACACCTCAACATGCGTTGGGCAATATAGCTGGGTCTTTAGACGACTTCAGGGCAACTTCACCTCCCTTCATCAAGGCAACTTCACCTTCCTTCATCAAGGCAACTTCTCAAAGCAACACCCTACCCCTTCACTCCAGAGTGACGTACCTATTTCTTTCTATTCCTATCTCTTCTTTTTTATTGACGTGTTCAAGCCTTCTCTCGATTGACCACCTATTATCGGCATTCTCCTACAGGCTACTAGTGATAAGCTCTTTTCCCACTCCTCCCACTCGTGACAATATTTTCCTCGGAACCTCTCTGCTGCTATGGCTGTACACTTCACAACAGTATTCACAAATAATTGTGCATTCTCTCTGTGTTGGAGATTCTCACACCTGAGTTAGTTTTCTAAACCCCAATCCTTTTCTTCTTTCCCTTTGAAATTGTCATCTTCATAGTTTTCAATCATTTTTGGAGTTCTTGGCTATATTTTTCCTTTCCAAGGTCCATTGAGCATACCATCTCCGACATCTATCCTGTAGATAGCTAAGTTACTTTTCTTCCCCTTCTTCCACATAGTAAAGAAGGCAGATTGAATCAAAGGTATTCACATAAAGATCGCATTTGATCTATGCAATCAAATGAAATTCCCAATACAGTGAATTTATAATTTCCAGGTTATAGGTAAGATACTCGTAAATTAATGACTATACATGAAGTACCAGTTGACATTTTTAACGACACCTTTAATTGCTAAGAGACGTTCCAAATCTTCAGCCTCTCATGACATCATCAGCCTTACACCATGAGGTAAGCATGGAACATAATGCAAGCATATATAATATAGTTACTCAAATGGACATGCCACAAAAATATACTGCGCTACCTGAAATATCAGCTTTACATGAATGTGCGTTATTTGAGTCAGAAAGCATGCAATTAATACAACTGGATGAAATGTGAATGCCACAAAACTTTATAAACTTCATCTCTTGTATTTTAGAATAAAAGAAAACAAACCTCAGAAAAAAATTTTCACCACTGTGCTTTACTTGTGCTTGGGAAAACATGGAAAGAACATCACTCACTACATTTGATCCTTTCATGGCGATCTGCATCAATGACTCTGCTGTTAAATATGTAAAACAAATAAATAAATGAAATATGAAATGGATCCCAAAAAATATCATCCACTTTTGCATGTCGCAACAAGTTGGAAAAGACGTACAATTCCTGAAGCATTAAGCACACTGAATAATCAGAAAATATATTTCATGAAATAAAAACGTATGCAAGACTACAGTATGCTCAATGAAATCACATAAAGCTGAATAGTATAAACCATAATCCATTTTTGAACAAAGAGTTTAACATAGTAACGCTCAAAAAACACCATATGTAGAATGAATTTCTGCATCAAAACAATTTCTTCAATGGTGTAAAGGACAAGGAACCAGCACATGTATCACCTCTCCTGGTGTAATCAATCATCAAGTAACTACTGAAAGAAATAAGCAGATAATTTTAAGCCTTATTTCGAAAAGGCTCATTACAAGTCCCATTAAAGGATAACTTGTGGAAAGACAGACCTATCAGGATACATAAAATCCAGGAAAGGGATGTTTATACCGAAATCTCTACCTCTTCATGGAGGCATCAAAGAATGAGGTTACTTTTAACTCTTTTATTCCTATACTTCTTATGTAGAAGAACCACACATAAAGCATATTGAATGAAAGATTTTATTTAAAACACCATGTAGGTGGTGAATTAGTTGGTTGGTCTCAAGGAATGCAAAATGCACTTTTCCTGGATTAGACAGCTCTAGACACCTGGTCTATAACACATCAATAATCACACAAAGAAGGGCGAGACCCAAGCCTTAATGCACCTTCAAACTTAGAGTACAATAGAAGACTCAGAGAAACATACAGTAGACACAAAAGATTAGAAAACACAGTGCATTCCTCTCAATCAGTGGCTTACATACATTCCTTAGCAAGGACAAGTGCAGATAAAATCTCCCTGCTAACTCCAGCCTCAGGGTTACCCTCTGTACCAGCACCTACAAGCAGGGACTTCCTTGCTGGTTAGGAGGTCTGACACAGATCAGCAAACGGGGTGAATGAGCACAAGTGCTAGGAATACAAGCAATAGTGCACTCTCTGGGTACCAAGGTCTCGCTATCACTCTGTATATGCCTCCCAATACGTATCCAACTTGGGTTGACACCCTTTTTATAGCCCATGGCTTGCTGGAAGCTGTTCTAGATATTTGGGCTGAAGGCAGACACATAAGTCAGAAAGGCTGTGGTGACCAGGAAGTGGTGGCCTGGAAAGTTACACTGGCAGCACTGCTCAGGCCATAGTCCAAGTCCTCAGTAAGTGGTCCGAGGGCTGGGCCAGGTGGTGACCCAAGGTGGCCCTACTACAGAGGTACTCACCTTTTCCACGCATCCAACAGCCATGCCAGAGTGTGCTCAGGCGATAGTCCAAGTCCTCAGGAGCTTGTCCAAGGGCTGGGCCAGGTGGTGACCCAAGGTGACCCTACTACAGAGGTACTCACCTTTTCCACTTGTCCAACAACAGAAGTTGCATATGTTGCTGATGGAACTCGCCTACGTTGATGTTGGGTTGTATTCCCAATTATCTCCTTCATTTTTGGAGAGGAAGATGAAGATGAAGTCAAGCCGCCACTGGCTTAGAAATCGGACTCCAAAAACTCACACAGAGACTTGTGTTTTAATCTTCCTACTAGCCACATACCAAAATCAAACCTATAATCTCGAGGAGGCACAGGAGCTTGAATTATACTGCCTACTTATGAGCAAGGATTGCATTGCTGCATGGTGCACCCTACGAGAGCCATGATGGACCACACCCATTGGAGGGCAGATTTGGCATGAGTATGCCGAGAGACTATATGAGATATCTGGACAACATCCCCTTCTTCATATATATGAGCGTACTTGATCGCATCCTCAAAGGTTTTAGGTGTACTCCTCCTTACCTCTCTCTATATGGCCTTGTCTAATCCTCTCACAAGCCCCATAGTTTTTGGAAATCATCAAGCCCTTTGAGCTTCAAGATGATCTCTCTATAGTAGGATATGTAGACAAATAGTGATCTACCCTTCTCTGTGATCCTATCCCACTCATCCCAATTCCTCTCTTCTTCCTTCTAAGGAAGAAACTCCTTCAAGAAAAGAGTTTCAAACTGAGTCTAGTCTCTAGGGATGGAGTTCCTCTCCTCGAGACTCATCCACCACTTATAAGCTCGCGGGCCAAGCGAGAGACTCACTTCAAGCACATGATACTAAGGAGGGTTGCAAGTCATTCCACTTTTGCAAAAATGTGTAAACTGCATCCCTTATTTCTTTCTCAGCTATCCCTTGTGAAGATTGGTGGCTTAGGATCCAAAGCCTCCCCCCCTGCCGTCTCCTTTGCTGCCCCGATCCCCCCCCTCCTTGTGCCTACCGCCCTCACCTCCCCCCTCTGCCAAACCCCCCGACTCAGCCCCCCACCCCCCCACCCCCCCCCCCCGGGGCTCTGCAAAAGGGCCATTGGCACGAAATGGGTATACAAGCTGAAATGTAAACATGATGGAAGAGTTGATAGGTATAAGGCAATGCTTGTTGCAAAAGGTTATGCTCAACAGAGAGGCATTGATTTTGATGAGACCTTTGCTCCCACATGCCGAATGACCACTCTTCATAGCATTTGCACACTTCAAACTCATCATGGTTAGAATGTACATGAATTAGACATTAAAGTTGCATTTCTAAATGGTGACTTACATGAAGAAGTGCATGTATTTCAACCTCACGATTTTGTGCACAAAGGGCATGAGAACAAAGTGTGGAGGTTGAAAAAGGCCTTATATGGTTTGAGGTAAGCATCACATGCTTAATATGAAAAGATACATGCCTACTTGCTTGCACATGGTTTTGGGAATAGTCCAATAGAGAGAATGTTATATGTTAAGCATGCAAATTATGTATTTCTAATCATTGTTGTATATGTTGATGACATGCTTCTCACTAGTCCTAATGAGAAGCATACTTCTAAATTTAAGGCTGATTTGCATGCCTCTTTTGAGATGTCAGATTTGGAGCATTTGCATCATTATTTGGGTATTGAATTTATGCAAGTTGACGGGAAAAAGCTTTGTGTCAAACAAAATTTATTAACACATTATTGTAGTGTTTTGGCCTTGAAGATTACAAACCTATTGCCATTCCTATGGAAAAAAGTTTAGGATTGAGTTTTCATAATTCGGGAGATAGATTTGATGTTGTTTACCATTAGTTGGCTGTTAGATGCTTGATTTACTTATGCATAATGTGGCCTGATATTCAATTTTTTGTCTCTCATATCAACGGGTTTATGCATTGCCCATGTGCCAAGCACTAGGAGGAGGTTAAACACATTTTTCGCTACTTGAGTGATCCTCGACTAGTTGGATTGTTCTATCCCAAGGGGGGATCATTACTGCTAGATTTACATGGCTTTTTTCTTTTTTACTCAGACTAAGCAGTTTTTAATGACACTTGTGTGTCCACTAGTGGATTTTGCTTCATGCTTGGTAGCTCATGCATATCTAGGATGAGCAAGAAGTAGCCTACTGTGGCCACTTCTAGTTGTGAGGAAGAGTGTAGGGGAAGGTTTCATAGTGATTGTTGAGTGTGTGTGGCTCAGACACCTTTTTGCTGATTTGGGTGTCGGTCAGTCTTCTTCCACCACCATCTTCACTGACAATCAGAGTGCATTGGAGGTTGCAAGGAACCTTGTGTTCCATGCTCATACAAAGCAGGTGCACTATCATTATATCATGGAGAGGTTCTCTGCTGGAGAGATCAGTTTGGCTTATGTGCCCACACAAGATAATGTTGCATATCTTTTTAGAAAGGCTTTGCCTGGTGAGAAGTTTGAAGCTTTTTGCAAAGCTTTGGGCTTACTTCGTTTTGTGAATTGATCTCTTTCCACATAGCTTGGCACTTCCTTAGACATGAATGCGAGCTCCCAAGGGGTAATTGTTGATAGATTTCGGTAGTGATGTGTGTGAACACACTTAGGATTATTGGGGCACTTTTTTTCCCTCTTTTAGGAGGTCTTTTTCCTCGCCTTGTATATATGGTTGAAACCCTAACAATTCACTTATCTTTGTACATTCTCTATTGTGTTGCGCTTCAAGCTTTTTCTTCTTCCTTGTGCTATTCGTATGCTTCCGTAGACCTCAAACTCCAACAATTTTGCCTACACTTAGTTAGTTGATACTATTACAAAGTTCGGAAGGATCTTAAGTTTCATTGAATCATCATCGGACTTTCGCTAATGTGAGAGAACACCCCTTGGTTATGGGCTTTGAAGGATTGACTCAATCCAAATTTAGAATACAAGGGCATAAGGTGAGAAATGCCTTGTGCTTCTGTACTAGTAATCTTATCATTATTATAACTTCTTTTTGTTTTAAATTGGCTATAGGTTGGAAGGAGACTAGACGATAAAATGAAAGTTCCTACAGATTGAAATAAATATGGAACTGAACTCTAATTGTCATAGCTCTTTTGCGACCTGATGATTGCAATGTAGATTGTCACTTTCTTGCTCCTAGCCCTTCTACATGATGGTTTTTTGCACTTGCAAACAACTTTAGTTTTAAAAATCAAAAGAAGTAATATAACAAATTGTATATACCTTGTTCAAACTTCAATGGTAATTTAAAAACTTTTGGATTGTCAAAACTCTATGTTCATTGCTTTGCAATGTGATTGTTTATATTGTTTGCAACAATGGTATGTTTAAACATTTGCTTAAATGCAAAAATCCTCATACTATGTGGTATTTTGTGCCTTATTTTGTCAGGAAATAATCATTTTTAAACTTTCATCATTTTCTTTTTAACTTTTAAATGTGGATCCCATGCACTCACAAAGATCTACGAATCCTCTCACGGCTATAGAATACTATGCCCACATAGATGCATCCACATCTTCCACTCCTATCAAATCCCCTTGAGCCTTCCATGGAGTTCTTGGATAAAGAGACTACAAAGGTTGTATAGATTTGTATAACCTAGTTTGTAGAGTTTCTTATCTTCACCAGACACTAACCATGGAACTCTGATGTGCTCAAGAAGATTCTTGATTATATCAAGTTTCATATACTACAATACTCCATTGATACCACCATACCTGGGAAAATGAATCCTATATGACTTACTTTTCTTTATCTCTAAAGAAGATGAGGCCTTTGCAAAGCATCTCATGCACTTCATGAGTTACTGAGGATGCAAGGCAATTGTTAGATGACGCACTTTCAATAATCGAGCATTACATTAAGAAGAGGAAAATGAAAAAGAAATATTTATGTTACATTGCTACAACAATCTTTATCGTCGTTTAGGAGCCTGACCCTACATCCATGGTCTTACCAAATCTTGTTACTAGGGGTTTTGTAAATGATAAGAAGGAACCACAAACAAAAGCTCTCAATTTATTAGAAGAGTAATAAAATAAGTAAAGGATTTCCACATGGTGTTGCGAATAAATTAAATGAAGGTAGTACTTCAAAAGAGCGTCAACCCTCCAACTTAGACCCTCCTTGGAACCCACTTTACCAGAGGTGGAGATGGAAATGTTTTAAGTCGTGCTCATAGATAGAATTTTTGTTCCTACATGATAGTGAAAAGACATCAGACTATGCTTCGACGAATGCCTTGGCATTTTTTGTTCGATATTTTGATGTTCCCATGGACAATTCTTAAAACTTAATTGAGAAATCGATATTTCATTTAGTGATTTGGTGGTAGATACTATTGCCTTGGTGTGTGAGAAGATTTTGAGTGATCACTAATGCTAATTGAAATGCCACCAAGGAGCATTTGGACACAATAGGGGCAAAACATATGGAGAAGACAATTTCAACATCGCAAAGTGTGGAACATGATAGCATGGTTCAATCTTCAATTTCCCTAAATTCATTAGGAAGAGGATAAGATGAAGATAGGCTTCAAAATGTAAGTATGTACAAACTTTTATGATTGACTATGTTTCATATTTGTACTCAATAAATGTCTATGTGCATGAAGTTATTGAGGTTGATAATTTACAGCAAGGAGCGGTGGTGACTATGATGCCCGTTGTGGTGGTTTATCCTTGGAAAATTACATTAGGAAACTAACAAAAGAAGATTTTGTGATTGTCCACAAGGACTATTTCTCTCAAAGACACTTCTCAAAGCAAGGAGGGGAGGTGAATGTGATGCCTGTTGTGGTGGTTTATCCTTGGAAAATTACAGTGAGAAACTAACAAAAGAAGAGATTGTGATGAAGAGAAAAGGATAACCTCACGAAAAGTAGGCACAAAGAAGCACCCTAGATCAGTTCGAGACCCAAACTATGCACCAATGGTTTTCCCTGACAAAGAATTTGAACCCCACGTTTGGGCAGAAATTCTAGCTACAATGGATGTAGCAGCGAATGAAGAACAATGGACTCCCCATTGTGACGAGGATAATTATGATATCTCAATCTTCATGGTCGAACCTCTAAAGTTTGAACCATTGTTAGAGCAATGTGATGACGAAACTATAGAGCTAACAAGAGTAAGGGACCAAGATGAAGAGTCCATTCTCATAGAGCCTTTCTGTGCTTCAGAGGAAGAATATCTCTATTTAATAGAAGCCGGAACTCAAGAAGAGGAAAAATCAAAAGAAGAAGAGATGCTAATAGTAACCAAGAAAAGAAGAGAGAAACATGTAACCAAGCTAGTAGAGGAAGAGACCCTCTTTGAAGTCCCAAAGAATTTCAAGTATGAAATAAAAGATCAAAAGGTCATGATCAGGATGCCTAACAGAGAATCACTCAAAAGAGTGGCATACGATAACTAAGAGAAAACTAAGAAAATTATTGTGACCATAGAAGAAGGTGAAGAACGATGCACACATATATAGGACATGACCTCACCAAGGAAGAAGAAAAGGAGTTGATTGCATTGTTAAGAGAATATAGAGATGTGTTTGCATGGAGTTACAAAAACTTGAAAGGAGTAGACCTAGATACCTGCTCACATAGAATTCCCATGTCCTCAGATTCCAAGCTTACTAAGCAGAAACTGTACACATATAATGATAACTATGCGGCAAAGATCAAAGAGGAAAAAGATCATTTGATAGAAGTTGGATTCATCTATGAGATTGAGCATACTGAATGGGTATCCCCCATCATGGTAGTGCCCAAAAAGAATGGAACATTACGTGTGTGGATCAACTTGAAGAAATTCAATGCCGCCACTATTAGAGATAGCTATCCGCTTCCTATCATTGAACACTTATTGGAACGTGTAGAAGGCAAGAAAGTCTACAACTTCCTTGATGGATTTTTTTGGCTACAATCAAGTAGCTATCGCCCCTGAAGATCAACATAAGACGGCTTTTGCCACAAAGTGGGGTATTTTTACATTTAGGGTGATGCCATTTTGGCTTACCAATGCACGTGCTACATTTCAAAGGTTGATGTGTCACGTGTTCAAGGAATTCTTGCAGAAGAATCTAGAGGTCTATGTTGATGACTCATGCACAAATTTCAACATTAAACAAACACACATCCCTCAGTTGAAATCAATCTTTGACAAATGTAGGGAATATCAAGCCTGCTTCAAACCCAAAAAAGTGTGTTTTCATGGTCAGACAAAGCAACATTCTAGGACACATAACGTCATGAAATAGTATGGTATATCATCAGATGAGGACAAAGTTAGAGCCATTGCAGAGTTACATAAACCAAGGAATGTCAAGGAAGTACAAGCTTTCATGAACATTGTGGTTATTACCAACGCTTTATCCACATGTATGCAATCATTGCTAAGCCTCTGTAGAACCTTTTGACTAATTACGAACGAGTGTGAAAACTCTTACAATGAACTCAAGCGACGATTGTGTTCAGCACTAATCTTGACTACACCAAATTGGAATAAGTTATTCCATGTTTATGTCCATGCATCCAATTACGCTATTGGATGTGTGCTAGCACAACCTATGGGTGAACGTAATACTGATCTTCCGATAGCTTATGCAAGTGGGCAATTAAATGAAGCCGAATGAAATTATACCACCACATAAAGGGAAGGATTAGGCATGGTAGGGAACCTATTATCTTAGGTCAAGATTGGATCTATCACTACGCGGTAAACCTAAACCTAAGAAGTGGACTTCTTCAAATTTGGGTGAACCGGCAACGCATCACGATTGAACTGGTGAACCAAAGGTAGGTGGTGAAGTGAAGTGTGTGGGTGCAGGGAATGCAAAATGCATTACCCCTCGAGCATATGTAAGCACATGAACACATTAAAGCACATCACCATAATAGACACGTATCACCAAGCCCCTTATCATCACTAGAAACTACACTCAGAAGTAAGAGTTACAGCAGCAGTAAGCATGGAGCAGAATAGAGCACAAGACCACACTAACTAGAAGGACAAATGTAACACAATCTGAATACCAGCCATTAGCTAATCATACCACAACTGAGCATACCACTAATCATACCACAGCTCATCATACCAAGCAAGGAACAACAGAATGCAACGGTGTTCTCACATAAATAACATCAGCAAATAACATAAGCAGCATAAACAAATAACATGAGCAGGACTCTACTCTCTACAGACTCTGAGCCCGCTCTCACTCTCAGCTATATTCTCCTGTAGTGTGCACTATATGCTCTGGGTCTCATGTGTCATCTATGTCCCTCTCTTGAGGTTTCCCCTTTTTATAGGAGAGAAGAGAGGAACCGGTACAATAGGTAAGTCTGTTACATGGGAGTAATGGGAAGTTAATGCATTAGGCGGTTTCATTTGTCAGCCTGGCCGCCGTCGCCTCCAGTACCAGACTTTGTCGTGTAATGATGAGTGGCTGGGCCCCACTTGGCCGCCTTGTCAAGGCTTCTTGTCCGGGCATGGAGTCGCCCAACTCATGCCTTGGGCATGCAGTCTCCCAACTCTACCATCTACCATCTGGACGTCTTGGTGCCCAACTCCAGATTTTGGACCTCTGACGCCCAACTCCAGATTTTGGACGTCTGGCGCCCAACTCCAGAATTTGGACGTCTAGCGCCCAATTTGATATTTGGTCCCTTGGTGCCATCCTTTACTATGTCCTTCAAAAAATTTATTCTACAGGTTGCCCGCCACTAGTGTCTCTCCGTCCCGGAGAGAAGGGAGAGAAGTGAAAAATAAGTAATTGAAGTGTTACAAGAGGATATAGGAATGATTACATGAGATAATTCCAGAGAGAATGGGAGTAATACATCATGAGCTTCCAAAAATAACCAGAGTTCTGCCCGTACAAAATAATATCCATGAAGAGTTATACAACTGGTGCAACAGTAAACTATGACACTATGCAAAAATAAAATACTAGAAAACTGGACAGCAAAAAATAATTATCCTTGTCCACATGACAGTGAGACTAGTCACATGCAGGCTCATTCCTAGGCCTTTGATGTAGTAACTTCCTGGTTGGTTTCTCCTGTAGCTGGTGGTGGAGTGAGGTCCTCCGTGTCCGAAGATGTAAGCAAAGCTTTTAATGCACTAAATTTGGATTTTAGTGCATCTTTTTGCCTCTTCAGCAGTGCATTTTCAATTAAGAGGTTCTTGTTAGCTGATTTTAGTTTTTTATTTTCAGCCTTCAGCTTTGTAGTCTTCTCTTCTTCATCCTGCAGAAATGCTTCCAAGTTTTTTACCTTGTCTTCGAGTCTGCGTACGTCCTTGCAGTGGGTAGACAATTCTGCAATCTGCATGTACATCTCCTTGTTGACTAGACTTACTCTAAGAAATTCTTCACTCAACATGTGAGTATAATGGCGTAGCCGATTCTCTAAATTCATACATGCCTACCTATCTTCCATAATTTTGTTAGAAATCTCAGAAAATCTGTTTTTTGCAACATCCATTTTGGCACATATCCTGTAAGTGATTCGGAACTAGGGGCCAGATATGTTTCTTGTACCTCTCATTCGTGGATAGCTTCTCTGCACTACATGCATCAAGAAATGGGTGCGGAGGTAAGTCTGTAGCGGGGTTATGGAAGGAAGGAGAGAACCGAAATGGTGGTGGAAAGGGTAGTATGTCGAACGGGGTTGGTTGAATGGAGGTTTGAGGTTGCGTATGTGGGAGGGGTATATGACTTGGGGGAATAGGTGTCGATGTTGGTGGGAGTGGCGAAGGGGGATGAGATGGTGGCTGGGGAGATGGGGAGTGGGGTGGTGCGGGTTGTGGAGGGGAAGGTGGTGGTGTGGGACATGATGGAAATTGGAGATGAATTGGGTCTATGCGTGGATCAATGGTAATGGGAGTGGACATGGTTGAAGCGGGAGGTGGAGTGGGGTTGGAATGAGGCGGGGCAATGGGTGTAGTAGGTGCGTAATGGGTGTAGTAGGTGCGTCTCAAGTGTGTGGGGTTTGTGAGGGTGGAGGGGATTGAACAGAAGAAGAAGCTTTTCTGGATGAAGTAGGTACTACTTTGATAGCCAGAAAGGGGTGTTGGCTGATGTGCGTACCTTCTTTGATGCTTTAGCATATCCTTGCTGGTCGACTGGAAGCGTGTCGAGGAGCTCTCTGGAATCCTTCTGAATCTTTGCTCTTCGTTTCTTCCGAGCGTGCGCTGCCTGTGGATGTTTCGATGATGTCGGGCGCGACACGTCTTTTGAATGGAGGGAAGCAAAGTACCTATATATATAGAGCATCATGTGTCCTCCTACCACTTTGAAGGTAAGAGCCTTTTTGCCTACCTGCTTCCCATATCTTTCCTTCCATTCGGCTAGCGTCTGAAGTAGAATTTTGTGATAAGGGTAGGGCTTTGCTCGGGCGAAGCAATCTGTTGTTATTAAAAGATACCTTGCACCTGAACCTTGTGCTACTGGGAAAATAGGGCCAACAAAGTCTATTCCCCAATGCTCAAAGCGTTTCCAAGCTACAGAGATATTAAGAGGTTGGTTCCTTTGTCGTGTTGGTTTGGGCACACATCGTTGACAAACATCACACGCCTTGGCAAATTTAGTGGCATCTCTGAAGAGATATGGCCACCATAGGCCACTTTGAAGTACCCTCAGTGCCATGATATGTCCAGGGAAATGACCACTAGACTTTCCCTCATGTGCCAATTGAAGAACAGTTTCTGTTTCATGTGGTTGAAGACACCTTCTGTACATCCCATCAGGACCAACCTTATAGAGGGTATCTTTTTCCATCATGAAATTCTTACTCTTTAGGAGGAGTCTACGCCTTTCCAATGGAGTAGACCCAGTACGAAATTGGCCTTTTCCTAGAAGGAGAGTTAAATCATCATACCATGTAGGTGCTATATTTACCTTGTAGATTTGGCTGTCTCGGAAATCATCTTCTACTCCCTTTGTTGCTTGCCTTGGATGCCTCATGCGAGAGAGGTGGTCTGCAATGACATGTTGCCTACCGCTTCTCTGTACAATTTCAAAGTCGAATTCTTGGAAGAGAAGCAACCATCTCCATACTCTTCCTGCAACTTGTGGCTTATTCAACAAATATTTCAAAGCTTGATGATCCGTAATCACTGTGAATGTAGTGCCTAATAAATAGTGCCTGAATTTCTTGAGGGCAAATACAATAGCCAATGCTTCTCTTTCTGTGGTGCTATAGTTCTTGTCGGCTTTTGAGAGTAGTCTACTCGCGTAATCATAGTTAGTAAGGTACGATCCGTACGATTAGTACGGTACGTATTAGTACGGTACTACGTACGTACCCTAAGATTTGGGGCTTCCCGTACGGTATTCGTACGTCCATAAGGTACAAATTTTCTTTTTTGGGGCTAAAAATTATATATTTCATATGTAACATGATAGACATCATGTTAATGAGTAAAATGCATCAAAATGTTTATGAGATAGGAAGCTTTGGGCATGAGACAATTAGGGAAATGAGGATCCGTTGAGGCCTGATCAAGTTCTGAAAGTTAAAAAAAAAAATCGTACGAAACTGTACGGTACGTACGGATCGGCAGGTACGTACGGATATATCCGTACGAGTACGAATACCAACTATGCACGTAATGAATGGGTTGATCTAATTTGTGTACTTCGCTTGGTTGAGTTAGTATAGCTCCTACTGCATACAAACTTGCATCTACATGCACATGGAATGTCTTAGACCAATCTGGTGAGATGAGTATAGGTGCAGATTCCAACCTTTGTTTTAGATAAGTGAATGCTGATTCTTCTTCTTCAAACCATTGGAAAGGAAAACTTTTATAGTAAGTCGTGAAAGTGGTCGTGCTGCCTCTGCATACATGCGTATAAACTTGCGGTGATATCCTGTGTGCCCTAGGAAGCTCTGGACCTCTTTAGAATTTATAGGTCTTGGAAGCTTAAGAATTGACATTACCTTATCTGGATCTGGGGTCATCCCTTTTGCAGAGACCACATGCCCTAACAAGGTACCTTGGGTTACCAGAAAATGACATTTGTTAGGGTTAAGTTTCAAACCTGTTTCTCTGCAACGCTGGAATACTTGTTCTAATTGCTTCAAATGTTCTGGCACATTCTCTACTGCAGTGGTGCAGGCTGCTCCAGAGAAGGCTGAAAAGTCATCCATGAAAATTCTTAAGAATTTTAGGAGCAACTTGTTGAAGATCAGATATACTGTCCTATTAAAAGTGGCTGGTGCATTTCTAAGGCTTCAACCTTTTCCACTATGCCTAGTGGGCTTACCTTGCTTTGGTCTGCTAATGATACTGTAAAATGAGCATCCTTAGTTGGTTTTAGATTTAGCAATGTCATTGTGTACTCAGGCATTAGATTAATACCAGATCCCCCATCGACTATCACTCCTACCAAAGGAGTTCCCTTGATACTTACAGTTAGTCTAGGGCTCTTGTAATCAGTAAGAGGTGCCATCCCAGATGGTTCTGAGCTATAAGTCGAGGGTATAGGTATTTGTTGAGAAATTAGAGAAGTGAAGCCTTGCCCGCCACTTAATATGGTGCCAGGGTCTAACCCATTTATAGCAGCCATTACTTCTCCTCTGAATCAAGGACTCATAGCTAACAAGTTATATAAAGATACCTGTTGGTAGGTGCTCTACAAGACTTGAACTGCAGTGAGAAAGCCTTCTTGATTGTTCCTTGAAGCCCAAAGTCATTACTCCGGGAAGTTCCTCAAGTTTGACTACTCGGGCGCTTGGGGAGTCTACATTGCCCTCATCATTAGATACTGTGATCATATGTAGGGGGCAAGAGTTACCTGGTGTGCTTGTAGACGGCATTGACTTTGGGCAGTCCTTCGTGTAATGATCCCTTGTTTCAGGACAATTTTTGCATGGTGGGGCATCCTAAGGAAGTGAAAAATTACTTTGGAAGTGTCCATACTCCCCACATCTGTAACACATTATAGGCCTAGGAGGTCGGTTCTGACGAGGCCTACCTTCTTGCCGTTGAGGTCCTTGATTGGTGTAAAAAGCTGTTACAGGAGGTGTTGTAGTGGATGGTAAGGGTGGTTGCCCTAACAAGGAGGACTGAGCCACTCCTACCCATTGAGCTTCCGGAGGTTGTCCTGGCATCATAGTTTGATTTCCAAGACCCTTCAGAAAATAACAATCCTTGGCCTCATGGCCACCCTTGCCACAAAACTTGCATGTTAGCCTCCTTGGACATTCTTGTGATGTGTGTCCTTGGGTACTACAGAGAGAACACCATAGTCGAGTTCTTACCGCCCTTAATGTTTTGAGTTCTTCAAGCTCTTGTCTTATTTGAGCGAGACCTTCTGAAGTACCCTTGTCCTCTTCTCGATTTCTTTGAAGCTTTAAGGTCTCTAGTTCCTTCCTCAAGGCTATCACCATGTCTTCATCTTGGGGGAAAGTCTTTCCCGGATGTGCTCCAAAATGAACCCGTGCAGCCTCAATCCTTGTGGCAGCTCCTTCAAATTCTCTCAAAGTGGCATCTGGTCTCAACAGCTCTCTCAGCTTCTGCTCTGTGGATTTCGGCAAGGCCTTCTCCACCCACTTCTTAACAAGGAAATCTAGTGGTGGTTCCGACAATCTTGCCACGAGTGACCTCGCCCGCGTCATAAGTTCTAAAAATGATTCTCCCATATGCAAGATTAAATTCTCGAGTTCATCTAATGTTCTTTCTACAAGTTACCTCGCCGAAATGCTTCTGTGAATTCGGTCCTCAATGCTTCCCATGTTTGGAAATGGTTTTCCGCGTACTGGCTGAACCATTTGTCCGCCAATCCTTCAAGAGTTGATGGAAAAAGAGCAAGGAAGGCGTCCTATCGTTGTTGTAAGCCCATGCTCTTACAAATTGAAAGAAATCTTCGTACATGATCTTCAGGATCTTCATTAGCACCGCCATGAAATGAGGAAAATTTAATATTTATTCTTGACAAAAGAGCGGAAAGTTCCTCAGCCATAACCTTATTAAAAAGATTGTCTTGAGGTAAAGTCTTTTGAGTTTTAGCCTTGTCGTCTAACCCTTCTATTCTAGAAGCTAGGCTTGAGGCAGATAGACTTCTGATGGGTGTTAGGTAAGGGTCTGGCCTTCTTATGTGGTAACTTTTGATTGGTGTCTTCTTAGGGCTTAACTGCTTCTCTTTGCTAGCTCTGGTCTGGGTCATGGACCATCTTTGGAACTACTTCTGATAGAGGAAGTTGCCCCGATGAAGAGGTCGCCCCGGAGGAGTTTTCGCCCAAGAAGAGGTTGCTCAAGTGGGGGAGGAGGAGTAGGCACCCAAGAAGCCAAGAAGGAGGATTAGGAGGAGTAGTCGCCCAAAAAGTTAGGAAGTGAAGGAGGAGGAGTCACCCAAGAAGAGGAGTCGCCCAAGGCTTCAAGGAAGTTGGAGTAGTCGCCCAAGAATTTAAGAAGGGGAGGAGGAGGAGTCGCCTAAGAAGAGGAGTCGCCCAGGCTTCCAGGAAGGAGGAAGAGAACTAGGAGAGGTGGTCCTGGGCACTTAAACTCTAAGTGATTTCTCAAGGAAAAAGAGATCTCCAGAAGCCCTGTCCCACCAGGCATGCCAAATTTTCGCCTGTAGGTGGTGAAGTGTGTGGGTGCAGGAATGCAAAATGCACTACTCCTGGAGCATATGTAAGCACACGAACACATTAAAGCACATCACCATAATAGACACGTATCACCAAGCCCCTTATCATCACTAGAAACTACACTTAGAAGTAAGAGTTACAGAAGCAGTAAGCATGGAGCAGAATAGAGCACAAGACCACACTAACTAGAAGGACAAATGTAACACAATCCGAATACAAGCCATTAGCTAATCATACCACAACTGAGCATACCACTAATCATACCACAGCTCATCATACCAAGCAAGGAACAACAGAATGCAACTCCAAGTGTTCTCACATAAATAACATCAGCAAATAACATAAGCAGCATAAACAAATAACATGAGAAGGACTCTACTCTCTACGAACTCTGAGCCCGCTCTCACTCTCAGCTATATTCTCATGTAGTGTGCACTATATGCTCTAGGTCTCATGTGTCATATATGTCCCTCTCTTGAGGTTTCCCCTTTTTATAGGAGAGAAGAGAGGAACCGGTACAATAGGTAAGTCTGTTACATGGGAGTAATGGGAAGTTAATGCATTAGGCGGTTTCATTTGTCAGCCTGGCCGCTGCACCTCCAGTACCAGACTTTGTCGTGTAATGATGAGTGGCTGGGCCCCACTTGGCCGCCTTGTCAGGGCTGCTTGTCCGGGCATGCAGTCGCCAAACTCATGCCTTGGGCATGCAGTCGCCCAACTCTACCATCTGGACGTCTTGATGCCCAACTCCAGATTTTGGACCTCTGACGCCCAACTCCAGATTTTGGACCTCTGACGCCAAACTCCAGATTTTGGACGTCTGGCGCCCAACTCCAGAATTTGGACGTCTAGCGCCCAATTTGATATTTGGTCCCTTGGTGCCATCCTTTACTCTTTCCTTCAAAAAATTTATTCTACACCAAATACTCAAGGAATTAGGAAAGGCACCAACTCCTTGTTTTTCCAAGTATCCACGTGACGATAACGATGTTATTCTTGTCCAAAGTGCTAGGGTGCAGAACAAAGCCACTCATGAAGGAGTAGCAGAAGCAAACATGGAGCTCCCTTCTTTTTCAAAGATGGTCAAAGAAAAACAAGCAAGAAAACTCAATGCAACAGACAACCGAATCTCATAGTTAGAAACAAAGCAGATTTGGAGGCGCAAGAGTGAGCAACCCTCTGATCCCTCAAAGGGACCAAGGTAATTTATCAAATGAATGACGAAGCTAAAGCAAACAAAAGCTGCAAGCTCCAAGAGTCAACCTCAACAAATCATTTCCATTTGGGTACCTACTACCAAAGAGGTCAATGAAGGCATACCCTCATAATGCATAACTCTCGGTGCCTAAGACTTGCTTGCAGGCTCAAATCGCATCACATCGGGTTTGATGATGGAACCAGTTCTCACCCAACACTACCCCACAAAAACCAATAAGAAAAATTGTTCTCAACCGGTACTCCAGTGCAATCAAGCCTAGCACTACTTGGAAATGGGTACCTAAAAAGTCCCATATCCAGGTAGAATCATCTCTAAAACCCTTGAATGTAATCAAGGGCAAAATTTGTAATCCCATAAGAGAAGTCTAGAAAGTTAAGTCCGATATTGAACCACCTGATTTAACATTGTAAATTAATTGTACACTGTTAGGTGCATGCAAAGTTACTTGTGTTTCCCAAGTATGCATTCAATTCATGACTACTCCTACTAACTCACGATTTCACAACACTCAAGCACACACTAAAATAACACATCAAGTTAGATACATCATGTTGGCATTGCAAGGGGAAAAAGGTCTCAACTACTCTCTAAGATTCATTTCTTCTAGCAGATTCACGTGACATCGGAGACCTTTTTCATCATGGCCGATGCGGGTACAAGTTTGCAGCCAATTTACATTGATAGTTTGTCGATATCTGAACATCCTACAAAAAGACCGATGGAATTCCATTTGGTTCAATGAGATGCCATGACCACTTGGCGATGCTGGTTACATTTGGGAATCTAAATGCAAGTTCAACAATGTTTGAGGCTGGTTTCAATTCTTTTCACGAGAGTTTGAATATCTCTAGAATACTCCGAAACTCCAAGGAATTTGGCAACGGGAAAGGTTATATGAATACTTCCAAAAGAACTTACCCAAACCTAATTTTTTGAGATGTTAGTATCTGGTGTCCACATTACAAGCTAGCATTGTGAAAGACGAACCACGAACCTTTGTAATCCCTTTGCTAAGGCACAACAACAAAATGAAGAAGTTAAACTTCACACTAGACTTTGTTCGGAAAGCTCTAAACATGCAAGGTATGCATATTCCTTTGCATAAGGAAACTTTAGAGCCAGAGAACATGAAGAACATGGAGAGTGAAGCTCAAAGACATGGTTGCCATTACACCAAACCTATAAGTGCCACTTAGGATCTGCATGCGACATTTCGCATTTCCAAGGCAAGATTGCTTCACCCAACCCCAGTTTGTATATAGCAACGACTGCAGAACTACCAATTAATCTTCCGATCTGGATTATTGACCAATTACATAATGCTAACAATAGATGGTTTGGTAAGCCGATACTAAATGGATGCTTTGCAATCACTCTCATAGCCTATAAATATCTATCCTATGATGTACCCATAGAAAGAGCACTCACGTGGACTCAACTTCAACTCTTTAAAAGAAAAAAAGCATCAACACACTAGGCAAAGACGATACATAGAACTATTCCTTGTGTACAACATAGAGGTGCACCACTAACTCCACAAGTATCACCACCTCGAGAGAGCACGATCCCACCATTCACTATTTGCCTCCCTCGCTCCAGCAAAGAAAGGACATCTGGTGGAGGTCTACAGGTTCCCTCTATGCCACGAGTTCGGATTTCAAGCTATGGGAAGCATGGAAGGTCTAGGAACCTTTGCCTTTGAGAAACTATTAGACACTCAACTTTCAAACGTGGAGATTTACTCATACCGGAATACTCCGAAATTCCTTCTACACTTTGGAAGTGCCTATATTCCCCTCGTCGAGAACACATAATTGGCCTTTGTGAATGATCCATATGAGGCCTTCCTAATGGTCTTATGTGACTAGAGACCTAGTTAGTATAATAGGTAGGAGTGGAAGTTCTAGCAATAGGGGGTTATCCAAAGAGCAAGGATTGTGATGGTCAAACCTAGTGCACGTTTGGAGCTTAGTTTAAAATTTGGTTAAATACCCCAATCCCTTTAGGAAATAACTAGAACCCTCTAAAGCTTGAGTCGCATAGTTATTTTCAGACTCGTATGGAAAACATACCGTACTTCCATACTAGTATGCGTATGGTTGGAGCATGAAATTTTTCATACCTCAAATTTTTCTTTTTTGTCATTGATTCGAGTTGAGTACAAGTCCATAACAATTTCACATTGTTTTTATGCAAATTCACTCTCATATACTCTCCTCCATTATACCCATACATATATACTACACCCTAAGCAATAGTGGCCAACAAAATTTTGATCTTTAATATTATATTATTGTATATATAATACTTCAAATTTTCAATATGTTTTGTGCTAGACGTATGATATCACATATGATATTTTTGAAAAGATTCCATACTTTTTTCATACTTCCGTACCCGTATGCGTTTGCCGTATGGTTCGCGTATGGAAAAACTATGAGCTTGAGGGTCTCTAGTTCATGCCAAATTCGAAATGGAATTGTCACTAGTGGAGGAGCTTCCTCCTTGACTAGGTCCAAAATGAACTCTAGCCTCTTCTATACAAGTAGCTATTGTCTCTAATTCCCTTGGGGGAGCATTTGAATGGAGAAATTCTGGGAATTTCTATTGACAAGACCTTCAGAGAGCCCTCTCCACCCACTTTTTGATCATGAAATCTTCTTAAGTATCTCATAGTCTTTCCATTAGAGATAGGGCCCTCGTCATAAGCTCCCAGAAGGTTTCATATGTCCATAGAAGTCAAATTCTCAAGCTAATCAAGAGTTCTCTCAATGGAATTACTTGCGTGAAGGCTTCAATGAACTCTATCTTCGAATTCTCCCAGGTTTGGAAGTGGTCATGTGCATATTGGTTGTACCACTTGTAAGCCAATCCTGGGTGAAAGCAAGTATGCCCACGAATGCATCTTCCCTCTCCTATGATCCCTGGCCCTTGCAAATAGATAGGAACCTTCAGATGTAGTCCTAAATATCCCCATGAGCACCACCATCACATGAGGGAAACCGAATGCCGATTCTAGACAAAAGGGTTGAAAGCTCTTCTACCATGTACTTTGAGCTTAAACCATTCTTCACACACCAAGGAACAAGATTACTTCATTGTTGTAGAAGAGAGACCCAGGACTACGTCCACCTCCCAAGACACCTTCTACTCAAGGAGGGTTCTCCTTACGGAAGTATACTCTGTAGATGTTTGCATAAAGAGACACTCTCCACAAATGCAAAACCCCTTAGGTGGATATACAAAAGGAGTTCACCAAGAATAACAAAACTCAACTATAATTCAAAAATGGTGTAATAAATCAACTCAACTAGAGTTGAAAACACATGACCTGCATCGAATCAACTCATAAGGAATGGCATTCATACAACTTGTATCAATCCATACCATGTGTATCAAGAGTAAAAACTTAAGTTTTCATGTTTCATGCTTGCATGGCATTATATATAGCTATGAAAATTTGGAAAGAGTCTCGCATCTCCCATCAAAAATACTTACAATAGATCATCAATATGCACATATGAAGGGCATGGCTAGCCCATGGTGATCACAACATATCAGAATATCGTGTAAACAAACTAGAAAATCATGTTCTTTCAAGAGGATTCCTAACATGAAAATCTCAAACAGCAATTGATTAAAGATTAAACTTAGCTAATTTGTATTGATGCTAAATTTCTCAAATATCGGAATCACACAAAAACATCCAAAACTTTCATTAGGCCCAACAATCACTTGATTTGGACATTTTCTCAAAATTCTATGATGAATTCTTTACAAAGGTTCAAGACCTTGTGACCAAGTCTAGAAATATACAAGGGCATCCTCTTGAAAATCTTAAACTCATCAAATAATGTCCAAATTCTAAAATCTTTATGCACAAATCTAGGCTTACTTTTCTAGTTGGTGTCCACAAAATTGTAACTTCAAACTCATTAAAACAAAAAAGTTACTACAAACATTGGACATGCACTTTTATAATGTATTCTAATGATGAAGGTAAACTCCAAATTCTCTTAATTTTGTAAATAGTATAGAATGTGTATTGGAGTTTTTAATCTAAGAAGAATCATTAATATTGGAGCTTCTGATATGAAATAATCATGTGTATATCAGGCTTCTGATGTAACGAACTCTCACAAATCCTCGATTGATATTGTTCAGCATTTGATCTAACAAATGACCTCTATTTTGAACCCTTGAAATGGAGACTTGAACCCGCCTCCGTCCTTCGAAGTTCTCTCTCTCTCTCTCTCTCTCTCTCTCTCTCTCTCTCTCTCTCTCTCTCTCTCTCTCTCTCTCTCTCTCTCTCTCTCTCTCTCTCTCTAAACTGACGCAGATCTAGGGTTTCGAAACTGACGTAGAGCTGATTTTTAGGGTTTTGAAGAGGCGAAACTCTGTCTTTTAGGGTTCTGAAGAGGTGCAGCACCCTTTTTTAGGGTTTTGAACAGGCGCAGGTCTGGTTTTTTAGGGTTTCCAAAACTGGAGAAGATCTAACAAATGACCTCTATTTTGAACCCTTGAAGTTGGAGACTTGAACCCACCTCCGTCCTTTGAAGTTCTCTCTCTCTCTCTCTCTCTCTCTCTCTCTCTCTCTCTCTCTCTCTCTCTCTCTCTCTCTCTCTCTCTCTCTCTCTCTCTCTCTCTCTCTCTCTCTCTCTCTCTCTCTCTCTCTCTCACAACTGACGCAGATCTAGGGTTTCGAAACTGACGGAGAGCTGATTTTTAGGGTTTTGAAGAGGCGAAACTCTGTCTTTTAGGGTTCTGAAGAGGTGCAGCACCTTTTTTTAGGGTTTTGAACATGCGCAGGTCTGGTTTTTTAGGGTTTCAAAACTGGAGAAGATCTTATTTTTAGGGTTTTGAAGAGGCGAAACTCTGTTTTAAGGGTTCTGAAGAAATTCAGCTCTGATTTTTAGGGGTTTGAACATGCGCAGCTCTGATTTTAGGGCTTTGAAAGAGGTAATGCTCAATTTTTAGGATTTCGAAACTCTCTTTTTAGGGTTCTGCAGCCTCCCTCTCTAAGCAATGGGGTCGAATCTCTCTCTGTTCTTAGGCATGGCACTGATTTTAGGGTTCCAAATCTCTGATTTTAAGGTTCCAAATCTCTGATTTTAGGGTTTCGAAGCTCTGATTTAGGGTTGAGCACCTCTTTCCCCGAAGATCTGATTTTAGGGTTTTGTGTCATCTGCCTACTGTGCTAACAGCCACAAGCATCTACACTTTTAACTCTCTCTCTCTCTCTCTCTCTCTCTCTCTCTCTCTCTCTCTCGCTCTCTCACCCCCCCATGGCTCCCAATTTGGAGGAACAGCTGGCCACCTTATGCTCATGGCCACCTTAGAGCATACCCTCCGAAAGTTGATAAGAAAACATAAGAAAGAAGGAGATTTTGGACTGCACACTGAGCTTATTGATATGACAACGAAACTGGACAACATACGCGAGGAGGGGGAGATCGCCCCACAGCTGGAGGACATTCGAGTGACTATCAAGGAGTGAATCGAGGTGGTTCAGAGCGAGCTTGAGACTAAGAAAGATAGATGGGTCGAGGTTATAAAAAAGAACCTTGAACAGGAGGCAAAGAAGAACCACCACCATGAGGAGATCCACATAGTACACACAACCATTGAGGAGCGGATGCGACAGGCTCGCAGGCTCAATGTTCGCATCTCCGACCTCACAGAGACGGCCGGATCACCAAAACAGGACGGGCGTCGCTTGTGCACACTACTTGGATACCGCGTGGATGAGCCTTTCCCTTTCACGAGAGCCTGGAGAGCACGACGGGACACCACACGGAGGAGAGCACTTATCATTCAGTTCTCAGATGAGGCCAGGAGGAGAGATTTCCTTAGACGACGGGTGGTACTACGCACTACAACGAGCACCCCCGTCTATTTGGATGACGACCTCACACGGATGCAGGTCGAGCACAGACGTGCATGCACGCCGCGTGTCCTCCAGGCCGGACGGGAGAACACAGTGCCCTATACAGAGACGGTCGTGTCATCATTGATGGACGGCCCATTGACTAGGGATTCACGGCCTATGAGACAGCTAAGCACGAGGTGCACATTGCAGTCTGGAATTGCAATGGATCTTTATGGACACATCCAAGGCCCCTCGAGGAGGTGATGGAGGGTAGAGACATGATCTTCTTCAGAGAGACACACGAGAGCCCGGGGAGGAGCCTACCGAGGATTGAGGGCTATATGTGGGAGTCAGCTCACCGCCAATAGATGAGACAGCAAACCACACGAGGATCAGGAGTAGCCGTGCTCTACAGACAGTCGCTACAGCAGAGGGTACAGGTGGTAGCAAGAGACCTAGAGGCACGTTTCATGTGGATACGCCTACAGCTATCAGAGGAGAGAGAAGCTTATTTCGCAGTCTGCTATATTGCACCCATCGGCTCGCGCTTCACACATTCCCCCGAGAAGCCCTCGGGAGGGGGAACAGACATCATATCGCCATATGACTGCCACTCAATGACACGATTATGGAGTATACTGGGATGGGCGAAGTCTTCCTTGTAGGAGACTTCAATGCTCGCACTCAGAGCCACCAGTGTGATATCTACGACTTTCACGACCATGAGATGCATTGTACCATAGAGGATATGTCTACACTCAGAGCCTCGGCCGACACCGCCACACCCACATCATATGGCCAACACCTACTCCAGATGCGAGAAGCACACCGTCTCATTATATATAATGGGATAGAGACCTGGCCCACCTCAAGTGCTCTCACCTGCATTCCACCCACGACACCGAAGGGGGGCAGTGTGGTACACTATGTTATCGGACCCCCGGAGGCGACACATCTAATCACCTCATTCACTATCCCACCCATACCGATTGGAGCTGATCACGCATATCTTTCCCTCTCCATACGTGGCTCACCATGCATATCCAACCCCGTCACCATAAAGCCACGTGCCCATACCACCATTCACTTTAGATGTGAGCTAGCACATATCTATAGCTCCCATGTTCGAGAGCGCATCTACTCCCTTGATCCCTCTGCCTCATTGGACACCCTCACCGCCCACTTCTCCTCGATCCTCCACACATCCGCTACTCTCAGCTTCCCATACACCACCCACAGCACACCGAACATTCGACACGGCTTGGGCATACACCCCATAATAGATGGTGCGATGAGGAGTTGATGCGACTATACCGACATCTTAGAGCACAGAGCATCCTGGGATCCATCACAGAGAGGGAGGCACGACGACAGATGCGAGCCTTGACACGCCGGAAGCGGCGAGCTTTCGAGGAGCGAAAAGAGGAAGAGTTGTTCGACCTTCTCATGAGTAGGGATTGTGCTACTACGTGGAGGGCCCTACGTGAGCCACACCCACCTACACCCATAGCAGATCCTCGGACTTGGCACACCTACGCCCAGAGGTTATATGACATCCCAGGACAACCACCATTGCCGATCCCTCCAACACAGCGTCCTGTGATATCCACCCTATTCACGGAAGGCATGGTACGACAGGCCATCCATAGGCTACAGCATGGCCGTTCAGCAGACCACACGGGTAGCACAGGGGTATTCTCCATGGCCCAGGCAGCGAGAGATAAATTGACGCGAGGCTATGCGGCACTTGCAAGATTGGATAGACGCTGCTTTCAGACACATTTTCAAGAGCCCCGGACTAACGGGTGGCTCTTTGACACTCTAGTGACACCCCTATTGATGTACGCAGAAGCAGTATGGGCACCAAGGATCACGGAGGCGATGTGGATGCGGATTGAGAGGCCCAAGGTCACCATGATCTCACGCTTGCTGCGACGCAAGCCCTCCGTTCCACATGACATTATACGAGCTGAGCTTGGCACACCACCGATGCTAGTGGAGGCCCTCTTCCAGATGTTGACCTTTATTCTGAGAGTCAGGGAGCTCCCCACCAGCCGACTCACCAGGCTTGCATTTGAGAGCTCTAGACATTTGGCAGAGACAGGGCATGAGAGAGTATGGTATGCACAGACCTACCGATGGTTAGCAGACCATGGCATGAGCATTACCGATCTCCCCCCTTTTCAGTATGACCTCTCTTCCCCCCAAATTACCCTCTCTCGTTCGGAGAGGAATAGGATCATCCGTCAGGACCTACTACAAATACACGTCAGGGAGACATGGATAGCACCACGAAAGCCTCTTCCCACAAAGAGGCAACACTACAGAGAGCACTTCCTGAGTGTGACAGTGGATGGTTTCATTCAGAGACCACGATACATGGATACATACATGGCACAAGCTCAGAGAGTGGCCATTGGGAAGCTCAGAGTATAATCACACAAGCTCGAGATTGAGGTTGGGCGAGCGACTCATACCCCGAGGGACGAGAGATTTTGCAGGATATGCCGAGAGGAGGTGGAGGACTAGGAGCACTACACATGTAGATGCCAAGCATATGAGGACATCAGAGACCGCTACCCACAGCTCTTCAGGGGGCCAGAGAGATCAGGGCTTTATTGGGGACAGAGGACGAGTGCCCTCTAGGTCGTTTCCTAGTAGAGCTCAAGCACCGCCGTGCATCACTTCTCCAGCAACAGATGGAGATACACCTGGCCCCCTCCCCTCAGACGACCCACAGCCACTCCAGGACCCAGCTCGATGCGGGGTGTCACATTACACAAAGAAGAGGAGCTTAGACGACAGCGTCGACGACCGAGACCCCCACTCCGGAGAGCCCGTCCACACCAGAGAGAGATTCAAGCGATTCACGCATGCAATGACATGGAGATACGGAGACGTCAACAACGCACCATTGTCGATTTGGATGTTCAGAGCATTTTGAGGATCGCCATGATGCCTTACCCACCGATGCATTATATCCTACACCCACTCCAGGCATCTAGAGGGTGGTGATACCATCGAGCCTCCCCTCCCTATGCATATCATATTTGTATCTCACCCATTGAGCATATAGAGTGCATACCCATAGCACCCGACACCCTTGATGCCAGTTATTATCCACTCCTTTTATACCCGTTTTTTGTACTCATACTTTAGTTTCCTTTTGGAATCAAAGTCGATCGGATCATACTGATGTATATGTTTTGTCTCATAGGCCGATTTTGGACTCTAATAGACCTTAAAAAGTCTTTATTTCTTTCTTTCTAACTGTATTGGACATTTTGTTGGTCTCTAAGCATACTTTCAGTACCTCCCTCCTTCCAAAATACATAGCTTCCCAATTGAGGAAACGTAATATATAAACTTTAAAGGTGTGTCCACCCAAGTTGCATATAGAAAGATATACATGTATGCATGCATTCATGCATTTTGAAGCACTTGTTACAAAATAGGCTATCCCACAATACAAAATAGGCTATGAGAACTCTCATAGCCTATTTTGTATTGTGGGATAAGATTCCTAGTCCAACAAGGAAGTCTTAACCCATAGATGGAAGTATCCAAGATAGCCTTGAGGTTAAATTAGAAGGACAGATTGTCTCCTCATCTTGGCTAAGGGTTTTTATATCATCATTTGTTTTGGAAGAAAATGCATTGTGTTCTTTGCACTTGTATATGTTATTTCTCTTGTTTAAAACTCTCTAACTAAATGTGTGTGCATGTAGGACTCCTACTCCAACAAGGAAATCTCAACCCATAAATGGAGGTATCCACGGTAGCCTTGAGGTTAGCTTAGAAGGAGAGATTGTTTGCTCATCTTGGCTAAGGGTTTTATATCATCATTTGTTTTGGAAGGAAATGCATTGCGTTCTTTGCACTTGTGTACGTTACTTCTCTTGTTTAAAACTCTCTAACTAAATGTGTGTGCATGTGAAGTGTAGCTGGATTCTTAAATTTGTTGTGTATATGTATAAAAAGTATTCTAGAAGCAAGGTGAATGTTCTGCAAGGAAAAACATTGTGTTCTTCACACTTGCATATGTTTCTTCTCCTGTTTAAAACTCTCTAACTAAATGTATGTGCATCTGAAGTGTAGTTGGATCCTTAAGTTTGTTGTGCGTATGTATAAGAAGTATTCTAGTAGCAAGGTGAATATCCAAGAGACCTGGTGAATATCCAAAGGACATACATATTGCACTCTCAAGAGGACCACCAACAATTCGTCACTCTACAGTGAACCACATCCGACTCTCGTAAAAAACACCAAGCTCCACCTTTATCATTGTCTTTAAATGTATTCACCCTATACCTATTGTACATACCATGCATATCCTTAGTCATAATTAGAATTGCATGTCACCTTTCGATCTATGAGATTTTATACTTTCATCTCCTTGCTCGCTTCTACCTTACCAGTGTTGGAATATGCAAGTCCACACCATCTCTTCAAAGAGGTGGAAAATAAAATTTTATTATATGATGAACATTTTACTATAGTTCATTATGTCTTTACAATAACTTCATTGCTTTCCACATCAGCAATGGTCGTGAATAAATCACACTTGAAGTTAATGCAAGTTAGAAAAGCATTTCTACAACTTAGGAGAAATTTCAGGACAGCACACCTTTTTGGAGGCAGTCTTGCATGGCCCATATCCCTCTAGCCATTCGTCATTTAGGGTTGGCCTTACAAGCCGAACTGTTCTACAGAATATGGAGAACAAGCTCACCAAAAGGATCCCGCCAGTTCAGCTCCAATCTCAAGATATGCGACCGCAACTGGTAGGTAAAGCATTGTCTGATTTCTGAAAAAAGCACGCAGAATTTGGAAGGTTGTATCTTGAGCTACGTACGTCATCTCAAAATAGTTTCTTCAGTAAAGTTGTTCCTCATATCAAGAAGAATCTCATCTGAAACAGTTTTACCAAACTCCCATGCATGAGAGATTTATGCCTATTTAAACACAAATTTCATTACAAGAAAGGTGAAATGCCCATTCAATTGGGGACAATAGAGAAAAAGACACTCAGGAATGTTCTCTTGGTACCATCTCTTACCGAGTACTTTTAGTTGGAGCTATGACTGAGAAGGGGCTAAAGTAGAGTTTGATGGGCAACAATGCCTCATCAAAGATCTAAAGGACTCCTATAAAGTGATTACAACCGGCAAGAAGCAAGGGAAACGTTTCAAGTTAGGAGAAGAAGTCTCTGCATTTTCAGTAATGGACAATGCTAAGGCAGCCCAATTATGCCTACGGAGTTACATAAGAGGTATGGACACTTGAATTTAAATAGTATGTGCATGTTCAAGAACAAAGGCATGGTCAATGGCACTCCAGCCTTACCAAGGATTGGAGAAGTATGTGGAAAGGTATGTGAAGCATGCTTCCTTGGAAAGCATGCTAGAAATAAGTTCTCAAAGAGTAGCTCGAGCGCCCATCATAATAACGGAAGATCATACTGAAGTTGGCGATACTATAGCCCGAATTGAGCCCTCGGCAATATTTGGTACTCAGACTTACTTGAATTGATTTATGCTGATGTATATGATTGAGCCACACTCCTTCACTTGGAGGGAATATTTATTTTATGACCTTCACCGACGATTTTTGTCGATATACTTGGGTTTATGTTATGAAGTCCAACGCTGAAAAATTTCAGAATTTCAAACACTTTCGTGCTATGATTGAAAAGACGATAGGATGAAGACTAAACACTACGATCTGACATTAGAGGAAAGTTTTTGTTGAAAATTTCAACCATTATCTACTTCATAATGGCATCCGAGGACAACTTACTTGCAACTACACTCCAGAACAAAACCGAGTGGTTGAGAGGAAGAATAAGACATTATTTGAAGCCGCAAGATACATGCTCAAAGACAAAGGTCTAAATTTTGGGCTGACGCAATCAGCACTTCATGAAGCACTTCACAACATCAAGCCTAAGGTATATCATTTAAGAGTTTTTTGATGTCTCGCATTTTCTTATATTCCAGATGAAAAGAGGAAGAAACTTGATGACAAGTCAAGAAGATGCATCTTTGTTGGATATAGTGATGTGAACAAAGCTTACAAACTTTATGATCCATGTAAGAAGGAGACATTCCTATCAAGGGATGTTATTTTCGATGAGAATGAAAGCTTCTATTCAGCCTTGATTTCAAATTTGGATAAAAGCTCTTCAACAACAATTAAAGCTGAACTTACCTCTTCTACACCTGAGGAAACCATTGAAGAACTAGAAGAAGAAGATGAAGATCACCGAGCAACTCTTAGAGCGTCTTCAGGATCAGAACACAACCTCAAAGGCTTACATACCAACGAGGTAATTCCTAAAATTTTCAGCAAAGTACCGTTGCTTTGCTTAGATTTATTTTTCATCGAAATGGGAGATGGGAGTTATGTCCATTACCTTCCAATAAGACAGCAATCGGTTGTAAGTGAATCTACAAGCTGAAATTCAACAACGAAAGGTTGATAAGCAAGGTTAGTACTAAAGGTTATTCTCAGCAATATGGATTGGATTATGATGAGACATATGCCCCGGTAGCAAAGATGAGTTCAGTTTGGTTATTGCTTTCCCTTACCTCCATATTCAAGTGGAGGGTGAAGCAAATGGATGTAAACTATGCCTTCCTCAATGGCCTACTTGAGGAAGAAGTGTACATGCAACAACTGGAAGGATACTTTGTCAAAGGTAAAGAGCACATGGTATGCAAACTTCACAAAAGTTTGTATGGTTTGAAGCAAGCTCCCCGAGCTTCGTATGCACGGATTGATGAGCATCTTTGCTCTCAAGGTTTTCAAAGAAGCAATGTTGATCATAGCTTCTATTATAAAGTCAAGGGACATTGAAGCCAACCTCTACACCTATGGAATCAAGTCTTAAATTCATCAAAGACGAGAATGGTATTCCTTATGATGAAACCCTATATAGACAACTCATAGAATCTCTCCTATATTTGACAATCACAAGACCCGATATCTGTTTTGTAGTGAACTCTCTTTCCCAATATCTACAAGCTCCCAAAGCATCTCATTGGAATGCAACAAAAAAAGATACTTAGATAGTTGAAAAGTACTTCTTCACTTAAAATTCTTTATGGAGGAGATGCATTGAAACTTCATGGATTTAGCAATTCAAATTATGCAACAAATTTGGTTGATAGAAAGAGCATTTGTGGAAATGCCTTTTTCCTAGGCAATGGAGCTATTTCAAATCCTCTAAGCAAAGTTCTATCAGCTTAATACAACAAAAAACTTCTACTCAAGGGGGTTCTCCTTAGGGAAGTAGAAAAACACGGATTCTAAGACTCATTCAAAAAAAAAACATCACATGAGATGCTATAAGCTTATTTGTAGAAACCATTCTAACAAGAACAAACAATGACTTGAAATAAAAGCAACATTACGTAGACAAGAATAGGACACTTCTTCCAATACAAGATAATCTGATGACTAATTACATGGACAAGACACTATAGCATAACATAAAGAGATGGACAATTGAGGGAAAGAGTCCCAACTCACTTCTCCTCAAGAAAAGGAAGACATCTTTTCAGCCTAAGAACTGGAGAACTTATAAGGAAGGTAGTGGAAGCTACCCTTGCTCAACTCCACCTGTTGTAGTCAAGTGCCAGACCCACTCCTCCTTCACAAAGCTCCCTATTCCATGGTTCAATCTGTCATCCATCCTTGGGAAGAGGAAGGGGCTCCCCCCTCTACACACTATGTAGAGGACTTGTGTATGTGTCTCCTCTGTCTGTGTATGAGCTTCTTTGATGGAGAGGTCTTCTTATATAGCTTTTCTATGGGATTGGTAGGAGTGAAGGGTAGCAAAAGGGAACAAAATTAGTTTCTACCTTTGCGGCTCACTGACAATTTTGACACTTTGGAAACTTCTTTATTGGTCCACTTTTCCTACACCGTCACTATCTTCCAAATTTTGGTATTCGGTGCCGTCCACTGTCCATGAGTCGTCCACGTGCGAGTGGCTGATTTCAGCCCATGTGGAGAGTCTGGGAAATTTAGTCTCCTTTTTCAAGTGAAATAGTAGATTGAATCAAAAGTAGACCATTTTCTTAAAAAATAGACTACTTAACAAAAAGTGGGAAACTTTTAGAATAAGTAGATTAAATTTATAAAAATGGTCAACTTTGGAGATAAGTAGACTAATATTTATAAAAATGATCAACTTTTGAGAAATCGACTAAATTTATAAAAATGGTCAACTGAGGCAACTAAGAACTCGGAAAAATAGTCAACTAAAAAAGAGACAACTACTTTGAGAAATTGGCCAACTTAGGAATTTAAACTACTAAGGGAATTGGTGAAATGGGAAATTAGGAAACTTAAGAAATTGGTGAAATGGAAAATTAGGCAACTTAGGAAATTGGTGAAATGGGAAATTAGGCAATTTAGGAAATTGGTGAAGTAGGGAATTACGAAACTTAGGAAATTGGTGAAGTAGGAAATTAGGCAACTTAAGAGATTGGGAATTCTCCCTCCTTCATGAACTGATGAGTTGGATCCACTTTTCTTCATCTTAGTGCTCTTTGCTTCTTCTCCTTCTTATCTTGCTTGAAATCGAGGTAACTTTTCTTGTACTTGCCTTCTGCATCTTGAAAAACAAAACATAAAATATATTATTTAAGGGGCATATCAAGTACCGTGCTACAAGAATACGCAGAGAACACAATGCACACAGGGGCACGAACACAAATTTCTTAGGTCATATAAATGCGGTCTAACTTACAATCCGTGGCTAGCCAGGTCACTATATGTTTTATTAAAGAACATATACAAAAGTGTCCGACATCCATTTGATCTTTTTTACATGGACACTAACGATAACAATCTCCCACTAAAGGCCAATACGGCCAAAGTAACTATGGGAGAAAAATAAAGATCAATAAAGAATACCTGAGTTTAAGTATACAGACTATACCTCCCACCTAATGGGCATGTTACACAGTATACAAGTAACTCTGTAAGATCATGAATCAAGTAACCCCCATCAAGTGACAACAATGTCGAAAGCTATCCTGCGGTAGAGATTTAGTCAAAGCACTTGCAAGATTATCGTGAGTATGAACCTTCTCAAGAATAATGCGCTCAGTGGCTAAGCAATCTCTAATGAAGTGAATCGTGATACCTCACCTCAATGTGCTTGGTCTTTGCATGATAGACCGGATTCTTAACCAAAGCAATGGCATTGACTATCACTAAGCAAACGAGGTACATGACTAGGTAGACCCATATCTCAAGCAAGACAAGAAAGCCACAATGCTTCCTTACATGCCTCACTTGTTGCAACACTCTGCTTCTGTGGTGGAAACAACTATAGATTCTTGAAGATGAGATCTTGAAGAGGTACCACCTCCATCACAATGAAAAATTATACCCTAATGTAGACTTCTGATTGTCTACACAACAAGCATAATCAAAATCTGTGTAACCAATAATGGATGCCTTCCCTCTACCCAAGCATAGACACTTGTCCTTAGTGCCACTCCGATATCTCAAAATCATCTTGACCACTTCTTGTCCAGATTAGACTGCTCACAACTCCCATTGCAAATGCAATGTCAAGTCTCGTAGCTACCATAGCATACATGAGACTACCAACAAGAGACTGATAAGGAATTTTGGTCATGAGTTCCTTTTCCTCATCTGAGTTGGGTCAATCATCCTTGCTTAATTTCACATATGTAGGTAAGGGTGTACTCAATGCCGTTCCATCCTACATATTGAAACTGTGATGTACTTTGGATATGTACTCACTTTAAGACAAGTATATGCATCTTTTATGCCTATCACGGGTAATGTGCATGCCAAGAATATGTTTGGGATCCCCCAAATCCTTCATATCAAATGTCCAACTCAACTTCTTTTTGAGAATTGACAAGTCATAAGAGGACTTCCTAGCAATCAACATATCATCGACAAAAGCATTAAGAATATCAAGCTTCCATCGGAGAATCTCTTTGTGTAGAGACAATGATCCTCATTGCTTCGAGAATAGCCTTGAGACTTCATAAAAGCATCAAACTTTTGGTATCATTGTCAAGGGGAATCTTTAAGTCCATATAAGCTCTTCTTGAGCTTACATACTAGACTTCCTTTGCGAGGAACTACATAACCCTCTTGTTGTTCCATATAGAACTCATCCGTAAGATTTCCATGCAAGAAAGTAGTTTTCACATCCATTTGTACTAGTTCTAAGTCCTCCATTGCAACGAATCCAAGTAACATGTGCAAGGTAGTCATCTTGACTACTGAAGAGAAGATCTCCTCGAAATCAACACCATGTTGTTGCTTAAAACCCTTTGCAACAAGTCGTCCTTTATACTTTGGAGAAGCACCATCTGATTTGAATTTCAGCTTATATACACATTTACATGGTATAGCCTACCTTCCCTTTGGCAAAGGTACTAAATCCCAAGTACCATTCTTGTGACCAATCCCACTTTACACAATCTTTTGTCTTCATAGCCTCTTTGTAGCAAGAAAGCTCACCAGCATTTGTTAGCATAACAAAATCCAAACCTCGAACATATCTATCAGGAGGATGCAAGACACGTGCAGAGTCTCAATGATCGCTGGACAGGAACATTTGTAGACTGATCCGATTGGACATTTTCTTGAACATCCCTATGTGAAGCAGTTTTATGCATGCGAGCTACAGGAATAGTATCCTCAAACACCACTCTTCTCACTTCAACCTCCTTAATGGGTTGTCTATGCATCTTAGACTCATTGAAAATGACATCACTACTTCAGATCACTAACTGTGTTTCAGGATCCCATAAGCGATATCCAAATTGTCCTTCTCTACCATATCCAAGAAAAATGCATTTCTTTGACTTATGGTCTAGCTTTTGTCTAAGATTCTTGGGTATATGAACATATAGAAAGATTAATCAAATGAACTACTTCTTCCCAAAACCCTTATGAAAGGTTTGCATGATGCAACATAGAAACTACTCAATCCTTAATAGTTCTATTCATCCTTTCAACTACACTATTCTGTATTGGAGTATAAGGAGTTGTAAACTCTCCACGAATTCCTCTAGACTAACAGAAAAGGTTGAATTCATATGAGGTATACTCACCCCCATTATTTGAACGTAAAGCCTTCAGCTTAGTTCATTTTTCAATTTCAATTGAAGCAAACCATTTATTGAAAATAGGGATTTTCTGAAAATAGGGAATACCTCATCCTTCGATTTGACAAGATATACCTATACTTTTGAAGTAGCACCATCTATGAAAGGGATCAAGTAAAGAGAACCACCTAATGACCTTGTAGGCATAGGACCACACACATCTGTACGAACAAGATCTAAAGGTTGAATTGAAGAGTCAATGTGCGTTTTATGCACATTCCGCTACGAGAAATATGGCCCAAACTACCATGCCAAATACAAGCCATAGATTGTTCAGTAATAGCTAACAAGGGTTCTTTCTGTGATACAAATAAAGGATAAAGTGAGCCAGCTTTGCTTCCTTTCGCAATAACCATATTGCCCTTTGATATGCGAAATGATTGAGCATAAAAGACAACCTTGTAACCAAGGTCATCAATTTGACCAATGGACATCAAACTGAGTGATAACTGAGGTACATGGCGTACATTATGCATAGTAAATTTTGAACCATCAATGAACTGCACAACCAAATCTCCAATCTAGATAACATCACACAAGTAAGAGTCATCAAGTCTCACAATACCAAGAGACTTTGTTGCACAAGTAAAGAACCATTCTCTATGTGGTTTCACGTGGAAAAAAACACCAAAATCTAGCAACCACGTGTGGGAAAGAGAATCAGTCGTACGAGTGTGAGTAGACAAAGTAAAGTCAAGTGTCAACACATCTGCATCATCAGAAATAGCATCGATTTCTTCAATCTTCACAATTGAAGTAGATGGTGGAGGTAGTTGTTCAACATGCCCATCAACATTCTGTGCTTTACCTTTAGCATTCTTTAGTGCATAGCAATCTTTTTTGATATGTCCTTTCTTATGACAATAATGACATTCGATATCCCTCTTTCTTGATTTACTTCTACTCTTATTTTGTTGACCATTCTTTTCCTTGTTCTTGCTCCTGCCACATTGTTGATTCTTTCCTTGGAAAGAATCACAAACATTATATGCATCTCCACTCTGAGTGCCAACCATAGATTTCCTACGGATCTCTTCTCTCAAGAGTACTCCACATATGTCATAATATGCTCCTTCCACATTGTTGATTCTTTCCTTGAAAAGAATCACGAACATTATATGCATCTCCACTCTGAGTGCCAACCATAGATTTCCTACGAATCTCCTCTCTCAAGAGTGCTCCACATATGTCATCATAGACCACTTTTGTTGGAGCAAGTCTATGACAAGCCTAAGTATTGGCTTGAGTCCCACAAAGTCATAGAAAAAGCCTTAAAATGAAGACTATGTAAAGTTCACTTGTGAACTACCTCTTGTAACTTTTGGAGTTTACTTAATGTAAAAGTAAGAGAATCTTAAGTGGTTGAGTCCACTTGATCAAGAATGGAAAGAGGAGCCACGAATTCGTGATTTGTGGTAGGTAGAGAATCAAATCAATCATTGATTGATTGGAGAGTGATTGAGGGAAGTTAGCCTCCCAAACTCAACTATAAATAGATGGAAGTTTTAGTCGTGGTTAGAGAGACCTATGTGAAGACCTCCAAGAGCTTAGCTTTATGCTATATCAAGGTGTGATTACAAGGCACACATATGTATCAATAAGTCATTGTATTGTACAAGCAATATACTTTCATTTTCATGATTATTTTAGTTCATCTTTCCATGTTCTTGTGAAGTGTATTACTCACTGCCATTACTCTCAGTTTTCTCAGTCAGCTTGCAGAGATGTTTTCTCTGAGCTTGGTGCATCATTTTCAGTGGTTTAACTTGGTAAAGTTAGCTCTATAAGTCTACTATATGCTCACAAATTTTCATATCATTTGGATGTTGCAAACTTCAGTTATGTTCATTTGAAGTCAACAGGGTCTGTTCATCTTCACTTCTCTGTCAGGTACCCGACTTTTTCACTCATCTTGTCAGAGCCATTTCTCAGTGGTTACTTATCCAAATTCAGTGATTTAAAGCTTGTTGGATTCAGCTTACTGTCTAGTATAACCATACAAATTTTCATAATCATTACATTCCTACATTTTGAGTTATGCTGATTTTTCTGCTCACTGGTCTCAAACTGTAGCAGCCCGTGAAAATCGGGATGATGTCATCACTTGTTAAAACTCACTCTCAGTGTGTGGTTCATTATTTTTTATGAGATTACTCTTGAAAGTTAGCTCTTTAAGTTACCTAGACTTCCCAAAGAGGAATTAAGCTAATTGCTGCTGTTCTCAGAGAATTATGTAAAACACTGGACAGGTGTATGAACCAAGAATAGCAAGTTTTCACCTCTGAGCTAACTCCAACTTATCTGTTTTGATCTATCTTTTTTTTTAGAGTGATCTTCCAAGGTACATAGGGTGTCTAATACATCCATTGGCAAGCTAAAAGGGCCCACCATATACTCCTGGAGTTCAATTGGCTGGTGTAGATCAAGGATTTTGCAACACCTCTTCATCTTCAAGCACATACCTATCCATCTCTTCACAGTGGTATCAGAGCAAGGTTGGACAACATGGAAGATGGATTTCCTTCATCAATTGACAAATTGGACAGAGGTAACTACTCAGCTTGGTCATTAAGGATGGAAGCTTATCTCCAAGGTAGAAGTTTATATGGTTATGTGGCTGGAGATGAAGTTATGCAAAGTTTCAGGAACAAAAGTCAACCAACACAAGAAGAGAAAGAAAGATTGAGCACATGGTGCTCCAAGGATTCACTTGCAAGGTCTTATCTCCTCAACTCTATCTCAAATTTTTTGTTGCCTCACATTAGAAGTTGTAAGACATCTCAGGAAGTGTGGGATGCACTTGAAGCTTTCTTTTCTTCAAGTACTAAAGCTAGGAAGCATCAACTATGGCTGGATTTCACAACTCTCAAGAAGGCTCCCAAACAAAATGTGACTGATTTTGTCACAAAGCTCAAGGACATAGCAGATCAGTTGGGAAGTATTGGAGAGGTAATAGATGAAGAGCAAATTGTAAGGCAGGTCATCAATGGCTTGAAGGCAGATGACAAGTGGGAAGCATTCACCACAACTATGGATTTGTACATGGACATGCATGTACCTGATTTCAATACACTCATTGGACAACTACTTACTCAAGAGGCAAAGCTTATCAAAAATGGAGAAAGCTCTAAAGGTAATCAATCTTCAGCTTTATACACTGATAAAAGCAAGTCCAAAGATAACAAAGGAAAGGCAAAGAAAGTGGATGATGAAGTAGGTACATATCAAGCTAACTATGCAGGTAGAGGAAGACATGGTAGAGGTAGAGGAAGAGGAGGCAGACAAGGCAGGGGGAGATCCCAAGACTCCAACTCATGTTCTATTTGTGGATTAACTAATCATACAACTGAAAATTGCTTTAGGAATTTCAGGAATCAAAGAGGAAGAGGATACAATAGAGGAAGTTATGGCTACTCAAGAGGAAGGTTCAACAACTACCATGGCAACTACAACAACTACAATCATTCAAACTATCAAGGAGGCTACAAAGGAAGGAGAGACTACAATAAGTACACAAAAGAATCAAACAAAGAGGATTCATTATTGATCATGAACATGGCTATGCCAAAAGATAAATCTGATGAGCATGTTTTCTACATAGATTCAGGTTGTTCAAATCATGTGGCAGGAAATGTGGCACTCCTATCAGATTTAGAAGATCCAATGAATAAGCATGAGGTACAAACAGGAGATGATACAAAACATCCTGTGGAGAAAATAGGCAATGTCAAAGCACCTTATGGAAACATCAACCTACTCAGTAAGGTACTCTATGTCCCTACCATTACAAAGAATTTGATAAGTGTTGGGCAGATAGTAGAGAAAGGGTTGCAAGTCAGGTTCACAAAAGAAGGAGCATTTGTTGAAGATCCAAGTCAAGGATTCAGAAGAATTGCAAAAGGTGAAAAGACAGGTAGATTGTTCACATTTGAATTACAGGACACTAGAAACATTTCTCTCTTTAATTATGGTAGTCAGACACTCACAGAATTGGAAGTATGGCACAAAAGGTTAGCACATATTGGTGAAAGGTCATTAAAGCAAATCTGCAGGGACCAAAGTGTACTTGGACTTCTTAATTTGTCAAAACAACATATGATTTATAAGTGTAGTGAATGTCAATTTGGAAAGTCTCACAGGTTACCATTCATGAAGAAAGGTTATATGCATGGAGATCTCTTGGAGTTGGTTCATACAGATGTATGGGGACCAAAGTCACAAGGGGACGGGGACGGTGGTGTCCCCGAGATGGGGACGGAGCCTAGGGTGTCCCGGGGACGTGTCCCCGAGACGGCACCAAAAAAACGCTGATTTTTTCAAAATAATGAGATGAAACTTATGTACAAACAATTCCTCAACATGTGAAATGACCAATAATAAGAAAAACATAGAAAAAAAGTGTTTTTTAAGTATAAACGATGAGCACGTTGAGTCGTTGGCAGTTGAAACTTGAACGTTCAAAGTTAGTAGTTAAATGGTACTCCAAGAGTTGAAACTTACAAAGTTACAAGTGATAAGTGACAAGTCTCATGTATTTCATCATGTCAAAAAATAGATTGTACATCATCATCATATCAAAAAGATGTTATATCATGAGATAAAAAGATCTTATATCATACGATCGATGGACAAATGCCAAAAAGACTACATATGATGGGAACATAAATAAGAAATGTAAAAGGAATCAGGCTACAACATAAATGTGATGACTATGGAGAATCCAAGTGGGGAGTCATAGTGACAGACTCATTTTCTGCAACACAATCAGTGGTTGCTGCATCTTCATGTTCTTCATTTACCACTTCGTCCGATCCCTGCTCTACCTCCCATTCTCTGAAAAGATCTCCCTCCATGCATTGCGTCCGTCGAAGCATCCTCAAATTTGCACTGACAAACACAAGATCACTAGCACGCTGCACACCAAGCCTGTTCCTCTTCTTAGAGGCTACATGTCCATACACACTCCATAGTTTCTCAAGGCAACTCGTGGTGCAAGCTTGGCTAAGTATCCGAATGGCCAATTGTTGAAGCTCTGGACCATCAGAACCAAAATCCTCCCATCATCGGGAGGCACCAACACGTAGCCTATCCTCTTGGGCATCTGCACATGCATATGAAGCATCTTTCCCTGTTCTATATTTGGATAATTGATCTCTGATAAGTCGCCTAGCTGCACTATCCGGGACAAATCTCTCTAATATTTTCCTCCATCCATTAGCTACCTCTGGATCTGCATATTGCTTTTTATCTTGAAATTCTGGATCCAACATGTATGCTGCTGCGTGAAGTGGAGAGTAGTATGCATCCCATCTGCTAACACAAATAGCTGAAAGTTCTTCATACCTATCATTATCATTCACCAATGTTTTTAGTGCTTCAATTGTGCGATCCATAGCTTCATACACTTTACCAATACATGGCTCCATGGAATCCACAATTTTCAATAAGTGCACAAGTGGATGAACAATATCCACGATGTGAGAAATGTTTTCCCACCATGCTGCATCATCAGCTAATCTTCTAAATTTCTTTCCTGCTGAAGTAGAAGCTTCTGGCATCCTCGCGAATTCATCACTCAATAAAAGCCCTCTCAAGACACCACTACATTTTACTACTCGGTGTAACATAGTGAAATTATATGCAAACCTTGTGTCTGAGTACTTGAGCAAAGCAAGAGTAGATCTCTTGCTAAACTCATTCTTCACACGAGTATGGTTGTTGATGAAGCTAACCAATGAATTTGCCTCATTGATTACAGGCAAAATCCAATCCAAATTCCCAATGTCTTTGAGAATATTATTTAAACAATGAGCCATGCAAAAGCAAACAATGATGTGAGGGTACAAATTTTCAATAATTGCACCTGAAGCTCTATTTGCAGGCTCCCCAACTGCTACAATGCAAACCACATTTGATGGCCCCACAATCTCTATTGCACTTGCCCACTCAGCAGCAAGTACATCAGCTGACTTTCCTGTGTCGGATGCATCATGTGATGAGATGAAGTACATCTCCCCACGAGAATAAGCTACCACTCCATGGATAGAGCGTCGTTGGACATCACTCCATCCATCCACAAGCAATGATACTCCGTTTCGTTCCCATGATTTTTTAATGGTCTCGCATGCGGCTTCCACAAGCTTCTTCTCTTTCTCCAACAAAGTGGTGCGCAAGCTCTCGGAGGATGGAGGCACATAGTGTGCTCCATATTCACCAATCTTCTTTACCATATCTTTGAAATATGGTGATCTATGGAAAAGTTAAACAAATAAGATTTATAAGTAATGGCTTATGGCCCATGGGAGTGTCAAAATCTGAAAATCAGCAAATATTGAAACAAAATGAAGATTCAATTCTTACCGAGCCGCATTGAAAGCTATGTGGTCATGGTAAAAAAAGTGTGCCACTGCAGTGTCCACCTCCTCTTTCAATACGGGATTCCAATTTTCATGGAGTGTTTGTTGACGTGATGAACGCACATAGGGCATTCCCGACGGTGTAGAGGAAGTAGGAGTAGGATGAGGAGTGGAAGTAGGAGTAGGAGTAGGAGTAGGAGCACGAACCGGAACCGATGAAGAGGGTGCTCTTGAAGAGGATGGCATAGAAGACCTCACAAGCGACGCCGGGTCGATAGGAGCTTGTGAAGCACACCGAGCATGAGCTTGAGCATCACTAATAGCAAGTTTGTTGAGTAATTCTTGCTTCTTCTCAGAAGTGATTGCGGAACAAAATCTTACTTCATGTCCACGCTCATGAAGTAAGTGTGCACGCACCTTGTTCGCTCCACCGGTTCTCTTGTAGCCACATAGCTTGCAACTCCATGGTCTTGCACCACCACCTTCTCCGGCTGATACGGGAGATTCCACCTCTTCCCACCATGTCCATTTGCTTGTAGCATGCCTCCTCTTGGTGTTTGACCCACTTGTTCGCGATGAAGAAGCCATAGGAGAAGAGAATGCTATAAGGAGAGGAGCAAAAAAGAGAAGGATGAAGAGAGGGTTGAGAATATAGAGCTCAGCCCTTGAATATGCAAGGGTGAAGATAGCTCAGCTGCTCAAGCCTTCACACACACAAGATGATTGCAATGAAGGCTTCAAGTGAGCTTGTGGCTTGAAGAGCTGAAGTGAGGGCTATTTATGCTTGTGTAAGGGCCAAAGAGAACATTCTAGAAGTTTAGAACCCCCCCAAAATAAGGCGCTAATGTTGAGTCAAAAAATCGGAGCCAAAATCAAATTCAAAATTCGAATTTTTTTTTCCCTCCAAAACCTGAACCGTTCGCTTCCGTCCCCAAATTGGCCTGTAACCGGATTCCGTCCCCGGGACGCGTTCCCGGGACATTTTTGTGTTTTGATATGCTGAACCGGGACGTCCCTCGTCCCATCTTGGCGTCCCCCATGTTTAGTGATCCGGGACGGCGTCCCGGCGTCCCTAGGACCCGGGGACGCGTCCCCATATCACTTTGATGGGGACCTAGCAAGGAAGCTTCAATATCTGGATCAAGGTATTATGTTTCCTTTATTGATGATTGCAGCAGATGGACTATCCTATTCTTTATGAAACACAAAGATGAAGTTTTTTCATGTTTCAAAAGATATTTGGCTCTTGTGGAGAATCAAACAGGTAAATCACTAAAAAGGCTAAGGTCAGATGGAGGGGGAGAATACTTCTCCAATGATTTTGATTCTTTTCTTCAAGAAAGAGGAATCAAAAGAGAGGTAACTACAAGGTACACTCCTGAGCAAAATGGAGTGGCAGAAAGGAAGAATAGGACAATTGTTGAAGCTGCAAGGTCTATGTTAAATGAAAAGCATTTACCTAATTACTTATGGGCTGAGGCTGTATCTACAGCCACTTACTTGATTAACAGGTTTCCTTCAAAATCCCTTGATGGGATGACTCCATATGAGGCTTGGAATGGAAGAAGACCAAGCTTAGATCATTGTAAAATTTTTGGATGTATTGCTTTTGCTCATGTTCCTTCACAGGTTAGAGGCAAGATGGATCCAAAAGCAGAAAGGTGCGTATTTATTGGATATGACAACAATCAAAAGGGCTACAAGTTATACAACCCTACCAACAAAGGATTCTTGGTAAGCAGAGATGTAGTTTTTGATGAGAACAATTCATGGTATGAAGATTCATGCAGGAAGATCCATTTACCATATGATCTTGAAGAAGATTTTCCAAAGCTTGGTAGAGAACAATCAAAGATTGAAGAACAAGACACCTCGGAGGATGATGAAGAATCTCACATGGAAAAGATCAAAGCATGGAAGTCTAAAGGTAAAGCAAAATTTCATGAACTTGGACATGAGGCAGAATCATCACATCATGGCCTAAGAAGATCTATGAGGGAAAAGAAAAAACCAGAAAGGTATGGGTTTGACACCTCATTAGTAACTAAACACTCTATCTACATAGCACAGGATATAAACCAAGAGGAGCCATCATCATTTGAAGAGGCCAAAGCAAAATCAGAATGGAAGCATGCAATGAAGGAAGAGATTGAAGCACTTGAGGAAAACAACACTTGGGATTTGGTGCCCAAGACTTCATCCATGAAGGTAATAGGCTCAAGATGGGTCTATAAACTCAAGAAGAATTCTGATGGTTCAATTAACAGGTATAAGGCAAGGCTTGTAGCAAAAGGCTTTGCACAAACTCAGGGAATTGATTATGAGGAGACCTTCTCTCCTGTGGCAAAGATGCCTACTATTATGGTTTTGCTTAGTATTGCCTCTTCCAAGAATTGGAAGATACTTCAACTAGATGTAAAGAATGCATTCTTGAATGGTTGGATAACAGAAGAGGTATATATGGCACAACCACCTGGTTTTGAGAACCAAGTTTATCCTGATTATGTGTGTAAACTTAACAAAGCATTGTATGGTCTCAAGCAAGCTCCAAGAGCTTGGAATTTCAGGCTTGTTTCATTCTTGCAGGACAAAGGCTTTCAACCAAGCAAGGAAGATCCTTCACTCTTTATTAAAAAGAGTAATTCCGAGGTCATCTACCTATGTGTATATGTAGATGATATTATATTGACAGGAAATGATGCAGATGGTATGAAGAAGATCAAAGATCAGATGAGAGAAGAGTTCAAGATAAGTGATTTGGGTTCACTTACCTACTTCCTAGGTTTGGAAGTTGTCTACAAAGATCATGGTTTGTTTCTCACTCAAAGGAAGTACATTAAGGACATGTTGACAAAATTCAAGATGCAAGATTGTAAGATTGCAGGTACTCCAATGGAGGTCAATCACAAATTGAGCTCACATGAAGGTGAACTCATAGAGGACATCACATCATATCAAAGTCTAGTTGGTAGTCTCAACTATGCCACATTGACAAGAGTAGATATATGTTACAGTGTGAGTGTGCTAAGTCAATTTATGCACACACCAAGGAAACCACATATGGATGCTACCAAAAGGATTCTCAAGTATCTCAAAGGAACCATAAATGAAGGACTTTATTATCCTTATGTATCTGATTTAGGTTTGAAGCTATTTTCTGATGCAGATTGGGCTGGCTCCAAGGAAGATAGAAGGAGCACTTCAGGTTATCTTACCTTTGCAGGTTCAAAGCTTATTTCATGGTCATCCAAGAAGCAACCAAGAGTTGCTCTCTCTTCTACTGAAGCTGAATATAGAGGTCTTGCCATAGCTACACAAGAAGCTATGTGGATGAATACATTATTCAAAGATCTTGGATTGGAGTTTGGAACTCCAACTATTTTTTGTGACAATATGAGTTCTATTCATTTGGCTGCTAATCCTATTTTTCATGCAAGGACTAAACATATTGAAGTTCATTATCACTATGTACGAGAGAAGGTTCTAAGCAAGAGATTCAAATATCATATGTGTCCACTCATCAACAATGTGCAGATATTCTAACCAAAGCATTGGACGGTACAAAGCTTTGCAAATTCAAAGCTATGATTGGTTTGCAGGTAATCTTGGCTTGAGGGGGAGCTGTTGGAGCAAGTCTATGACAAGCCTAAGTATTGGCTTGAGTCCCACAAAGTCATAGAAAAAGCCTTAAAATGAAGACTATGTAAAGTTCACTTGTGAACTACCTCTTGTAACTTTTGAAGAGTTTACTTAATGTAAAAGTAAGAGAATCTTAAGTGGTTGAGTCCACTTGATCAAGAATGGAAAGAGGAGCCACGAATTCGTGATTTGTGGTAGGTAGAGAATCAAATCAATCATTGATTGATTGGAGAGTGATTGAGGGAAGTTAGCCTCCCAAACTCAACTATAAATAGATGGCAGTTTTAGTCGTGGTTAGAGAGACTTATGTGAAGACCTCCAAGAGCTTTATGTCATATCAAGGTGTGATTACAAGGCACACATATGTATCAGTAAGTCGTATTGTACAAGCAATATACTTTCATTTTCATGATTATTTGAGTTCATCTTTCCATGTTCTTGTGAAGTGTACTACTCACTGCCATTACTCTCAGTTTTCTCAGTCAGCTTGCAGAGATGTTTTCTCTGAGCTTGGTGCATCATTTTCAGTGATTTAACTTGGTAAAATTAGCTCTATAAGTCTACTATATGCTCACAAATTTGCATGTCATTTGGATGTTGCAAACTTCAGTTATGTTCATTTGAAGTCAACAGGGTCTGTTCATCTTCACTTCTCTGTCAGGTACCCGACTTTTTCACTCATCTTGTCAGAGCCATTTCTCAGTGGTTACTTATCCAAATTCAGTGATTTAAAGCTTGTTGGATTCAGCTTACTGTCTAGTATAACCATACAAATTTTCATAATCATTACATTCCTACATTTTGAGTTATGCTGATTTTTCTGCTCACTGGTCTCAAACTGTAGCAGCCCGTGAAAATCGGGATGATGTCATCACTTGTTAAAACTCATTCTCAGTGTGTGGTTCATTATTTTTGATGAGATTACTCTTGAAAGTTAGCTCTTTAAGTTACCTAGACTTCCCAAAGAGGAATTAAGCTAATTGCTGCTCTGCTCAGAGAATTATGTAAAACACTGGACAGGTGTATGAACCAAGAATAGCAAGTTTTCACCTCTGAGCTAACTCCAACTTATCTGTTTTGATCTATCTTTTTTTTGAGAGTGATCTTCCAAGGTACATAGGGTGTCTAATACATCCATTGGCAAGCTAAAAGGGCCCACCATATACTCCTGGAGTTCAATTGGCTGGTGTAGATCAAGGATTTTGCAACACCTCTTCATCTTCAAGCACATACCTATCCATCTCTTCTCAACTTTACCACCAGGTACACTATTGCTAATAGCTCTGCAGAATGTGTTCCATGATGATGGCAAGGTGCGTAGCAATAACACTATTTGCATTCCATTATCCATCTCCATTTTCTGAGCCTGTAACTGAGAGAATATAGCATCAAACTCATTTAGATGAGAAGCAACACTATATGCGTCCTTCATGCGAAGGTCATATAACTTTCTCATCAGATACACTTTATTTGATGCAGTTTCTTTTTCATGTGTGTTACATAACTTCTTCCAAAGCTCCTTTGGACTTTCACCGTCCAATATTGTAAAGTAAACATTATCTGCTAGGTACAATCGAATGGTAGACCTAGCCATGTCATCCAAATCATCCCAATCATCTTCATCGATGTCAGCATGCTTCTTTGAGATTCCATTTACTAGTTTCCATTCCCTCCTCTGAATCAGCAAATCTTTAATCTAATTCTTTCATAGAGCAAAGTTTGTACCATCAAATTTTCGCATCTCAAAATGATCATTTCCCTACAAATTGTAGCTCCTTCTCGAAACACTAGCACTAGACCATGATCCACGAGACGAGCCTGAGATCTCTGATGCCATGATGATAGAGAGCGGACTATAATGATAATAGGGCTAGAATAGTCCAAACACAACTAATTCTCAAAAAAGGGATGACTGAGTGTCAAACTCTGGAAAAATTCAATAGAGTCTTCCCAAAAAAATGGATTAATGAATAGCAATGACCAACCAAAAAGATTATGTGAGAATGTATGTGCTCACATGAATAGGAGTCTCAAGGAGTAAAATCCACCACTATATAGTTGAAAAAAAATTTTAAATTTTGGAAAAATTTTGCAAGAGTCTCTTCTGCAAAATGAACAATGACTAGTCAGAAAAACTCACTAAATTGCAAGTACTAACAAGTGAACCTGCATGGTGTATCATGACTCCACTGCATATAACCACCTAACCAACAGATGCCAACTAGGCTTACCAAGCACCTATGAACAACTATCATACATCTCCTATGACGAGGTTGGGTGAGTCTTCCACCTGCACCACCCAGTTAAGAAAACCTCACCAACGACCCTATTTGTCAATGTCGAAGGCTTTACGAAAATACGTAACCGCTATATCAATGGCCATATGGAAGTACATAAGCGATATCCAAAAAAGCATACATAGTGTGTATGTGCTCAATATATGCACTAAAATGACACTCAAAAGACTAAATTCACAATCTAAACACTAGCCAACAACACCTACAAGTGTTTGTCAATCTGTTCTTTAGGCTAAAAAAACCTGCATAAATTTGTGGTGGTTGCTCCCACCGTAACTAAAAACGTTTCAACAAACCTATAGATTTACTAGTGTGGCTAAAAACACAACCCTAAAGATGAATATTCGTTGTCAAAGAAGTACAAAAGAGCACTCTTCCTGATGTTCTTGAACCTGTGCAATGAGAACTCCGCGCGACAGTACTCCAAAAATGACCCCGAAAATGCTTCAAAACAAGCTTTTAAAGCAAAGAATGAAGCTTTGAGAGCCCAAAACATGTTCAAGATAATATGAACCTTAGAGTTAGTCTTTTCCCTTTCTCAAGCACCACAAGAGTGTAACTTACTGGCAAGAGATTGTCAGTTAAGCAAGCTTCGAGGGGAACAAACTAGGATGGGTGACCTCCCAGGAAGTACTAGGAACCTTTCTCTTCCTTGATTGTTGAGGTCCTCCCTCGCGCGTGGCCAACGGCACCAACGGTGACTTCGGTGACTCAAATGACAAGGTATGCCAAGGTCTATGCCTTCGTCGCCAACTTAGTCATAGACCTTGGAGAAAGCCTTGGGTGCGCGGGTGGGTGCTCGCTTCTCTCGCACAAAAGGAGCAAAGCTTTTGCCTCGAAATGCTCTCATACCAGTGAAGTATTTCAATGGTGATGCGCCACAATGGACTCCTTCTCGAGAGCTCCACGACAATACCCTCGAAGTAGAAAACGGAGCTTGAGACAACAACTCGCCATGTGTTAGCAACGAAGCATCTTTATCTTCCTCTCCACTTCATCTTCTTTCCATCCAAGCCCATTTGCCCATCAAGTCCCATAAGAATTTATAGATTGATTTACTATACGACACATATAGAGTCTACATTTCTCAATCGGTCCCAAATTCCTCCACACTTGGATTCAAAAAAGCTTCCATTAGTGATTGCAAAATTTAAGAATGAAACAACCTATTGCAACATTGAGCACCCATTAGGCTCAATTACCAAAATCGCCTCGCATACATCAAGCTCAAAATAGGCATAAACAATTCCAATGGCATTGCACTAACAAGCAAGCTTGCTCAAAAAAAGTTTGAGGATACATCCAAACAATCATCGGTGTTGAAGCTTGGTGAGTGGGCTCTACCCTACTAGTATTGCCTCAAAACTTTATATCTACAAAACATGCACTTCGACATTTTTGCTACTACATACTCTATATTAGTTCCCTAAAGGGCTTCGCGAATGTATTTATCTCACTCATAATGCTTCCACACATTCAAAGAAAGAATGCCACCAAGAGAGACTATGAGCTTCCTTCACTAGATGCACACACTATTCACTAGTTCCTCTGGGCAACAATTCTCTTTCGATATGCAAACTTGATATTAGAACTCGAGGGAAACTTTAGAACGCTATATACGCTTTCCAAAAAACCAAAGATTACACGATATGGATGACATATGAAGAGGAAACCCTACTCTCAACATAGGGTAATTAGCTAGTTGACCTATCAAAACATGGAAGTAGATCTGGCTACCTAAAAGTGAAACAAATCGTTCAAACAAGGAAATGGCTAGCTTAGCAAGGAGGCTACTAACTTATTCACTTCTCCTAATGACTCACACACACGGGATCATCCGAAGTCAAGATAATTGAATTGTATATGCAAGTTGAAAAGATTCCCTAAAAGTTAGGATGCTCTTTGTCTACATTCTAGCATCCATAACACCTAGATGTGATAATCTTTGATGAGATAATGGAGCGGCATTCACAATCAAATTGAGGCTCCAAAATATTGAGCATAGCTCCTTGATTTGTGCAGCTCCAAGTGTCTTCGAGTCCTTGCTCCAAAAGCTCCTAAGGTTGGAGCTTGACTTCTAATCGTCTACACCATGCAAGTGGTGGCGTAGAAAGGAGAGGTGATGCGCTCCCTAGAATTTAGAAAAAGAGGGTGTCTCCCAAAGAGTGGTGCAGCATGCAAGCCCATGCAAGATAAGGTAGGCCACCCAACCCACGCAAGAGGAGTTTGTCGAATAAGTGCACTTGCACCAGGAAACGATTGGATGCCAAGAAGGGTACAGCAGGTATGTGTCTAGCAAGAGTTGGTCCCCCAATGTCATGGATAAGCTGAAATTTGGTCTCTCCAATGTCATGGATATCATATTCTCCGGCATAAGTTGGTGGCCCATGCCATACATTCTAGCACAAGGGGGTTGTCATATCCAAGCCAGACTACATGTGTGCACGAGGCCAAGGAGACAAGAGGCAAAAGGACAAATGTGGTTAAAGGGGTGGTGGGCAGTTGTGGTGCACGTGACCCCACCTGGGCAGTTAACTGAGAGTTGGCAGTTGCCTGCCACTGCTAGGCAGCCGCCTTGGGGGTCCTTGAGCACTGTCCTATCAATTTGTGATGTGCAGGCAGACAGCAGTGGGCAGATCCAATCCTCTCCATGCAAACTCATGTATATATCCAGGCATGTGAAGTCTAGAGTGGTTCTAAGCTCACTTGTAGCCTTGCTGTTGATTTGGTCATCCATTCATTGTCTGTCTTGAGATTCCATCTATACACTGTACTTAGTATCTTGCTGACTCCTGTGTACTGTTCTCAGCATCTTTGTTGATTGCGATCTGTGTTCTTCTTTCGGTATTTCAATAAATTTTGGGAGATGAAAGATACCTGCACTAGTTATATAAGTGACTTATACTGCCTGTACTACTGGATGAAAGTAAGTTTCTAGTCTCTCAAATGGCTGTTTTCCCTACTTGTGATCTTCAACTGTGTATTATTTGTAATTGGGAGTGTATAATAGTCTTGTCTCATAGGTTATTACCATGCAACTTTCAAGCTGTTCATCCATACTATGGCAATTCTTTTCATTTTGATCTCTTGAAAGCCCTCAAATCAGAATGGAACTTTGTAGGATATCTTACTTTATTGATCACCTTGAATGTGCCTGTGCACCAAGGTATGTAATGTCACCATGACTTGATTTGGGGGTTGATTTTACTGAGTAAGGGGCACAACAAGATTGTATGCAGATTGCAATTGAGTGATGATTTTTTAATTATGGCCCCAACCTCCAAGCCCACATGAATAGAATCGATGCACACAGGGTGTGTTACAGAGTCCGAGGAGAGCTCATCCATAAAGTAGCCACCCAAAAGGGGCAGCAACAATGTAGGGTCTGAGTGTGGAGACCAAGGTAAGAGTGGTGCACGAAATACCACATGGCACTTGAACTCTTGGGCAAGGTTCTTCTACTTTTCTAGCTTGCGTTATTTGAAAAGAGGGTCACCTTCTACTATTTGAGCCCACCAGTGTATTTTACATCCATTCATGGTGGCATTATTTGTCGGCTATATCATGATTTGACTACAGTCATAGTGCTTTTAGTATTGGTCATTGTGTTTTGTCCTGGTCATTGCAAGCTTTAATTCTTTACTGGTCATTATAACACCATACTTGCCTGGTCTTTGTAACCTGGGTGTCCTAATTGGAATAATCTAAGTCTAATTCTTGTAGAAGTTTACTATAACGCTATTGAAGTGTACTCTCTCACTCTCGAGAGGGGTATTACTGCATAAAAAACCCTTCACAAGATGTGTTATGGAGTTTACTGCTCCAAGGAAGAGTCTGGTTGGTGAATCCATTCACAAGATGTGTTATGGAGTTTACTGCTCCAAGGAAGAGTCTGGTTGGTGAATCCATTCCAGCCTATTATTGTATCTGGTTGGTGAATCCATAAATCTTACTTGGCACAATTTCCCTTCCAACCCATTGTTGGCGAGTTTCAAGATTTCATGTTCTGTGCTTGATTTTACCTTTATCATATGACTAGTTATGTTTATTGTTTTATCCATAATATTGCTTCCCCTCACTAGAAATCTTTGAAATGGAATGTGTGTTATATTCAGTATCAATTTCCTAGTTCACATGACATGACATAGGCTTGGCTTTATTTTCAGTTTCGGACGTTATTCTTTTCTGACACTCCTAAAAAAACAAACTTTCTGTGGCGAATTTCTCCTGCTGGTACCCATTATATAAACTTGGCATTGGCTGCAAAAATTCTCAAAATTGCATGTGACTCCAGGTCCACAACGACAGATTTCTGTGGCAATTGATCGAGTACTCACCTCACCTGCAATCCAAAACATTCTGGAAAAACTAGATACATTGTCATGAAGTATTATTTCATATGGTAAATGCTTGAAGCTATTAAAAAAGTCAAATTGTGCTATGCACCAACTCACTATAAATGAGCTGAGACTCTCCAAAACATGGCAAAAGAAAAGTACTTGTTCAGCAGAAGTAATCTCAGGCTGATTTTGTCATCAGCTTAAGGTTGGCATGAAAGGGTTGTGATGGAAAAAGCATATATAGTATCAATGAAGCGTGTTACCCAAACGTATGTGTATAAAAATCCATTCTTGGGGAGTGCTTGTGAGAATCAGCACACCCGTTGTTAACAGTTCAAAGAAATAATATTCTGGATAAAATGTGCATTGCATGTCATAGTATTCTGTACGTGCTGATCTCTCACCCTACCAGAGAGCTTACTTTTTGCACAGGAAGCCCTTTCAGTTATTTTAATCATGAACTTGTTTTTCGTGCTCTGAAAGCTGGTGAGATGCATCATGCAGGTGTAATTAGGTGATAATGAATGGGAGATGGATCATCTGGGAGGGTGGCCAGAAGCCAAAGAGAGAACAATGGAGGGCCTAATCTGTGGTAGCATGTTTTCACGTGATAAATGTTGGTGCATTTTACCCAAGCCTACATGCTTGATATGCTTGATATTATGATCATTTGTGAGTCACATGTGTAGTCATGTGAACACCTCTTGTAAAAGAGTACATTTTATCTCTTGTAAATGGAAAAAGAAAAAAGGAAAAGGATGGCTTACCTCATCCATGATGTAAAAGCAAATTCGTGGCTCTAACTACCTAAAACCACGAATTTTAGAGCTGAGGGAATCTCTCCTAACTTTGGGGATCACTTTTAGGTGGAGCAATCGAATTCGAATTCAAAACTCCCTCCAAAAATAGCTATAAAAGGAGCAAGAAGGAAGAGACGATTAGCAAGCCTTGTACGTGACCACTTCATTTCATTTTGTAGAGATTGAAGAGCTTACTCCATAGCTCTATCATTCTACTCCCATTGTGCAAAGATTCATTGCCAATGTGGTTGTAATCATATGTGAATCTATACATTTATCATCATCTACTTCAGAAAGTCATATCTCAAGTTATACGCAACCGTTTTCCGTGTTTTAACGTGCGTTCGATAGCTCTTACTGTCTACTTTTTGCACATAAATTTTCATGGTCATTGGATTTACAATGTGTGAGATATCTGCATTTTACTGCTCACTGGTCTATCTCTGCAGAGCCCCGAGAATTGTGGGCATGTTCCAGAAATTGATGAATCTTCTTCTCAGTGCTCAGTCCATCATTTGAAGTGTTTTAACTTGGATTGAGAAGCTTGCTAAGTCTATTTGCTATGCCCAAAAGGAATTTATCTAATTCCTAACAGGTTGAGAGCACTGATCATTTTTTCAAGCAGGTGTATGTCCAAAAATAGCAAGTTTTGGGAGCTAGTCATTTCGAAACTAGTCTGTCTTGACTTAAACTTTTGGGATACATGTTCCAAAGTACTTGGCTGATATTTTGGTGGATTTAGGAAGCTCAAAGGGTCTACTAATCAACTCTGAAGTCTCAGTTGGCTCGTGTGAAGCTGGTTGTAGCAGCACCTACTCATCTTTGGATTGCATCCACAATCTCTCTTCACAGTGGTGTCAGAGCATAATCAAGAAACATGGGAGATGGATTTCCATCAACAATTGACAAATTGGATCGAAACAACTACCCGGCATGGTCTCTAAGGATGGAGGCTTACCTTCAAGAGAGGAATTTATATGGATTCATATCCGGAGATGAAGCAATGCAAACCATGAGAAACAAAGGGCAACCATCACATGAAGAAGTGGAAGGACTTTCGAATTGGTGTTCGAAGGATGCACTTGCAAGGTCGTATATTCTAAACTCAATCTCTGATTTTCTTTTACCTCATGTCAAGGGATGCAAAACATCAAGAGAAACCTGGAATGCACTTGCTTCGTTCTTCTCTTCCAACACTCGAGCAAGGAAGAACCAATTGTGGATGGAGTTCACAACAATGAAGAAAAGCCCGAAGCAAAATGTGACTGATTATGTCACAAAGATGAAGGAGATTTCCGACCAACTTGGAAGCATTGGAGAGGTAATTGAAGAGGAGCAAATCATTAGACAAATCATAAATGGAATCAAAACAGACGACAAGTGGGAGTCATTCACAACAGCCATGGATTTATACATGGACATGCATGTACCCGACCTCAACAACACTCATGGGCAAACTCTTCACTCATGAAGCAAAGATTAGCAAAGGTGGTGAGTCCTCAAGAGGTAATCAAACTTCTTCCTTATATTCCGATAAAGCTAAGGTCAAGGACAAGTCAAAGAATAGGAAGAATGAAGATGAAGGTAGCTCTTTCCAAGCAAACTTTGCAAGTAGAGGAAGAGCTAGAGGAAGAGGCAGAGGTGGAAAGCAAGGAAGGAGGAGATTCCAATCATCTCAACCTTGCAATATATGTGGCTTATCTAATCATACTACTGAAGAATGTTTCAGGAAACCGAGGAACTCAAGAGGAAGAGGATTCAATAGAGGTGGCTATGGATCAAATAGAGGCAGATACAATGGAGGCTACAACACAACAACTACTACAACAACAATTACAACAACAACAACTATCAAAGTGGCCATAGAGGAAGAAGAGACTACAATAACTATGCAGAGGACCAAAGTCAAGAAGATTCATTATTGATTATGAATCTATCAGTGAAGAATGGTAAGGATGATGATCACATATTTTACATTGATTCGGGATGCTCAAACCATGTAGCAAGAAATGTGGCTTTACTTTCTGATTTGGAGGATCCTCATAACAAGCATGAAGTGCAAACAGGAGATGACACAAGGCACTCAGTGGAGAAGATAGGTGATGTGAAGACATCAGATGGGAATATGAACCTCTTAAGCAAAGTCTTGTATGTCCCTACAATTACCAAAAATTTAATAAGTGTTGGACAGATTGTTGAAAAAGGATTGAAGGTTAGATTCAACCGATTTGGAGCATATGTTGAAGACCCAAGGCAAGGCTTTAGAAGGATTGCCAAAGGAGAAAAGATAGGAAGGCTTTTAACTTTTGAAGTGGAAGATACAAAGAACATAGCTTTGTTTAGCTATGGATCTCAAACTCTAACAGAGTTAGAGATATGGCACAAAAGGCTTGATCACATTGGTGAAAGGACACTCAAACAAATTTGAAGGGACCAAAGTGTACTTGGTTTGCCTAATATCACAAGCAAACACATGAGTTATAAGTGTGAAGCTTGTCAACTCGGCAAGGCGCATAGACAACCTTTCAATAAGAAAGGATATATGTATCAAAATCCTTTGGATCTAGTGCACACGGATGTGTGGGGTCCAAGTAAGGAGCCATCTATATCAGGCTCAAGATATTATGTGTCTTTCATAGATGATTGTAGAAGGTGGACCATTCTGTTTTTCATGAAGCATAAGGATGAAGTGTTTAATTGCTTTAAGAAGTATATTGCTCTTGTTGAAAACCAAACACGTAGGACTTTGAAAAGACTCAGATCAGATGGTGGAGGAGAATACTTCTCTTCTGAATTTGATGCCTTTTTGCATGAAAGAGGCATTAAAAGGGAAGTCACTACAAGGTATACACCGGAACTCAATGGTGTAGCAGAGAGGAGGAACAGAGCTATTGTCGAAGCTGCAAGATCCATGCTCAACGAAAAGGGATTGCCAAACTACCTATGGGAAGAGGCTGTGTCTACAGCCACATATCTCATAAATAGACTTCCATCTAAGTCACTAGATGGAACCACTCCCTATGAAGTGTGGAATGGAAAAAGACCTAGTCTAGAGCATTGCAAAATCTTTGGATGCTTAGCCTATGCTCACATTCCTTCTCAAGTAAGAGGGAAATTGGATCCCAAGGCAGAGAAGTGTGTATTCATTGGTTATGATCAAAACCAAAAAGGATATAGATTGTACAATCCAACCAATAAAGGATTTTCTGTGAGTAGAGATGTAATTTTTGATGAAAACAAATCATGGTTTGATGATGACAGGAAAGTGAAGCTTCCATATGACTTGGATGAAGATTTTCCTTCACTTCAACCAAAGGAGCCAAAGCAGATTGAAGAAAGTGATTCGGAGATTGACCTAGAAGACTTGGAAAGACTAAAGCTATGGAAGAACAAAGGTAAAGCAAAGATGCAAGATGCTACATATGGACCCGAGAGCTCACATCAACCACTTAGAAGGTCTTCAAGGGAGAAGAAGAAACCAGAGAGGTTTGGTTATGATACTTCTTTGGTCACCAAGCACTCAATCTACATTGCAAAGGATTCAACCAATGAAGAACCTACCACATTCGAAGAAGCACAAAGCAAGAAAGCTTGGAGAGATGCAATGGATGAAGAAATGGAAGCCTTGAAGGAGAATGACACTTGGGAGCTTGTACCTAACAAGCAATCTATGAAGGTAATTAGATCTCGATGGATATACAAAATCAAGAGGAATCCAGATGGAAGTATAAATAGACACAAAGCAAGGTTAGTTGCTAAAGGGTTTGCTCAAACCCATGGTATTGATTATGAGGAGACTTTCTCTCCTGTTGCAAAAATGCCTACAATTAGGGTTCTCATAAGTCTTGCTTCATCTAGAAATTGGAATCTTTATCAACTTGATGTAAAGAATGCTTTCTTGAATGGATGGATTTCTGAGGAAGTGTATATGGCACAACCTTCTGGATATGAGGATGCACATCATCCTAACTATGTATGCAAACTAAAGAAAGCTTTGTATGGATTGAAGCAAGCTCCAAGAGCTTGGAACTTCAGATTGGTAACTTATTTGCAGGACAAAGAATTCAAAGCTAGCAAGGCGGATACCTCTTTGTTCATAAAGAGGAATGGATCTGAAGTGATCTATTTATGTGTGTATGTTGATGATATTATTATCACAGGCAATCATCTTGAAGGAATCAAACTGGTAAAGAGTCAAATGAAGGAGGAGTTCAAAATAAGTGACCTTGGACCACTCACTTATTTTCTTGGATTGGAGTTAATCTACACAGATTCAGGTACAACAACTATGGAGCAAAATCATAAGCTTAGTGCTTATGAAGGAGAGCCAATTGAAGACATCACAAACTATCAAAGCTTGGTTGGAAGTTTGAACTATGCAACACTCACAATGGAAATATGAAAGCGACCAAGAGAGTCCTCAAGTACCTAAAGGGGACCATGAAAGAAGGTTTGTTCTATTCATATACTTCAGATATTGAGCTAAAGGTCTAGTCAGATGGAGATTGGGCCGGATCTAGAGATGATAGAAGAAGCATATCCGGGTATATATCATTTGCGGGTTCAAAAATCATTTCTTGGTCATCGAAGAAGCAACCAACCGTGGCATTATCTTCTACCGAAGCTAAATATAGAGGTTTGGCCAATGCAACTCAAGAAATCATGTGGTTAAAGTCTTTGTACACCGATCTTGGACTTCATTCTTCACACCTCACATTTTTTGTGACAACACAAGCTCACTACATCTAGCAGCTAATCAAGTATACCATGCTAGAACCAAGCATATTGAAGTCCACTACCATTACGTAAGGGAGAAGCTAATGAGCAAGGATATTCAACTATCCTATGTCTCTACAGATATGCAATGTGCCGACATGTTGACTAAAGCTCTTGATGATACAAAGTTAAGTAGATTCAAGTTGATGATTGGCTTGCAAGAAATCAAGGACAATTGAAGACTTATTTGGAGGCCAAGCATGTTAGGCTTGAGGGGGAGCTGTTGGTGCATTTTACCCAAGCCTACATGCTTGATATGCTTGATATTATGATCATTTGTGAGTCACATGTGTAGTCATGTGAACACCACTTGTAAAAGAGTACATTTTATCTCTTGTAAATGGAAAAAGAAAAAAGGAAAAGGATGGCTTACCTCATCCATGATGTAAAAGCAAATTCGTGGCTCTAACTACCTAAAACCACGGATTTTAGAGCTGAGGGAATCTCTCCTAACTTTGAGGATCACTTTTAGGTGGAGCCATTCGAATTCGAATTCAAAACTCCCTCCAAGAATAGCTATAAAAGGAGCAAGAAGGAAGAGGCGATTATCAAGCCTTGTACGTGACCACTTCATGTCGTTTTGTAGAGATTGAAGAGCTTATTCCATAGCTCTATCATTCTACTCCCGTTGTGCAAAGATTCATTGCCAATGTGGTTGTAATCATACGTGAATCTATACATTTATCATCATCTACTTCTCTGTTTTGTTCTCTGCTATACTCACTCAGAGCAGTAACTTCAGAAGGTCATATCTCGAGTTATACGCAACCGTTTTCCGTGTTTTAACGTGCGTTGGATAGCTCTTACTGTCTACTTTTTGCACATAAATTTTCATGGTCATTGGATTTACAGTGTGTGAGATATCTGCATTTTATTGCTCACTAGTCTATCTCTGCAGAGCCCCGAGAATTGTGGGCATGTTCCAGAAACTTATGAATCTTCTTCTCAGTGCTCAGTCCATCATTTGAAGTGTTTAAACTTGGATTGGGAAGCTTGCTAAGTCTATTTGCTATGCCCAAAAGGAATTTATCTAATTCCTACCAGGTTGAGAACACTGTTCATTTTTTCCAGCAGGTGTATGTCCAAAAATAGCAAGTTTTGGGAGCTAATCATTTCGAAACTAGTTTGTCTTGACTTATAAACTTTTGGGATACATGTTCCAAAGTACTTTGCTGATATTTTGGTGGATTTAGGAAGCTCAAAGGGTCTACTAATCAACTCTGAAGTCTCAGTTGGCTGTGTGAAGCTGGTTGTAGAAGCACCTACTCATCTTTGGATTGCATCGACCATCTCTCTTCACAATAAACAATTTCAAGAGCTATGAGATTCCTATGGATATGCAAGTCAGAATAAATCTTCACTTTTTTGTTGCCTATGCAAGAAGTATATGATCCTCAAAACAAGGGTGCCTTTACTGAGTCCCGTAGAGGATTCCTCCAATGATCAATCTAGAGATTTCGTGCTAGGTTGTGTCAAGAACATTCCTCTACAGAGCTCCTACGCTTGTTCAAGAGATTTACTTATCTACACAGCAGCCCATATATGATAAAAACCCAGTTGCGGAAATTGAAGAAAAAATTAACTTGGTTCATCTTTAGATACAAGATCTTCTTGAAGAGAGATGTATGTTCAAAAAGAACTGAGAGCCTTCCCAGTAAAAGAATTACCTGATTATTTGCTTATAACCGTGAGCTTTTCACATAAAGGAACCCATACCAAGCTCTGTTTGAGGGTGTTTGCTTTCACATAGATGCATAACAGGGTTTACCCGTAATGTTATCTAGTGCCACTTCTCTGAGATTTTTCGCATTTATGAAATAATGCATTCATTTACCAAAGATTGCAGGCTTGAGAAGACTCAACAAATCCCATTGAACACAATATCACATACTATATGCTGACGATACTAGGGTATTTGGTATGCATTCAGCATATTAGTGTTTACGTTACATAATCCTCCAAGTCTGTATAAGCGGATTATGCAGCTTTATGATGCACTGATCATAGTCTTCTGATGGATAATCTTCTTAGTTATAATGACTGGTATCATAATGTATCAAGCCCCTGTTGGAGAATCGACAGTTCGAATTATATATATACAACTTCACCTTGAGTACTCCATACCATTTTTATCTAAATGTTTACAGTTTTTATTCGCTAATCTTCCACCAATCAGAAAACGTGATAATATTTTTGCCGTGTAGCTCCTTTCAGATTATGCAGTGCATCATAATATCAGCTCTTTTTCCTTGCAAGTGGACTTTGCCAAAGCCTATCACACAATGTACTGGGATTTCATATCAACGACTACGGCTAAGCTTGGTTTTGGGAAGAGGTTCTCTAATGTTGTCCACCTCCTTGGGGAAGATGCATCCATCTTCCTTGGATGGATGCATCTTCCCCAAGGAAGTTATCTAATGTTGTCTGCCTCCTTGAGGAAGATGCAGCCTTTGACACAATGTACTGGGATTTCATATCAGCGACTATGGCTAAGCTTGGTTTTGGGAAGAGGTTATCTCCTTGGGATTTCATCTTCCCCACATGCATTGTCGTTCATTGTTTTGCTCTCTTATCTGATCCCCATTCAAAGAGAGGTTCGCCAGGACTCTCCTGTTCACTGTCGCTTCACATCCCTATACTGCTTCTTGATCATAACATTTCCTCTGGTGTACTTCATGGTATCAGAGCTGGTGGTAAAACATTCTCTGGGGCAGGATATGCTGATGAGACTATTCTCTTCCTCGAGGGTTCAAATTCAGAATTGGGAGCTGTGCATCAGGTTCTGACAGTGTTCGGTGATGCACCAGGACTTTATATGAACCATAAGAAATCAAAGCTTATCAACATTGCCTCTTGCAACTTCCACACCCTCTCTTAAAGAGGGACGATCTCTTGATCCACAGATGCAAGAAGGTGCACATTCATTTACCAATCAGAAAACATGAACATATTCCCCCCCCCCTTTTTTTTTTTTTTTTGGTTGGTTTGTAAACCAGCTTTTTTAAGGTTTTACATCATTTAAAAATGTCCTGTGGAGCAAGCCCTAATAAATGGAATATCAGTTTGCCTGATAGTTCCATACGAAGGTTTTCGATAAACAAAGAATAAAAAATATTCATAAGCTAACCTGAGGTACATGCATATGGATGATCCACAGCATTGCTGTCCCCAAGTCTGTCTTTTGAAAATCATACCTAGAGGATGGAATATTTACAGATCAGTTTAATAGTTTAGTTAAGTATATGAGAAAGCACATGAGAATCGAAATTTCAAGGTCAATAATTTTTCAAAAAGGAATATTAAACTATAATATTTATGGCATCAACATGAATTTGACAGTATAGTTACTCTCTGCTATACAGTTGCAATAAAAATGCATGATTTCTTCAAGTTTAAAATCGTATTTTACAAACTAAAGAAAAAAAAGGGCTTACAAACATTTTGATGATGGTACGTAACTCTATCATGGTCTTAACTGGTAACATTCCAAGTGTGAAACAGTGAAGATGTCTCTGAATCTGCAGTGCTACCCTTGCTGGATCAGTTTTCCTCTTTATTGTGTTAGAAGAAATAGCAAGAATGGATTTGTGATCTATGCCTTTCAAAGATGTGCCTGAGCATCTTAGAAGGGTCTCCTAGAAAAACGAGAAGGGAAAACAAATCATTACGATCAAACTTCCCAGAGTTTTCTTTGTTTTGTCTTACCTCGAAAACCGATTATGTTTTAACAACATTACATTAAAATCAAAACTATAAGAAGAGATCATAATTGTCAAAGATTACCTTTAGCAATTCAATGGGATTACTCCTTGTTGGTGCAGACTGGCGAAAAGCGTAACTATAAGCTGGTTCAATCAATGATGTCACGGCCAGTACACCAACAGGCTCTGAACCAAGGCCAAGACTCTGCGAATCCTTTGATTTCCAGTCTGCCTCTTCAATGTTCTCCAAAACTTCATAATTGAATTGTATTACATGATTGTCTGTTCGTGTCCGAACAGAACCATCATATGCTAAATACACTTCCCTTAACCCATACATACATTTTCGAAAAAGTTCTCCAGGCCCCTCAGCTCCATACCCTTTTCCAGGTTTTCGGGAAGACACTAAATGAGAAAGGAATTCTTTGGAGGTTAAACCATCTAAAAAGCAAGAATGAATTATTGCCAAACCATCATGAAAGTCAGAAAAGAACAACCCCTCTCCATTTAGAGACTGTAAACCTAAGCATGCACACTGTTGTATCAAGTTTGATAATGATCCTTTGCTTCCAGCCCTTATCATTGCCATCATGGAATTGGATGGACAGCTATGCCTCTCAACAACGGTTGGTATTTCCCCAAGAACACGTTGAAATTCACAATTTGCTGATCTTCTAGCACTGATTTCTTCAGCTAAGCTAAGAAAATTTTCTTGGTAACCATAGTCAAGGATATCACTATGACATGGATTAATAAAAGTTCTTGGAATGAGTTCCTCTTTTCCTGACAGGACTAATCGGATCTGCCTTTCCAAAGTGAGAACTCTCTGAGAAGACAATCTGCCATCATCTACAGCAATATGAACTTCTTCAAGAAGCTTTTTATATGTTCTGATTTCATCTGTTAAGTACATGTCTTTCAAGCCAACACTGAACCCTGTTTGGAAAAGCCATTCATGCAGAACATTTTGAAGGCATGTTAGGAACTGAAGAGCAGTTTCAGTCCCTTTTTGATAGCAAAGACTTGGGACAATTCCCATATGGCAATCTGTTAACCATTTATTGCCAGCAGGACACTGCATTATCTCGCTGTCATGTACAACTACACTGCCTAAATATGTGTACTCTACACCAGGGGGAAAGGTCATATTTAAGACCTGTATCCCTGTCCACAAAGGAGCTTTTATACCCGGTGCCTTAATTATTGTAGGCCTGGGAGCAGGAGAGTCACAATACATATTTAACATTTGAATTTCATGTTTTAGCAGCCAAAAATGATTTTCTAAAATCAAGTGGCTTGAAAGGATGCCATCCTGAGATAATTTCAGTAAAGCTTGGCCTCCTTGGGTAGATATTAACTGATGACTTAAATCCAACAATTCAGAAATCTCAGCCTTGGCTAAAACTGATTGAGGAGCATATACCTGGAGTATATCACCATCGAAATCACCTGATATTGGACCACATAATATTGGATTTATACCAAATGTGTGCCTATCCTCTATCTTTGCCTGGAACCCAAGGAACGAATTTTTGTGGAGTGTAGGTAATCTATTACTGAAAACAAGGTCACCATCCATAAGTGGCCTCTCTATGATATCACCCTTTTTCAGATCCAAAAAACCTTGATCAGGAAACAAGCATCGTTTTTCCTTATCTCGAGTGACAAAACACCTATTTGAGCAAGTATATGCATATTCTTCAATCTTACTGAGATTATAGGCAGTTACCCTCTCAGATAATTTCAAGTTTTGAGCTACATATCTTGGAATAGCCAACTGTTGTAATGTAATGTTTGGGGCTCCACAAAGCACTGCTGAAGATGAAAAATGAGAGCGTTTCCCTAGAATATTCATTCGAAACCATGTTTGACCTGATCTTTGGGCCTGCTGTTTGCTGTTTCTTTTTTTCTTATGCTTGCTTCTCTGCAAATTATCATCCTTTTTGCTTGAGAAGACCTGCAAAAGTATCAAAATCCTCAAATTCAGATAACGGCAATATATATGTGTCAATCTTTTCCTTGACACCCACGTTGTTGGTTTCAGGATCACTTAACACACACAGGAAAAAATACATAGCAATGTGATCTGGAGGCACTTACTAGCTCTACAGCCTGACATACAATATTCCATAGTATCAAGTATTTCGTCATTGTACATGCAAGATTCCATAATATAGGTATTTCATAGCACTGAGTATAGCAGTAGCTTGGCAGGAATCAAAGCTCATTGATATGTAAATCCTTAAGTTTCAATTATTAGGCAGTGCCCAAGGGCCTCCAAATTGGTCCTTTACAACATCAATCATTAAACTTATTCAAAAGCATTTACTGACATAAAATTTGAATTATGATAAGAATTAATGAGTCAACAAAATAGAGTTCCAAATCTTAATATATCTCAATGGATAAACACCAAGCGATGTGTAATTTCACAAATACGGCACTTAAAGGAAACCATGGTTTTCTGGACAGCAAATTTGCCTCAACCTTGTACATAATATATGAAAGCATAAAACTCTCCTGAAATCAACCTACTCTTGAGTACCTTGAAAGATTTATAGTAAGATGCAACTCTAGCCTGTAGCTCCATAGCATATTTGTGAGCACTGAACAAATCATCATAGGATTTTTTGGATGCCTTATTCCTGGAAAGTACAGATGAGAGGGCCCTTGTCTTATGATTCTGTTCCAATGGAAATAACACACATTAGAACCACATAAAAGTTCTTTTGAAGAGTATAAGAAATAATTTCCACACACACACACACAAATGAAAATCATACATGCATACATTCATACACGTACAAACTTTTTTTGCAGATAAACCATCGATTGTTTAGTATAAGGATCAAAATTATAGTCTTGTTGGCTTTTTCTGTAGAGAGTCTAGAGATTGTCATCTAAGAAACGAGTAGATTACTTCTCATATCACTTTCCTGCTGGGCATGGTCTATGATAAATGTTCTAATAAGCCTCTGAGGGGTTTCCAACTGAAAAGAGGTATCTCCCTTCAAACAAGGCTGGGTTTCTTGATCTTCATATAGCCATGGCATCATTACTGTTGTATGGTCTGAAATCCAAATAGAAGGTCCCTCATGGCGACTGTATGGTCCATTGGCAAAGAAAAAAACATAATTCATGACACCAAAACCTTATATTTACATGCAGTTCAAAAGCCAAAATTGTACCATTTCATTTGGGATGCTGCATGTAGGATAGAAGAATCATAGGATATATGGATGATGTGTTTTTCATGAAACTGTGCATGTTTGTGTATCACAATACCACCTTCCAAGGGAAAACTTTATTTGGAAGAGTGAATTCTAGCCCCTGTACATTTCTGTCTTTGAATCCACCAACTATTCAGACGATGGAATCCCCATTTTTTATTTCACACCATAGTTTAGTATGCTTCATCTTTTAGAGAGCATACAAGAATTCTGTTTGGCTTCCTAGCCTTTTCTTCTGAAGAATAACCTTGTTTCCGTTCACAAGTGTATATGCCCTGACACAACTGGAAATTTCTGATGCCCTTTTTTCATTTGGAAAATGTCAAGAATTGAGCCAATAAGCCATGTTTGAAATGTTTTTGTTCCTTTGGATTTTTGTTTCTTTTGTGGTGCGGGCCCCGGGGGGGGGGGGGGGGGGGGGGGGGGGGGGGGGGGGGGAGTTGGTGGTTGTCTTGAGGCAAGGCCATCGATATGCCTGTTGTGAAAGCCATCTATAAAGCATCTTTCTTCTTTTAATTTAAGAACTTTGTGATGGATCCAGTGCCAATCAAAGCAATAAGGGGGAAGAAAAAAAAAAAAGGGTTTTGTCAACCATATTGTGGATCATTTTGCACTTGCATGAGATCAACTGCAACAAGAACAAATGAGCCACATGCCCCTCTCTCTCTCTCTCTCTCTCTCTCTCTCTCTCTCTCTCTCTCTCTCTCTCTCTCTCTCTCTCTCTCTCTCTCTCTCTCTCTCTCTCTCTCTCTCTCTCTCAAAGTGGTTTGCCAACCACTAGACTGATGCCTATCATTGTATAATGGTTTTTTTTTTCGGCTTCATTTTCCTGGGAAATGCTGCCAAAAATTTTGTACATGGCATTATATGTCATGTGAGAACTAGAGAGAAATTGTGTTGTAAAAGAGAGGAAGTCTCATGTGTGCAACATAATTAAAAGCTTGTAAAGTAATTGAAGTAGAGAAGAAGATGCATGAGTAGATGCATGCATACATAGATGGTATGTTTTCTAGATAGGTGAAGTGCATGATGTATTTTCTGTCTATAGAAAGCCATTGTGTCTATCACCAAGATAAGTTAGGGTTAGGGTGCGCAAATAGTAGATGGTAAAAGTACCATGAGTAGGACAAGTTTCCTTTTAGAAAGAAAATGACAAAGATAGATGATCTTTTCATTTAGATTAGGAATGGTTGTAGGATGGACCAAGACTTCCTCCCAGAGAACTTTTAATTGAAGTAGCTAGATACTAGAAGCTATGTCTAAGAGAGACCAAAGAATGATTTTAGAATATTTAAGTATGACTGATGGCAAAGAAATACTTATTTCCATAAGAGTTCATGATATAAATTAGCATACTAACTCTAAGATTCTGTACTTCTATAGTTTTTGGAGTACAAGAATAAGAGAATAAGTATGTGTCTAGATGTTGGACACAAAAGCAACTAAGTATACTAGTAAAAACTCTAAAGTTAGAGTACAAGATGTAAAGTTGGATTGTCTAAAGCTAAAGAGGCAAAAGTAAAGTGAGTTAAAAGGGTTAATTTATTCATCAAGCCTTGCAAGTGAGAACTTTTGAAAAGCTCTAGAACACTTCAAGTAAGGATGAGGTAAGATATAAAAGTGTCATAGATAAAGTTCTTGATGTGAAAGAAGGAGCAATAGTGCTCATGGTGGTTCTTTTGAGACATTATAAGAACAAGGCTAAAACAAGGGGTAGTGCTCATAGTGCTCTTATGATTGGAGCAATGGCAAAAACAAGGGCAAAGTAATGCCAAAATTAAGGAATAAGAAAGTCAAGAGGTATAAGTCCTAAGATCTTACTATTATGTGAATCAATAGATCTTAGAGAGGACCTTAAGATACCTATAGAAAAAGAATTTGAGGTGAGAGTTCCAAGGTCTTAGGATTCTATGAGTCAAGAAGATCTTAGAAAGAACTCTAAAGCACCCAACAGATATATAACATTTAATGATCAAGATGAATGACTAGAGCATTCTGATAAAAAAAAAAAAGTATAAGCTTGTGGATATCTAGTAGATATCACATGTACGGTATCATTGAATGGAATTCTTAGATTAAAGAAATTAATTCAAGTATAAAGACCAAAGGAGGTCTTAAGACAAGGCCAAGTGCTTCCAAGGTCATTAGAATAAGGAACTTAATAGTTTCACAGCTAAGAATTCTAGGACTTCTTGTTAGATCCTAGAATAGAGGATAGTTCATCCTCAAAGATTCCATGATCTAGAAGAATGCAAGTGGCATTTTGATCAAAAGGAATAAAGTCAAGATTTAAAATAATTTAAAGTAACACATCTAGAAAGAGATGAGGATATGGAAAAACCTCGAATAAGTTCAGTAAAGAAAATTGCTCTTTTATAGAAATGACAAATTGAAACAAGGGCTAGCTTTTACCAAGGTATGAGTTAGAAACTTAGAGGTTGGAGGTCTCAAGGTATTTTAAAAACCCTAGAAGAGAACTCTAAGAACACCTACAAGTTTATGATGCTTATAAATTAAGTATCTAGTTCATAAGTAGTTACTATAACTACATATGTATGAGTTCTAGTGCACATTTCTATGTGTATAGAACAAAGACATTTATTTCACACGAAGTATAGACTTAAGATTTGTAAAGTCATGTAAGAACTTCCTAGATCTCGAAGTTGACACATGGACTTCAGAGAGTTACTAGTTTTATAGACGGAATAATATCTTGATTCCATAATACAGGCAGATGGGATAGTTCCATCTAGATGGGATAGTTCCATCTATCTCTCTACCTAACAATGAAGAATACAGATCCCAAGTGGACTCATCTTCATTAAGCAAGCAAGGAAAGACTGTAGGCCAAGAACTCCAGAGAGGATGGCCAAGATACACAGAAAGGAAAGTTTGCAGAGAGCAAACAAGGCAAGTATGTAGATCAAATACCCAAGAGAGAATGGCCAAGATATACAGAAAGGGAAGGTTTACGAAGAGCAAACAAGGAAAGGCTATAGTCTAAATCCCTAGCAAGGAGTGAGACAAGGTTAAATAGCAAGGCAAGGTCTGCAGTAGGCAAACAAGGTGCAAGATTACAACCACCACGTGCTAGAGAGATGACTCTCCTCCCAACCAAATGCCTCTATATATAGCTTTCTCTAGGGGACTTCCTTCTTGGGCAGGTGGATACTAACCATCCAAGTTTCAGCCATGTAACTGCATGTGCGCCAAGTGTCCCAGTTAACAAGAGTTAACTCAAGTGGATGCTTCTAGAAGGTTCTAGAGTTGTTTGGGCAAAACACTCTCCCCATGTACCCCATGGGGGTTGAACCAAAGACCTCCTCCTTCACACCCTTGAGACTTAACCACTAGGCTAAGTGGATCACTTGGTTACAAGAGTAAATGACCTTCTAGTAAGTCTAGACTCGAGATCTTTGGTCATACACACGGGTGACCAAACGGTGTCCGATTTCAAATCTGTCTGATCTGTCTCATTATCTGTCTGATCTGACCGGACCCTTGGATCATAGACTTACTTTATTACATTCTTCCCCCCTTTGAAAAATATTTTCTTCCTCGAAAATAGAGCTATATATCTACTATAGGAAACCCCCGAGCCTCATGTTCTAAAACTAGAAGAACATGGTCATGTTCTAGAACTGGAAGAACATGTCTAATCTCTGTGGTGGCATCCCTGCCCAAATGATTCAAAACACTGACTCGCTTTGCACTTTGATAAATTGGTCAAAGTACAAAGTAGTGAATGAATAATAAGGGTGGATTTAAATATATCTTGGCCAATTCACAATTTTTTTCTAAGTGCGGTCTTTGCACAAAACATGTGAACTCGGCAAATTCAAATTACTAGTCCATTTCTCGGCATGATTGGTGCATGGACTTAGTAGCAAAGGTGGGATTCTTATCTGAATCAAGACTTTGAGAATTCTTGATTCACTTGAATTTGTTTTGGAGAACTTGAAGTTTGGTTGTCCCAAACATCTAACTTGGATGTTTGTACAATAGGTCTACTCCTATCCAACAGTTACTTGATTTTTTTCACCCGATTAGAGGACTACTTTGTCCAAAAGAGTTTAAAAATCCTATGTAAACTGCAAAAGAAAGTTTACCATTTACTTTAAGTCAACCGTACCATAACTTGACCAATTCAAATTCAAAATGAAAATTGTCCAACTTAGGACACTTTTCTCAAAGACTTGTGCTAAAAGTTCTTGGGAATTGTCAATCTGATGAGCAATTCCTAACTTATCTATTCTAGAGTATACTGGACTCTAGGAAATCATTTATGCTATAACTTGAAGCAAACTCAAATAAATAAGTCCACTTAGACTTATTATCTTTTAAAGATTGAAAGGTTCTTGTACATAACATCTATATGGGATGTTTAATTTAGTTAACTCGTTCTAACTGGCTAACCCTCAACTTTTGTGAAAAGAATCAGATACCATATCTAAGTCAAATCCAAAAGATTTGGCACGCAGAAAGAAAGAACTAAAACTCTATACAACTAATTCAAACTTCACGGATACGTAAACTTGCTATGAGTCAAAGTCTCGATGACTAAGGACTTTAACTTCTCAAAGATCTATTTCAACAATGTTTTGAAGCATTTAAGTTGTATTCTCAAAAAGATTCAGACCAATTCTGAAATATCATCCAACCACAAGATACTAGTGTGGTAACCAACATCAATGTGTCGACCCATTGAGGTTCTATTGATGATTTTTTACTCAAGTAATGCTTCACTTGAGACTAAGTTCATGCCTATATTCAATCTTTACGACTCCTTACTAGGAATGCAATTCTTGTGAATTCCTTTGAATCAAAAGGATTGAATTTTCCATGTTACACTAAGAACTTGGTGCTTAACTTAGTCAATCTATCCTTAGTTGAAAGGATCAGTTCAAATTCAAAGTCTCACTCTTCTAGAAATTTATCAAATATTTCTGACCGACGACACTTAAGCTTGAAGTGTTCCAGAATAAGAACAAATCTTGCATGTAAATGCATGCGACTGCATGCACGTGTTTGCCTTCTCCTTTCATGCACTAAACTTAAATCAAGCAATTCTTGAGCTTGAAAATTCATGTTCTCAATCATCCATGCACAAACATTCTTACTCACTAGCTTTTAGAAAGAGATAATCGTTCATATGCATAAACTTGAGCATTAACTATCTTTTTCAAGAAAGAAGAAAATGTGTTGTGTGCATGAAAACATTTTTTGAAAAGGAGAAATGCACCAACATTCTTTCGTATATGCATGTCTATGCTTGATAAGTGTTTCCACACTTCGATGCTTTCCAATTTTGCTTTCATTAAATTGCATACAATGCTTTCAAAATTGAAGATTCCTTCCCTACTTCAATAGCAATGCATTCTATACGAAAGCATAGAGCAAAGCAAATATGGAAATGAAAACATCAACTTGTAAAGTACTTAGCTCCCAATTAGCTACGTCCTTCCATTGATCCTTGCGAAGAGCCGTTCTCCATCCTTTGTTCCATGAGGAAAATTTACATACTCTTCCTTGAAGACCATTGCTTCCTCTTGTCTTCTTCTTTAAAAAAAAATGAAGCCTTTCTTGGACGATGCTTGTCTTAGCCCATCCTTTGCCTTCAGATGATGTGTGATGATGAAGCAAAGAGCTCTTTAGAGGTCAAATCGACAATAAGTAATCGGCTCCACTTGGTTTCATCAAATCAAGTTCACTTTCGAAGAGACAAATGATGAGCACAAAAGAAAACACAAAGAAATTGTTTACTTCTTAGGAAAACAATGATGCATTCCCAAAGCAAATGACCACTTGACTTAAGTTTAAATCGGGTATAGCAGTGCAAGAGAGCATGCGATCAGCATCTACAGTTAATGTCCATTAGTGTATCTGTTGAAGTTTTTCAACGTGGAATTCTTCTAGCCTAGTGCTTAGAACTCCCACCTCAAAAACTGAGGACATGGGATCAAATCCCATCTGTCACTCAGCAAGCTTCTCGTTTTGAGGACATGGGATCAAATCCCATCTGTCGCACATCAAGCTTCTCGTTTGCAGACAGACACAGATCAACTCCCGAGATTATCGCCGGCTGTAGATGAAGCATTTTTTGCCTTGACAATCAAAACTTGTGGAAGAACACGAATTTTTAGAGCTGGGAAAATAGTTGCATATCCAGCACGTTAGGAGGAGTGATAAGTATCAACGGCTTCCTCATGGAGGTGATGGTTTCGAACCCCATTTGTATCCACGCGAATGTTTCCTCATGCTAATCATATAGTTATGCTCATTCCCCGAGGTCACCATATGTAGGTAGTGTTCTTTTTCTTGTGCTCTCATTCTACAAGCGCAGAGATAAGAAGCTATAATTAAGACCAAAAGATTACACTCTCACCCGCGTGGATTGCATTGCAATTTGCAAAGTCGAATGTCTATAGGCAGGCGCTCCAGGATCAATCAGTGTGTCCGCTTCTGCCCGTCCACCTGACAAACATGCTATCTATCCATTTTGTTTCCTTTGTGATGGACGAAGTTCTGGAGCTTTAAAGCATGATGAAATAAAGCTAATGTGTACGCCAGTGTGATTTGCTTAGAAAGAAGATTATGCTCCGGATTCTATGCAGTGAACATGAAGGATTTGTATCTGATTACAATAACGTTGAGGCGCTGATGGCTAGCACGATGGCCTTCCG